>JANJGK010000027.1:10332155-10417807 GCA_039081455.1 Macrobrachium rosenbergii | reverse complement strand
ACTGTGATATGAATTGAAGAGAACTGACAAGAGATTCTTTTTAATGATACAGAAACCTATTTTGGAGTTCGTAACAACTTTGCAAAAACAGACGATGGTTTTTTAAAGTTCGTTGATGAAATAAATCTCATTTAATATGGACAAAATGAATCATTTGACACTGAATTGCTTCTCTCATCATAACTAAATTAAGTAAAAAAAAATAGTAACAGAAAGTACATAGCATTTCAGCTTCGATAAATTAATTCTAAGTGATAAAAAATGTAAGATTGGACTGAACAGTTCATCAAATATCATGAATCCTTAAATGGATATTTACGAATGTAAAGTTTATTATTGTTTTCAAACATTCATGTCTTTATCAGTTTTTATTATTTGTGTATACACTCGCAAAATTTTGTTTTAGAATTTATTCAGGATTCAAATACATAATGGAACAGCGAACATTGACATATCTCTGTTGTGGATTCAGTCCTTCCATAAAATGTTGGTTCTATGTGAAAACTGTTCAGCCTCCAATTTGAGATGCTTTCAGAATCTCTCTCTCTCTCTCTCTCTCTCTCTCTCTCTCTCTCTCTCCTCTCTCTCTCTCTCTCTCTCTCAGAGATATGAAACGCTGTTACAGGTTTACCTTACTCTTTGGGCAATTAGATTATATATGTACTTTCAGAGTCTCTCTCTCTCTCTCTCTCTCTCTCAGTCTCTCTCTCTCTCTCTCTCTCTCTCTCTCTCTCTCTCGTAGAGATATGAAACGCTGGTACAGGCTTACCTTACTCTTTGGGTAATTAGATTATATATATATGTACTTTCAGAGTCTCTCTCTCTCTCTCTCTCTCTCTCTCTCTCTCTCTCTCTCTCTCTCTCTCTCTCTCTCTCTCATTCCATGGAAATTCAATAGAACAAAATGGTTTTTTATCTATTTTTCAACTTATTTCTCATTTATTTTCTTTATTTTTTATATAAAGAAACAAAACTTTAAGATAAAATAAACCATATTCTGTTTTGAATAAGAGCTACATTTTTGCGTTATCATTTATAGCGAGCATCACTTGTTACTGAAAGATCATCCAGAGGAAAATTATATAAATATATAGATACAGAATGTTAAGGCAGAATGTTGTGTCCACCTGACATACCTCCTGCTTAAACCTTTAAGGCAACTCGGGTTTCAAAAAGTCTTCAACCCACAAGATTGATTATTTTTGATGACGGCTCATTCCCTTCTCTCTCTCTCTCTCTCTCTCTCTCTCTCTCTCTCTCTCTCTCTCTCAAAGAGATATGAAAAAGTCTTAAACCCACTAGATAGATTGTTTTTGATGACAGTTCATTCCCTTGTCTCTCTCTCTCTCTCTCTCTCTCTCTCTCTCTCTCTCTCTCTCTCTCTCTCTCTCTCTCTCTCTCTTCAAAGCCATACAGCTTCCCCCCTTCAGTATTATTTTCCACCTTTTCCATCAAAAAAAAAAAAAAGACTTTCGACACTTTTTTTCTACAAACGGAACCCTTTCAATCCTCCACAATTCCCAAGTAATTAATCGGCGACCACCAAATTAATCCCTTTTCTTCCTCTCTTCTTCTTCTTCTTCTTCTTCTTCTTCTTCTTCTTCTTCTTCTTCTTCTTCCATTCGCCGGATCCCCACACTGAATCCTTTGTAGTCGGTATTTAAAAAGAAACAAACCGAACGGCCATTATGAACAACAGAGAGAGAGAGAGAGAGAGAGAGAGAGAGAGAGAGAGAGAGAGAGAGAGAGAGAGAGAGAGAGCACTTACGCTAATGGCGCGTGATTAGATTTCCAAAGCGATTCAGGGGATGAACGATCGTGCCTTTTCATTTCTGAGTTATTGTTTTACATTTATTATTTATTTCGTTGTTTTAATGGCGTCTACCTTCTTTCTTTCTTTCTTTCTTTCTTTCTTTGCAATTGTTTTCATTTGTCTTTGTCTGTGATTCCCCTTCTCTCGGTAAAAGACGCCTGTGATTTTCCGCGTTTTATCTTTTCTCCACTTTTGTTTTTTATTTGTTAACCTACCACCTCAGATCAGGTGCACTGTAGGCATTACTAAAGGTGGTTTGCAGCGTCTCATATGCCCTTGTTGCACCCACTTAATAATAATAATAATAATAATATTATTATTATTATTATTATTATTATTATTATTATTATTATTATTATTATTATTATTAATTGAAGGACGTAGACCCTCTCTTAAACATGTCCTGTTAAATGGGATGGCTGCATGATTCATGTTTAAGAGAAGGTCTGTTCCCTTCTAATAATAATAATAATAATAATAGTAATAATAATAATAATAGTATTAGTATCCTGCTAATGGGGTGTCTACATCATTCGAGTTCATTTTATATCGCGTGTTCTCATCTCTCCACATAATTCTTTCTCTTCTGCGTTTACACTGGGCAGTTAATTACCTCAGCTGATACCAGCAGAGACTGTCTCCCCAAAATGTACTTTGTCTTTTTCTGCATATTCTTAATTTATCCTCAGCGAGGCTTCGTGACAATAAAGAGATAATATTCAGATATTTATTTTTAATTAATATCTATCTACTCGTTGAAAGGTCCATATTTTGTTACATTTTTCTGACGTTATATCACAATGTTAATTTTTCGAGAGCGACTAGAGATTTCGTTACTGGAACGGCGAATGACGTCCATCGACTTTCAGCAGACTTCTACGAAAAAAAATCAATGTTGTTCAAGTCTAAGACTTGAAGGTAGGACAATGAATAACGTCTTTGTAAATGAGTGAAAACTGAAATAAATTACCTGTTTAACTATCGATGGTGACTTCGTCTAAAATGATGCTAATTAAACTCAGTACTAACGAACCCTAATGAAAAATTACTCTTTTTCCACGAGCTCTAGAATAAAGCTTCGTTGTATGCACTCTCGAGACATGACACTCAATTCCGAGCAGAAATGTTTCTCCTTAATCTTTAAATAGACTAAAACGGATTCATGGAGACTGATATCAGCTTGACTGGAAATTTGTTATTATTGTTTATCTATTTTTCCTGTGTAGGTTTTCACGCTTCTCGTCGATGTAAATGAAGCTAAACCTTCGGAGTTCCGATGGACATTTGATGCTGCTCAATTTCCATTTGGGTACAGGAGAATTTCGCTCGTTTTTCTCGGTCTATTTTTTCCTATTCTTTTTCTCTATTTTTGATTTTAGTTTGGCATTAAATAGGTGTGATATCTACGTTTCTCTGTTAGAAAAAATACCCTTGCATACATAAATGTATACCGTGTTCTTTGCAGTCATTATTTCCAGCAGACTCTGTCTCATTTTCTCTTTATTTCTGACTCTGTTTTTGCATTAAATAGTTGTGATATTTACGTTTCTCTGTTAGCAAAAACCCTTGTTTATTGAATATGCATACTCTGATCCTTGCCATCATCATTTCCAGCAGAATCAATTCAAATTTTTTTCTTTAATAGAATAGAATATAGAACTTGGGACAATGGCCAAGCGCTGCGACCTATGAGGTCATTCAGCGCTGAAAGGGAAACTGGCAAGAAAAAGGTTGAAAGGCGTAACAGGAGGAAAACCTTTTGCAGTAGCGCTATGAAACAATTGTTAGGAGAGGGTGGAAAGTCAAATGGAAGAGAGAGAATATGAGTGGAGGCCCAGTAAAAGGGATAAAAGAGGTTGCAGCTAGGGCGCCGAAGGAACGCTGCAAAGACCCTTAAGTAATGCCTACAGTGCACCACGTGAGGTGCACTGACAGCACTGCCCCACTACGGTGAACTTTTTTATTCTGTGACATTTTAGTCAATTTTCTGATCTAATTTTTCCAGTTTCTGTACGAGTATTCATTCAATATAATTCTTACATTTGTCTAATTTAAGAATAAACCTTTTATGCGCTAAAAGGCAGCTTTGGTATTTCAGTGATTTTTGCGACTAAATCTCTTTCCGAGTAGATGTTAATAATAAAGGTTAACAATATTTTAAAAACATTTAGACTTTTTTTTATTAGAAGTCATATTAAGCACTTGAAATAATGATAGAAGTGATTCATGAAATGAATGCCGCAGTGTTCTTTGAAATCAGCATGCGCTTGTTGTTTAGGATTATACATATACATATACATACATACAGTACATGTATGCATACACACATATACTTCACCATTTTGGTCAAATTTTTTCTCAGCCGTTTTGGTCATTTGGGTTTTAACCCAAAACACTGGAGCAAAACCCAGTTACTCCTTTTACTCTCCTCTCTCTGCTACTACCATAATATAATTCTCCTTCTATTTTAATAATTTACTTAAATTTTTATTTTCTTATTTATTAATTTGTTAATTTATCTGTTTTTCTAATAACTGATCTCCTCTTTCTGTATTTCCCTTTATCGTATGTTATTTCTTTCGAATGAGCAACATGATATTCTTTGGAAGCTTAGATGTCTAGCTTATTGCTAGTAAGGCCTCATTAAATATTCGTTTGGTTTAGTCAGAGAAAGAAAAACTGAGAATAACGTTAAGTAACTCCTCCTCCTCCTCCTCTTCTTCTTCTTCTTCTTCTTTTTCTTCTACTAAGAACCCTATTCTCATGGCTTGTTGCCTACCACAGGGGCCACTGACTTGAAATTCAAGCTTCCCAAAAATAATATGGTGTTCATTAGACGGAAGTAACAGAAGGTAAAGGGAAATACAGAAAGAAGAGACCACTAATTACAAAAGAAAAATAAATCAACAGATAAATAGATAAAAATTTAAGTAAATTACTAAAATGCAAGGAGAAAAGTATTAGGGTAGCAATGCATTACATCCTCACTTGAACTTCCGAAGTTCCAATTGCACGACATCCTCAGAAGGGAGGCTGTTCCACAGTCCAACGGTGTGAGGAAAGTGGCCTTTTTTTATGAAATTCAACTCAAATAATGGACAGAAAATGATACCATTAAATCAGTATGGCTGACAGAGTTTGGGTCGCTCCATTACCAGTTATATTCATGAAACAGGCAAAATTAAGCCATATTTTGCCATATGTTTGGTATGATGCTTTAATTAAATGGGATATCGTTGCTAGTGGAACAGTAAATCTCCATAAAGATGTTTTATTGAAAGAAAAAAAAAAAAAGGAATCGATATCTCCTGACAAGTGTGAAAAGGGCTGCATTACGTAATGTAGATAAATGTATTTTTTCAGTGCAATTAAAGAAATGGTTTTTATTTAAGAAGGGTTGTACCATGAGGTGTATATTGGCTTAGCGCTACTAAATTTAAATGAATTCAAATTCAGTGCATTAGATCTGTAAGTTGTTTAAAGATATTTATGTTATCGTAATTTTCATACTGAAAAATTAATGACTGAGATTAAAAAGAGTGAAAAATATGAATAACATTGATTTGTGTGTTCATCATACGTTATAATTTAT
Source organism: Macrobrachium rosenbergii (assembly GCA_039081455.1). Classification (NCBI taxonomy): domain Eukaryota; kingdom Metazoa; phylum Arthropoda; class Malacostraca; order Decapoda; family Palaemonidae; genus Macrobrachium; species Macrobrachium rosenbergii. The sequence continues at coordinate 10,412,402 of JANJGK010000027.1, read as the reverse complement.
AAAAAAAAAATTACCTAATTGCTTAAAATTATTCTCCAAATAATATTCATTTTCAACCTGTCTTATCAATCAAAAATTTAAAAGGCTTTAAAGTTAATCTCCAAATATTATTAGCAGCCAAAAAAAAAAGAATAATAAAGCCTCTGAAAATTATGTAAAACCTCTATGACCATAAACTTAAAAGATGCTTATGCAAATTATCTCAAATTTTTTCTCTTTTTATACCTTTCCCCACAAAATGAAGTTAGTGGTTTATATATATATATATATATATATATATATATATATATATATATATATATATATATATATATATATATATATATATATATATATATATATATATATATATATATATATATGACTATTTATCACATCACCGTGATTCATATACAATCAGAAAGCTACAAACGTCCTTTAATATCCAATTCACTCTACCTCGGAAATAATATATTTTCATATATGTTACCGAAGGGGAATTTTTAGTTGATAATAAGTCCACCGTCCCGTGGGGTCGAACCAGCGACGGACGAGGAATCAGGACTACAGTGACGCACTAACGAAATCGGCCACAAGACTTCAATGCACTTCATCACTGATTTTCACTTTGTTGCTGTTCTACATTGATTTCCCCTTCAATGCACCTCTGCATTGGTTATACTTCAATACTCTTCTGCAATAATTTCCATTTCAATGCACGTCTGCACTGATTTCCACTTCAATGCACTTCTGCATTGATTTCCAATTCAATGCACTTCTGCAATGATTTCCACTTCAATGTGCTTCTGCAATCATTTCCACTTCAATGGTCTTCTGCACTGATTCTCACTTCAATGAACTTCTGCAATGATTTCCATTTCAATGCACTTCTGCATTGATTTTCACTTCAGTAAACTTCTGCAATGATTTCCATTTCAATGGACTTCCGCATTGGTTTTCACTTCAATAAACTTCTGCAATGATTTCCACTTCAATGCACGTCTGCATTGATTTTCACTTCAGTAAACTTCTGCAATGATTTCCATTTCAATGCACTTCCACATTGGTTTTCACTTCAGTGAACTTCTGCAATGATTTCCATTTCAGTGCACTTCTGCATTGATTTTCACTTCAGTAAACTTCTGCAATGATTTCCATTTCAATGCACTTTGCATTGATTTTCACTTCAGTAAACTTCTGCAATGATTTCCATTTCAATGCACTTCTGCAATGGTTTTCACTTCAGTGAACTTCTGCAATGATTTCCATTTCAGTGCACTTCTGCATTGATTTTCACTTCAGTAAACTTCTGCAATGATTTCCATTCAATGCACTTCTGCATTGATTTTCACTTCAGTAAACTTCTGCAATGATTTCCATTTCAATGCACTTCTGCATTGATTTTCACTTCAGTAAACTTCTGCAATGATTTCCATTTCAATGCACTTCCGCATTGGTTTTCACCTCAGTGAACTTCTGCAATGATTTCCACTTCAAAACACTTCTGCATTGATTTTCACTTCAGTAAACTTCTGCAATGATTTCCATTTCAATGCACTTCTGTATTGATTTTCACTTCAGTGAACTTCTGCAATGATTTCCACTTCAGTGCACTTCTGCATTGATTTTTACTTAAGTGAACTTCTGCAATGATTTCCATTTCAATGCACTTCTGCATTGATTTTCACTTCAGTAAACTTCTGCAATGATTTTCATTTCAATGCACTTCTGCATTGGTTTTCATTTCAGTAAACTTCTGCAATGATTTCCATTTCAATGCGCTTCTGCATTGGTTTTCACTTCAGTAAACTTCTGCAATGATTTCCATTTCAATGCACTTCCGCATTGGTTTTCACTTCAGTGAACTTCTGCAATGATTTCCATTTCAATGCACTTCTGCATTGGTTTTCACTTCAGTAAACATCTGCAATGATTTCCATTTCAATGCACTTCTGCATTGGTTTTCACTTCAGTAAACTTCTGCAATGATTTCCTTTTCAATGCACTTCTGCATTGGTTTTCACTTCAGTGAACTTCTGCAATGATTTCCATTTCAATGCACTTCCGCATTGATTTTCATTTCAGTGAACTTCTGCAATGATTTCCATTTCAATGCACTTCTGCATTGGTTTTCACTTCAGTAAACTTCTGCAATGATTTCCATTTCAATACACTTCTGCATTGGTTTTCACTTCAGTAAACTTCTGCAATGATTTCCATTTCAATACACTTCTGCATTGGTTTTCACTTCAGTAAACTTCTGCAATGATTTCCATTTCAATGCACTTCTGCATTGGTTTTCACTTCAGTAAACTTCTGCAATGAGTTCCATTTCAATGCACTTCTGCATTGGTTTTCACTTCAGTAAACTTCTGCAATGATTTCCATTTCAATGCACTTCTGCATTGGTTTTCACTTCAGTTAACTTCTGCAATGATTTCCATTTCAATGCACTTCCGCATTGGTTTTCACTTCAGTAAACTTCTGCAATGATTTCCATTTCAATGCACTTCTGCATTGGTTTTCACTTCAGTAAACTTCTGCAATGATTTCCATTTCAATGCACTTCTGCATTGGTTTTCACTTCAGTAAACTTCTGCAATGATTTCCACTTCAATGCACTTCTGCATTGGTTTTCATTTCAGTAAACTTCTGCAATGATTTCTATTTCAATGCACTTCTGCATTGGTTTTCACTTCAGTGAACATCTGCAATGATTTCCATTTCAATGCACTTCTGCATTGATTTTCATTTCAGTAAACTTCTGCAATGATTTCCATTTCAATGCACTTCTGCATTGGTTTTCACTTCAGTAAACTTCTGCAATGATTTCCATTTCAATGCACTTCTGCATTGGTTTTCACTTCAGTAAACTTCTGCAATGATTTCCATTTCAATGCACTTCTGCATTGATTTTCACTTCAGTAAACTTCTGCAATGATTTCCATTTCAATGCACTTCTGCATTGGTTTTCACTTCAGTAAACTTCTGCAATGATTTCCATTTCAATGCACTTCTGCATTGATTTTCACTTAAGTGAACTTCTGCAATGATTTCCATTTTAATGCACTTCTGCATTGGTTTTCACTTCAGTAAACTTCTGCAATGATTTCCATTTCAATGCACTTCTGCATTGGTTTTCACTTCAGTGAACTTCTGCAATGATTTCCATTTCAATGCACTTCTGCATTGATTTTCACTTCAGTAAACTTCTGCTATGATTTCCATTTCAATGCACTTCCGCGTTGGTTTTCACTTCAGTGAACTTCTGCAATGATTTCCATTTCAATGCACTTCTGCATTGATTTTCACTTCAGTAAACTTCTGCAATGATTTCCATTTCAATGCACTTCTGCATTGATTTTCACTTCAGTGAACTTCTGCAATGATTTCCATTTCAATGCACTTCTGCATTGATTTTCACTTCAGTAAACTTCTGCAATGATTTCCATTTCAATGCACTTCCGCATTGGTTTTCACTTCAGTGAACTTCTGCAGTGATTTACACTTCAATGCACTTCTGCATTGATTTTCACTTAAGTGAACTTCTGCAATGATTTCCACTTCAATGCACTTCTGTATTGATTTTCACTTCAGTGAACTTCTGTAATGATTTTCATTTCAATGCACTTCTGCATTGATTTGTACTTTAATGCACTTCTGCATCGATTTGCACTTAAATGCACTTTTGCATTGATTTCCACTTCAATTTACTTGTGCATTGATTTCCACCTCAATGCACTTGTGCATTTATTTCTATTTCAGTGCACTTGTGCATTGAATATCACTTCAGTGCACTTCTGCATTGATTTCCTTTACACTGCACTTCTGCATTTTAATGCCTTTGTGCATTGATTCCCACTTCATGTACTTCTGCATTGATTTCCACTTCACTACACTTCTGCATTGATTGAAACTTCAATGCACCTGTCCACTGATTTTCACTTCAAAGCACTTCTGCATTGATTTCCACTTCAGTGCACTTCTGCATTGATTTCCATTTCAGTGCACTTCTTCATTGAATTCCACTTTAACCCAATTCTGCACTGATTACCACTTCAATGCACTTCTGCAATGATTTTCACTTTAATGCACTTGTCCTTTGATATCCACTTCAAAGCACTTCTACATAGGTTTCTACTTAAATTCACTTCTACATTGAGTTCCACTTCAATGCACATCTGCATTGATTGCCACTTCAATACACTTCTGCACTGATTATCACTTCAGTGCATTTCTTCGTTGATTGCCACATCATTGCACTTCTGCACTGATTGCCCCTTCATTGCACTTCTGCATTGATTTTCACTTCAATGCACTTCTGCACTGATTAACACTTCAATGCACTTCTGCATTGATATCTGCTTCACTGCTCTTATGCATTGATTGCCGCTTCAATGCACTTCATCATAGATTTTCACTTCATTGTAATTGTGCACTTATTTTCACTTAAGTGCACTTCTGCATTGATTTCTATATTGCAATTCTGCATTGAAAATCCACTTCACTTTGCTGGTGAATCAGGTGAATAAGTCATTCATGTCACTGAAAATGACAAGCTGAAAATGGAGAAGATATATATATATATATATATATATATATATATATATATATATATATATATATATATATATATATATATATATATGTGTGTGTGTGTGTGTGTGTGTGTGTGTGTGTGCGTGTGTGTGCGTGTGTGTGCGTGCGTGTGTATGTGTAAATGTATTTTATTTCATCATGGCCACCAACAAACATATTATAATCAGGGATGCCAGCACATGATCACCCTTCAATCGCTCTCCAGATGAGATGCCACATTAAAGAGGCATTTTTGACTTTATCTTTAATAGGATTAATATTGTCAAATAAAGAAAGCCAGTATTTATTGTTTATGAAACAAAATATGAATTTCTGAATTCAAACCAGCACTTGGCTCACTGTCTGTTCAATGCTAGTTCACCACATCTTGATTGGTGCCTGTGCGAGGCTAGAATGACTGACTGACAGGGTGGTTCAGAAAAAAATATTGAAGACTGCACTCATATGCAAGCTTTCGACCCTGGCTTCAGCCTCCCGTAAGTAGTGATTACCATACAGTCACACACTGGGTGGCAGATTGATTGATAGATTGATTTGTGGCTATTAAAACTGGCGTCACTACATCTAGGTCACTGAACGTGGCCGGCGGCAGAGTTGCCGTGAAGTGACTGACTGAGTTAGAGGGATATCTTGTTATATATCATCTTCCAAATGGTCGTAATGGCTGATTGTCATTTCAGGCTCTGATTTGGTTTTGACTTAAAAAAAAAAAAAGAGTAAAAGGTAAAAGCTAAAGTGACAAAGAGCAAAGCCTGAGCTTCATCAGTCATGTGTGGTTCCAGTTTTCAAGCTTCATTAAGAATGAAATCTCACGAGCAAGTCTATTGGTCGGAAACATTTGTTTGAGTTAAAGTTGTTCATTGTTACGCCTAAAGACAGCAGTCACATGCGTTATTTTTTTCCTAGAGCATCTCACTTTTGTTCCCAGAATTTCTTAGCCTCCGAAATTTAAATATTCCTTCAGTACTTTCACATGTATTATACCAGAAATTCATAAATGAAAATGCACTCAAGCATTTTACGAATTCTACTGGCTAAAATGAAGTTTTGGCCATATTTCTTATATTTCTGAAACGATAGAGCAGTTTTCTCCCATTTCATCTAAACTTTTCTTTATAAATTCCCGAATGAGCACCAAAATAAATAAAAAAAATAGCATAACCAAATTATAATAAACTCATGTTAACAAATGATGCGAAAACCATATTTCACGCCCAAGAGATTCAATATTTTTCCTCTTTGGCGGAGGTACGATAATTTCCCTCGGCATCCATTACAGAGGAGGGACACTGAAGCATTTAAATATTTGGCCGAAAAAAGACCAACCCTTCAGAGTTTCCCAGGTGTTAAAATATCCCCAGCACATTTATTTCGTCAGAACGTTGAATTTTCGCAAAGCCTAAATTCTGTTTGAGCTTTACTGTCGAAATTCAGACAGAGAAGTGGGACAAGTGGAAGGGCAGGTGATGAATGAACAAAGTTTTGAGAAAGTTGGTGTTTGCGAATGGTCAAGGAATTGACTGGTGAGAGTGGACAGAAACTGCACGAGAGAATACGGCTGAATAATATCTTACTTGAATAAATCGGTTGGTTTTGCTCTGTTTTTCACAAAGGAACACAGCAAAAGCACACGTACAGATATATGTGTATGTATGTATGTATGTATGTATGTATGTATGTATGTATGTATGTATGTATGTATGTGTATCATAGAGAATAAAAATATTTCCCCAGCACCTATCACAAATATTATTCACAAAATTTGGCATTGAAAAATCTATGGGAAGAGCTTTGTATGAACTCTAAAGGTCAAAGTTACTTGTTACAATATCTCTAACATTTCCGGAACAACAAGGAATATTCTCCTAATTTCGTCCGAATTTTTTCCTTCACGAACTCCCGAACAAAGGCACAAATTTAATACGATAATTATCATTGTAATCATATTATAAAAAATGTATTTTCCCAAATGAAACGAATATCCTATTTTACTTTCAAGATAATCCATTTCTCCCTTCGTCTATTAACCCAAAAAATCTATTGTTTCTGCTTTGCAAATTCTGCGGGAGGAAGGTCTGGCATGGCCGAGGTACAATAATTTCCCTTGGCATCCATTACAGAGAAGAATACTATGAATGGAGTTGTCATGGCTATGTTCATTCACAGGTAAACCATGCTGTTCCAAGACTTGACGAAATCTCATGTTTTTGCGTCTAACAAGCGTAAAATGAAACAGGACAGAGAGAGAGAGAGAGAGAGAGAGAGAGAGAGAGAGAGAGAGAGAGAGAGAGAGTTTCTGACTACTTACATTGACTCTGAAAACTAGACTGACGAGATTAGAGCTTTCTTTACCGTTACGATTTATGCGTCCCGCAGAGAGAGAGAGAGAGAGAGAGAGAGAGAGAGAGAGAGAGAGAGAGAGAGAGAGAGAGAGAGTTTCTGACTACTTACATTGACTCTGAAAACCAGACTGACGAGATTAGAGCTTTCTTTACCGTTACGATTTATGCGTCCCGCAGAGAGAGAGAGAGAGAGAGAGAGAGAGAGAGAGAGAGAGAGAGAGAGAGAGAGAGAGAGAGAGAGAGAGAGAGCTTTTCTGCTAAACTGTCAAGAAGAAGCCACGTTAGCAAGAATCAAAGCTATAGTTTAGGATACTGTAAGGACCCTTTGCAGATTTACTGGAATTCCAAACCTTACTCTTTTTGAGACGGAGATTGAGAGAAAAGAAGGTTTGGAAGGTGTAACAGGAGGATGGAAACCTTTTGCAGTTGCACTATGAAACAATTGTTAGGAGAGGGTTGAGGAAAGTAAGATAGAAGTGAGAGAATGTGAACGAAGGTACAGTAAAAGGAATGAAAAAGGTTGCAGCTCTGGGCAGTGGACGGGATGCTGCAAAGAACTTTAAGTAATGCTTGCTGTGCATTGCGTGAGGTGCACTGACAGCACTACCCCCTTACGGGGACTACTAGTATGATGATTCTGATTAGTTCCTTGATTAGAGCGTTCGTGTAATTTTGGTTCCAGTTTACAGTCTCAGAGAATGAGAGGGTTTCTGAGAAACAGAGTCTCACCCAGACGAGAATGTGTATGATTATTCTCGCTTCTAAACCCTCCATGAAAACTGATGTCCTTCATCAGGTTTCAGAGACATTTTGGCTCAACAGAATTCTGTGTATAGATGACAGACTTGACTTTGAAGTCTCCAGAGCAAAATGGGTGTCTGTTGTCTGTCTGTATTCAGAAAAGACAAAGGAATGTTTTGGTTAAAAGAGGATGGCATACCTTCGTTTTTTTGTAGCTGAAGGAAAACATAAAGTTTTAAAAACAGGTGAAGTGGTTGTATAGTGGGAATCACGAAGGTCTGCAGAAATGTTGAAGGAATTAAACTGATCCTGATTAGAATTAACTGTAATTTTTGACATAGTATAAAACAGGAAATCATTGTTACTTTTGCAGAAACAAAAAAAAAAGAATAACTGTTTCTAAGAATCAAGATGAAATTAGGCTCTAAAAATATTTTTTCTTTAAGAACCTTTTACAAAATAAAACAGGAAAAAAGGAAATAAAAACTTTTTTGTCATGAAGAATAGAAAATATTAAGATTTAGGGAGCAAATACGTTTTAATTAAACAAAATAAAATGGGGTAAAGGATGAATACAATGAATGAAAAAATCAGACAGTGATTCTGGGTAATTGTTGCAATTTCTGTTTAGTCCTCAGTATTTTTTCCCTTTTATAAGATTCTTGTAGATTTGGTAACTTTCTATTTACCAAAAACGCCTCTCAAATAAAAACTAATAATTCAAAAGCGTTCTCATACTATTTCCATTTTGGTATTATTGGGATCAAAAGATTTCCAGGAATGACGAAACAAAAGACAAGTTTGAAATACTTTACCTTTTTGAGGACGGATCAAAGGTCAAGAAACATAGATATTGATGCACATCAAATACAATGCGACAAAAGGCAACACTTGTCGATATGTCAAAGTGTCGTTATGTAAAGCGATTTGAAGAATAAACTTTCATTTTATAACTATAGACTTGAAACTTATGTCCATATTAATAAGATTCTAAATTTTCTGCACAAAACCCTAATCAGCACATTGTAAAAGCTAAAGCAAATCTTTCATATATCATTCTGTAAAGTGAAGGAGAAATTTATTCTTATATATCATGAGAAAGCATCCAGCGTCATATATTCCACCTTTCAGGATTAAACTCTCATGTAAAGTGTATTTTTCATCTAGAGAAACAAAACTCAATAACTTATTTCTGTTGGAGAACAGGGGCCACTCCACGTCCTGCATTTACATCCGAGAACAACAAATACTTTAGAATCGGCTAAAAATAAAGTGGAATGACCTAAATTGAATGGCCAACATTCGTTCTCGGAGAAAAGGCATTTGTCCTGAAAATACATTCAGCTGATGATTTCGTTATAGCAGCCATTTCATATATGTAGATAGAAAGAGAGTTGTACCAATTTGGAACCCAACGAACAGGAATAAAATTTTAGTCGACACAACGCTAACTTTGCTGGAATAAAGGAAGTTCTTTACATTATTTTTTGTATAATAAGCTTTCTTATTGCTTTTTTTTATTGTTGTTTATTTCGAATCTCTGGGGTCATCAAACATTTTCTCGTTCCGAGAGAAATTTTTCTGAAACATTTTCCTTGATTTATCAAAGGAAAATAAAGTACAATCCAATTAATGTTCTCAGGAAAGAGCTTTGACGAAAACATTTACTGAATAAGCAAATGCCATATTAATGATCTGATAGGGGGTTTTAAACACGGTATGTTCGCTTGTATGTTAGGTGATAAGAGTTCATAAATAAATTCTCAGGGGAGATTAGGCATACTGGTATTTCCGAAAGAATTACTTTCCCTTGCCTAAAAGCTCAAGGAGTAAAGGGAAGGCCTGTCTTCCTGCCAATTTTGAGAGAAAGGCCAAAGAGTGAATAAGGATCTCGCTCAAATCATACACCAGTACTTGAACGTGGAAATTTTAAACTATATCAACAATGAATATATAAACACACAAAGAAGATTTAAGAGTAACTTGATATTGTGCTTTATGTGAATAATTAAGTGTCCTAACTATGCCCAATTTACCTGAAACTCGAGAGAGAAACAATTCAGTAAAAGCGAACAGGAGTTATTGCTAATTTGGAGGGAGGGAGAATGGGGAGGAAAACACTCGTTTTCCTTATAAAATGTTTATTCTTTCTCTCTCATCAACGATCGTTTGAAATCCTGACGCATATTTATCCCCCTGAGTGAACTTTCCTAAAAATATGTGGGTCAATTTTTTTTACTTATTATTTGTCACTCTGTTGATATCAGTTCCAGTTTATTCCAAAAATATTAAATGTATAACAATTATACCTGCTGATGCAAATAACAAACTCTGAATACAGAATATAAGATTTGGGTTATCTTAAAGAAAAAATCTTTGAGTAAAAAAAAGTATATGGTATGTTTTCTTATCTAGCCCCCAAAAAATTATATACGGCCTTTTTCTCAGTGGATTTATGGTTAAATTTTGCACCCAACTCGCACGTGCCTGTAGAATGACCACATATTGCAAATTACTGACACCAGAGTGTAATGAACAACAGCACTGCTACCAAAAAGCACCACTGTAAATTCTGATGCTACTTTTTCCCCTGAAAAATTTTTCCTTCTAATTTGTATTTCTTTGGGCATTGTTTAGCTGTTGCCTGCATTATCTGCTACTTGGTCCATTCTGGAATGATTAGGAGAGAGAGAGTTGAAAATAACTGTAAATCCCGCGTCCCGTGAGGAGAGAAACTTTCATTCAGTGTGGGAGTCTTCATAAAATACCGCTGCATATTTTCTGACTTCTTGACACTGACTGTAACAACCAGGCAACCGAAATAAAAACTTCCTTTGCCGTTATGATTTATGCATCCGCACAGAGAGAGAGAGAGAGAGAGAGAGAGAGAGAGAGAGAGAGAGAGAGAGAGAGAGAGAGAGAGAGAGATGATTTTAAAAGTCCCTTTTCATAAGTGAAAAATAAAGGAATTAAATTTGCAGTTAATAAAAAAAATAAATAAATAAAACACCGAGAGAGAAAGAGAGAGAGAGAGAGAGATACGTTTTCATTCTCAACCGATTCCTGAGGGGGAAATGTGACCTTACACTCAAAACCAGCCTTTGATCTCTCTCCTGTGAAGGACTTTGCAAACAGGATATCCTACATGTCCGTCTCTCTCTCATGTTTCCCAAAGGACGTTTGAAGTCCAAAGGCGATGAAAGTCCACTTAGAGATAATCACTAGAAAGTCCTTTATTAACAATTCACAAGATTTACTTCTCTCAAATATAAATACGGTCCTTGATTGTAAATTGTAAGAGATTTTAATTTTCTTTTATGTAATGTCGAATGGAGATGGATGATATACATGATTTCCCTCCTACTTTTTTTTTTTAAAACTCCTTCCTCCTTTGTGTCTCTTTCTGCCTCTGTTGAAAACTATCCATTGCTGAGAAGTATGAAATTGATATATATAATATTAAATATGAACTGAATATAATATTAAGATATATCCGCCATTCCCAAACCTCACGGGGGTGGATGGAGAATAAAGATGCAATTCATCATAGCTGAAGCGAACAGCATGTTTCTCTCTCTCTCTCTCTCTCTCTCTCTCTCTCTCTCTCTCCTGATAAATCTCAAGGTCAATTAGCAACCCATAATCTGTTAACAATTTCTCGTCAACATCAATTGCGTGTTTCCACTTATTCCTTCATGAACTCAGATGCCTTGAAATAATTCGGCATAATTCCCATCTAAATATTGAAGAATGGCTTTGTTCTTAATTGCTAACATAAAGTGTGACATGACAATTTCCATTTTCCTGCCATGAATATTACCACTACGATTTTCCTCGCCCCCCATAAATACCATAATGGAATGTACCTTTGCTCATTAGCCTTCCGGTTCAGGTCAAAGCGAAAGTGAAAATGCTTTGGTTATAAATTTTGTTTATAAATCTGACTAAGAATGAAATTTGAGTTAGTGATGCGACAAAAATACATGGGAACTGAGATGTTAAATATACAGAAATATATTTATGTAACGTAAATATATTGGGAAAGGAAATGTAATTACACAGCGAAAAATACCGCTGTAATATTTACGCCTTTGACATACATTCTCTGGGACAATTATTGAAGATATTCATATGTTATATTCGAGTTGGATTATTATTATTATTATTATTATTATTATTAATATTATTATTATTATTAAAAACACTAAAAGCTTATTAACTTGGTTAGCAATCTTCATTAACTTGAAATGTTTATGTGCGAAAGAAGGAAAAGAGAGAGAAGATATCAACCAATCAACTAACCAAAATCTGAGTGACAAAGAATAATTCTGGTTGATAATCCACCTCAGGGAATTATCTAATTTCTAAAACCTTGTTTCAATTTGATATCTGATAAGTTAATATTTCAATAAATACTGGTATTTCTCTTTATTTTATTATTAATATTAAGAAAGTTGACTAATAATAATGATTCCTCTTTTCCCACCCGTTCTTAAGCCTCGTAAACCCAGGGATTCTTTCCTTTCCTCCGTGTTTTTAGATTAACACATGATTCTGATTTTGTCTTTCAATGAGACTTTTGTGTTGTCAGCGGGGCAGCAAATGGACATGTATGATTTTGTCAAGAAAACCTTTCACTGAGAATTTTAAAATATGTAAAATTTTCTTTCGACTTCTCTGCGATGTAAATTGAACCAGAAAACATATTTATAAAAAGAAAAAAGAAAGTGAAACAATGTTTTTGTAGAAATTCATAATTACATCGAATGTAAATTTATCGAAAGATTTAACATGAAAGACGATAAAAAAACAAGAAAAAACAAAAACCAAATATTTTGAAAATCATTTCCTTGTTTGTTTTGCTGACTTCCTAATTTTTTCCCTTTCGCTCAGTAAGTTTGGAATTGTTCTTGACCTCTGAGACGAATCCGTGAAATAAAAGTGCTTAAGACAAGATCCCTGGGAACCCCGGGGGATAATAGGCGGTGGTTTCCTGAAAGAAGGATTCGTTTTCCTTCAGGATTTGCTCTCATTAAGAGCAAGGATTCGATACGAGGAGAGAGAGAGAGAGAGAGAGAGAGAGAGAGAGAGAGAGAGATCATCTCTTTCAAAAGGACCTTCTGTCAGAATAAAACAAGACGAATCTCGACTCTCTCTCTCTCTCTCTCTCTCTCTCTCTCTCTCTCTCTCTCTCACACACACACACACACACACACACAAGAAAAAAAAGATTATAAAAGAAAGCACCATGACGCATTTGATCATAAACTAAAATGAATCATTAGTCTTACCTCGTTCTGCCTGTGTCTGTCAGCCCATGCAAAGAACACACACACACACACACGCACACAGTTAAAGACTAAAACCAGTATGAAAACAAGAGGATTTCTGACTGACCGCGAAACATTGCTGACTACACAACGATGAGCGACCATTTCTCTTGTGACTCTCACGATGAATCTTTCTTTGCATGGCGGAAGCAATTTTGCCGTTATCAAAATGACCCCACAGTTCCGAACTCCTCCGAGGAGAAAGAGAGAGAGAGATATTAAAGGGATTTTTCAGTCCTATTGGTGTCTCGCAAATTCCACCCGAATGGCAGAAGTTGGTAATTACTTGGGATCTAATTCTGTTCGGATTCTCTCTCTCTCAGTTCTTTCCTCTATAAGAGGGCATTGTGGCTATTAGAATTACATATATATATATATATATATATATATATATATATATATATATATATATATATATATATATATATATATATATATATATGTATGTGTGTGTGTGTGTTTAATATATATATATATATATATATATATATATATATATATATATATATATATATATATATATATATATTTATATAATGTATGTATATTTAATGTATATATATATATATATATATATATATATATATATATATATATATATGTGTGTGTGTGTGTGTGTGTGTGTGCGTGTGTGTATACATACATAAGTAAATAAGACAAGACTTGAATGAAACTAGGCGGAATAATCTTGTAAAGGAGAAAAGGTTGATATAGGAAGCATAATTGTTGTTTGGGAGCCACAGAGCGTGGGCGTAAACTCACGTGGAAGACGAACAATAAAAAGTGGGGGAGAAAAACGCGAACCTTAATAAAAGCGTGCATAACAGCGATAGAAATTGCTTATATAAACCAGGATTTTGTGAAATATAATAAAAATTCCATTTTTCTGAGTCTAGACCGAATATACACTTTAAATATTTGCTACATAAAAAAAAGGCGGATTTCCAAACCCTTCAAAATATTTTACATACAATAGTTTAATGCTCTTTCAGGTCAAAGGACTGTTCATCTGACGTGTATAATTTTCACATACCTACCGTACATTTGTAAGTTATTCTATTACTGCTCATTTGAATATTGAATATATTTATATTCATGCTTTGTAATTACAATCTAAAAGTAGCAATTTTCTATAAATAGACGTATTTATCGCCTAGAACAAAAACAAAAACCAAAATATAGCTGAAAATCATATGTACATGGTGCACTAGTATTATTATTATTATTATTATTATTATTATTATTATTATTATTATTATTATTATTATTATTATTACTACTACTACTGCTATTATTATTATTATTATTATTATTATTATTATTATTATTATTATTATTATTATTATTTAGGGGCCATTGACTCGAAATTGAGGCGGCTTCCGAAGAATATGGTGTTCATTGGAAAGAAGCAGCAGAAGGCAAAAGGGAAATACAGAGAAAAAGATCACTTATTAACAAAGAAAAAATAAATGAACGAATTACTAAATAAAAATGTAAGTAATTTATTAAAACAGAAGGAGAATTGGATGAGGGTAGTGATTCACTGCAACTTCGCTTGAAGAAAATGAACGTAACAATTACCAGCATGTATAATTTTCATTCAAGAAAAATCAGTTCGTGGTTCCATACGCAGCAGCAAAAGGAACTCAGTGTTGAAACGCAGTCCCATATGACGACGCAGAACCTGAATAATTATTTAGAAAAATCCGCAAAAGGGAAATCTGTCTTTTCCTTCCTTCCCTGGAACGGGAAGGAACATTTCAGAAGCGAGTTCTAAAAATGAACTAGGAATATCCCGGAAGCAAAATCCTCGTCAGTCTGAGATTTATTTTCTCTGTTGCTCCTTCCACTTCCCATTTGCTGCTGTTGCTGTTACCTGGCGTAGAATAGAATACAGAATTTTGGCCAAAGGCCAAGCGCTGGGATCTGTAAGGTCATTCAGCGCTGAAAGGGAAACTAAGAGTATAAAGGTTTGAATGGTGTAACAGGAGGAAAACCTCAAAGCAGTTGCATTACAAAACAGTTGTTATGATAGGGTGGTTACCAAGATAGAAGAGAGAGAATATGAACGGTTGTACAGTAAAAGGAATGAAAGAGGTTGTAGCTAGGGCCCGATGGGACGCTGCAAAAACCCTTAAGTAATGCGTACAGTGCACCGCATGAGGTGCGCTGGCAGCACTACCACCCCACGGGGGTTCCCCGGCGTAAGTAGAGGAGGTCTTCTGCAAATTAGTCCTGACAAAAACTCCACCACAAAAGCTTTTTTGGGGAAACTTTCCTCTGGTGCTCGTACGCGGGAGGTAGCGTTGGTGCTTAGTTGACCACCTAAATATATCACAGCAGCATGAAACTGCTCTTTGTTTTTTTATTTACTTTTTTTTTATTTCACTCTGGAAATATTTTATGAGGGAACTTGAATTAAGTTGGAAGCATCATTAAAATAAGATTACGTGAATACTTTTATAAGGGAATTTCTCAGAACTTTTTTTTTCAAAGTCAGTTCCAACAGGCATCTTGGAGTGCATACTCCTTTACTGAGATAGTTCCTTTAAGAATATAACTGACCATTGTGAAGAAACGAACTTGAAAGTAAAGTGACAAGCCATAGAGTAAACAGGAAAGCCATCTGTAAAACAGCTAATCGATTCATTCATATTTTCCGAAAGCTACTCCTTAATACATTCATATTTTAAAAAATGCTGTAATTCATTCACATTTTCTGCAAACTCCTCCGTAATTCATTCACATTTTCAGAAAATTATCCATAAATTAATTCATCCGTAATTTCCGAATACTGAAAGTCGGGATCACCGTCTGTATATACTTAATTGACATTTTGAAGTGATTTCGAATTTTGGAGGAAGTTCACTTTCAACTCAAGTGGTATTTGAGGAACATTGTGTCCCTGAGAGACAAAGACTTATCCAAACTTTAGTGTCAGGGACTGGAAAATGTTTTCTGTTTGAACGAAACTACGAAGCCGATGCAGACTCGAGGAAATGAACGCAATAATTTGTGTTTATATCAGCCACAGTTGACGAGGATAATCACAGTATCATAACAGCCCTCGATTACTCCCTTACAAAATCAGTAATTACCTCAAAGGTGCTTTACCTGATGAAAAAATTATCAGAAACTACTTTTAATGTAATTATTGAATCACCAATATTTTTCCTGCTGTAAATTGCAGCTGATATGATCTCTCGATTGATATCGGTTTCGGGAATGCCCAGATAACATCGGTTCTCGTCCTGCTTAGAAATTCACAATGTCGTTATAGAATTGCTGTATGTTAAAACGCCACATTTATACCAATATTCTCTATTATTTGCAAAAGATAAAAGCAAACACTTTCGAACGCCTGAACGGTGTTCCTCTCAGTTCAGGTGTTCGAAAATGTTATCTTTTGCAAATAACTATTTTTTTTTTTAATATATACTGCATATATGTATGTATATACATGTATATATATATACATACATATGTATGAATGTGTATATTATTATAAATATTCACTGTTCGACCTCTCTTCCTTGCCTCTTAGTAGAATAGAATTAATTTTCTATATAAATCTAGGAAGAATATAGACTTCTCACGTGAGAAAAGGTGAGTGGGAAGCAGTTGTTTTCAAATTAAATTCGCCGACCGTCCAAGGGTGGGAATTTTAAACTCATAGGAGTTATAAAAGGGATACAGTTTTGCTAGGCCAGACCTTAGTTATACTGTTCTTAAAACACTTTTCTGTGACCTGTGTACTGGCGACTCTATTGTCATTTCAGGACAGTCCCTGGGTAGGAGGAGTTTTGAAGCAAACAGCCAGAAGCTAACCCAGTGTCGACAGATTCTTAGTAGATATCACCAGAGCAGGGCGTGTAAGCCCCCCCCCCCCCCTCTCTCTCTCTCTCTCTCTCTCTCTCTCTCTCTCTCTCTCTCTCTCTCTCTCTCTCTCTCTCTCTCCCCTTTGTTCAACATGAGGGAGAAAACTGTTATTCCAAACGGACCAAGGAATCCTCTGCAACTGACCACTGCATTAGCTCAACCAGTGGTAAGTCTGATTTTGACAATTACTCCCAGTTCTCTTTCCCTTCAACTGCAACTCTCATTTTCCTTGTTCAGATTTTCCTCTCTAAAACAGTCACTGACTAAGAAATCCTTGTAAAACATATCCCATTTATGAAATCATCCATTAAGTACAATTTTTTGTTGTCTAGTGAAATCACATAACTTATCTTCCATGGTGTTAAAAAGTATTATTCTTGACATAAAAATCATCCCCATGTGATTAAATAATGACAAGTGAGAGTTTCTGTAGTGCAAGATGGCTGTCTGAATACGTCTCTTCTAGAAGTGTGTATGCCTTGGGCCTGAACAAATCCTCTTTATTGGAGAAGAATCTGCACCATCAGTACCAAGAAGCCTCAATTCGACGTTCCTTGCAGTTAAATGCCTTATAAAGTATTTGTGAGGTACATAAATCTGTTGCGTTCGTTTCTATGTAGTTGAGGTATTTGTCTTAACTAGGACTAATATTCTGAGCTGCTGTTAGCTCCTGTGAATAATCCATTTCATTTTATTTTACTTTTGTTGAAAATAGTTTTCAGTAAGTTTGCTGAATTAATTCATGTGGTTATAAAATAAACCTCTATTCTTTGTTATACTAGTTTCAGCTGGCGATCAAATCTATTCAGTATCTGTCCTTTAGAGTTAATTTTAGCCTTAATTGACAGAATTATGTGGGTCTTAAGTAAAGCAATGCAGTATAAATCTAACTAAATATTAAACTCATTAGCCAAATGACCCATGTAACTATATCTATATATATATATATATATATATATATATATATATATATATATATATATATATATATATATATATATATAAGAGCCTCGATGGCTCAGTCGGTTACAGCAGCAGCTTCGGACTTCGTAGAGGTCTGTGGCGCGGGTTCAAACCCGCAGCCGACTGATCAGAGAGGCAGACACTTTGCTATCCGTGTAGACATCCCGGGATTATATATGTAATCAACGGATAGGTTTGCTTAAAAAGCAAATGGATGTTACAGACTAAATACACACACAAAACAAAGCCACTACAACACCTTCTAAAAACATAACAAACATCTCACACGTCTCGAACTCTTGCCATACCCGCGCAATAACTTCTCGCTGCTGGGGAGAAAGGGCGTTGGGTCGGGTATGATACATGAAACATACGTACCGGGGTCTAAGCGATGTCAGGCAGGGCAGCCGATCGAGACCACAGGTCTACCCCAAAGCCAAATCAAAAAGTCCTTCAAAAAGAAGGCATCGTGCTTACCACATACAAAAGTGGGAATAAAAGCACGTTAAAAGAAGAAGAAAGAAGATATATATATATACACAGTATATATATATACCGTATATATATATTGTTAAGAATAAACATTCCTCCCTTCCTTGTATAGTAATTTCAGCAATCAATTTCGAATTAATCTGTTGTTCCTCTGTCTTTCGAATCGGGCGTCTCAGGGAAAACCGCGCTTTTTTGAACCAGTAAACAGCCGTTAGTTAGGTGTCGGTACTCCTCACCTACCCCCCAATATCGCGCAATCCAGAAGGACAATACCAAAAACCCCTTTTCCCCCTTTCCCCCCATCACGCGATGGGGGAGACATGTAGGGATTGGGAAGGGCAGAAGGGCATTTAGGGCTGGGGAACAGGTAGTTTTTGATTCTATAGGCATATAATGATAAGTGTGCTTTTCCCATACCCTCCTTGCCTCCCCCCCCCCCGCCCCCGCACGACGCCGAATGCGACCTGCCTTTCAAGAGCAGGTGAGAGACTTGCTTCTGACCTCATCTGTAGTGGACACACTGCGGGTCCTTCCATCTCCGCTGGTGTGGCGATCGTCGACGGACAGCCAATCCGATTGTAGGCGCCTATAACAATCATAAAAGGTTCGTACGTTTGCGAGTAGTCGAATAGCCAGCCCTGTCCCTTGTACTTAACTCCTTAATTTCCATTTCTTTTAAACTTTTAACCTCTTCCTCCACGAAACAATCTTCCCTTTGTCAAAATCTTGCCTGTATCCCCTGCCTTGCCATTTACGCACTTTGAATTCAAGTAAAGATCCCGAAATAACAATCATTTATCCCTCCACCAGTGCAATCTAAGGGCTATTTAAGTTATTTAAGTTAAGTTGTAACAGCGTAAGTTAACTTTGGGCGCGTATAATTACGTGTTCATTGTTACCGCACACGCTGCTCCGATTCTCAGATCATATTTACGTGCTTTCATTAAAAGCACCTTCTAGGCTACGTTATGTGTTGTATTTAAGAATGTGTTGGGTAATCTTATGTAGGAAGATTCCATTTCCCTTAGTTTGAGCAGGGCTAACGCAAAACGTCTCTTTCAGGAGAGACACGTGGTGCAATCGCAATCCTGCTTCCATACCTCGCCTGCCACCCAAATTTAATCAATGCCTGGTCGTAGTTTAGAGAAGTGTCCGTTGTTGCCAACTGTTCGTATGAAGTATTCCTCCATCCTGGAACACCATCATTTGCATTAATATTCCACGTAATCAGGGCAGACTGAAGGGGATTATTATTGTTGAACTGATTATTGCAGATTGGCCCCATTTTTATCCACTTGCTTGTTGCCAATTCATGTCATTATTGTTACTGTGCCCTATTCTGAATCTGCCCCTCAGTGATTATGTTGTATGGTGTCTAAATGTTGATTTGCTTAGTTTCTATAAATAAATCACTGTAAATTGGCAAAAGAATTCTAAATTCCAATATGGCGACCTTCCACCTTAAATTATAACTCCAGGAAAATTCTGAGGTAAGTCTTCAATTAAATCCCCTTTTGTTTACAAACTGGACTCCCTTGGTTTCGTGGCAGCATCAATTATAATTCTGTGTGTAAATTCGTATCAAACCACTCCAGTCTGTAACAATATATATATATATATATATTATATATATATATATATATATATATATATATATATATATATATATATATATATATATATATATATATATACTAGATTGAGGTGATAAGTTTCCTATTACTTCAAAGTAACAAAAAAAGACTAAAATACTATACATCTTTGATTCTTCTAACGAACAATAGCACAGAGACTGAATTAGCCTCTCTCTCTCTCTCTCTCTCTCTCTCTCTCTCTCTCTCTCTCTCTCTCTCTCTCTCTCTCTCCCCGTGAGAGAAACAAGGCCATCACGGTCAGACTTTTCCTGCAAATCGTCGAATACTTCAGCACAACGACCGCCATTACTCGGTAATTAGAAGGTGTAATGTCTTCCAGGTAAAGTAAGAAGTAGTTCCACAACACTGATTCTGGTCTCATGACTTTCTGGAATCGTATCGAAAACTTTGGCTTTGTAAATAGTTTGCGGATTAATGGTTTTGCAGAGTTCAGTTTTCTCGATTGGTACAGCTCTTCTGAGAAACTCAGGTTTGCAGTTGAAATCAATTACTGCTATTGCAATCTCGCGCAATTTACTGAATATCCTGATCTTTCTATAAAAGAATTTTGTACGAAAACTTCATTCCCTGAGACCATTTCGGGGGGAAAATATATTTCCAGGCATCTAAATAAGCAAGACCACGCCAAACCTTCTCGCCCAAGGTGTTAAGTGTCCAGATCTTTATGCAAGAGGATTTTGCAGGAATAACTTCATTTTCTGGGACCATCTCTCGGGGGTAAGCAATGCTTTCAGGCAGAGCATTCTTAGCTCAAGGGAGCAGGGAAACTGATAACCTTAATATGTTGCATACGGCCTGCAATCCGTAATAGTCATATGTTCCTCTTTACCTTCTCATAACTATGCAGTTTCATCCACTAATAGCAAATGCATTATAAATGATGCGTCCATGATATTTATAAATAATATCACTCAATATATATTCAATGAATGCATGCCATTCATTTAGTAATGGAAATCTGGGTTCAAAAGCTTGGTGGCCATTATTCTAGAGAGAAATGTCTCTGTTAACATCAAACTGAAGTAGATGAACAAATGTGTATTCGATGATTGATTTAAAATGATTTTTGCAGCATTGTAGATGATTTAATGTTTTAACAGATTCGGTTAGTTGAATTAATATTTTCAATTTTATCATGATATTTGTATCGATTCATTTTATGCTTCATATGCATAAATTATGGACATACGATTCATTCCAACTTTGCTGAGCACATTAATGGGCCTTCTTATCTCACCAATGTGTTTCTGCTGAAGTTGATAATATCATGTTTCCATTTTACCCAGCTTTAATGGTGTCCTGTAAACATCTGCTCTCTCTCCTGTCCTTTCCATGTTTCATTAAGTACATTTACATACCCATTTTCCAACCCATTTGCTGCCTTGTACTTCCTCTACACATATTATTATGGGCATTACTCTCTGTATATTATTTGCAATTCAAAGTTTGGCGTATAGGTGAAATGAAAATTATAGGAATCCTTAACAATTTCCATGGAAGCCATAGCAATGGAATGGAATATACAATTTAGGCCAGAGGCCAAGCGCTGGGACCTATGAGGTCATTCAGCGCTGAAACGGAAATTAAGAGCAAAATGGATTTGAAAAGTGTAACAGGAGGAAAACCTTTTGCAGTTACACTATGAAACAATTGTTAGAAGAGGGTGGAAAGCAAAATGGAAGAAAGCGAATATGAATGGAGGTACAGTAAAAGGTATGAAAGGAGTTGCTCTCCTAGGGCTGGCCCGAAGGATTAGACTTATTTTAAGTGGCTAAGAACCAATTGGTTACCTACCAACGGAACCTACAGCTTATTGTGGAATCCGAACCACATTATATCGAGAAATGAATTTCTATCACCAGAAATAAATTCCTCTAATTCTTCATTGAACACTAGTGGAAATTAGAAGGAACATTAGAGGGAACAAGAGACGACCCTGAGTGGACAGTCATGCAACCATTACCGAAAACTCGGTAAAGATCGGTAGAGTTAAAATCCTTTTCTGAACCCTGTGTTCAACCTGTATTACGCATCTACAGTATAAGACTATATCTCACAGCAAAGCGAGAGAAGGCACAGAAGAGAAGAGCGTTGGGTGCGGCTTGTTCATTGTTGTCAGAACTTTAACTGCAAATCGAATATAGAATTTAAGCCAAAGGCCAAGTGCTGGGACCTATGATGAGGTCATTCAGCGCTCAAAGGGAAATTGAGAGGAAAAAGGTCTGAAAGGTCAAGTAACAGGAGGAAAACCTTTTACAGTTGCACATTGAATCAATTGTTAGGAGAGGGTTGAGGAAAGTAAGACGGAAGGAAGAGAATATGAACGGATGTACAGTAAAAGGAATGAAAGGGGCTGCAGTTAGGGCCCGAAGGGACGCTACAAAAAACCTTAAGTAATGCCGACAGTCAGTGTTAATAATACTTACTTCCGTTGTCATAAAGTTTTTTTTTTTTTTTTTTTTCAAAGCATTATAAGTGTGAAAACGCCAACATTTTCTTAAGACTTCATTCCACAATATTGGTTTGAAAACCATTTGTTTATATTTCAACTGTTGATAGTAACATTTCTGAATCGTGTTTAAGTATCCCTCACAGATTACAAGCTTCTTAACTTTTTTAATCATTTTTCCTCCTCAGCAATGTCAGACTGTAGAGGAACATGATGGGAATTCGTCTAAGATGAAGAAAGGAGTGTTTGCCTTCATCACTCCCCCCCTTTCTCCGTCAGAGTTAATAGTAACTCCTGTTTACTTCTACTGAATTATTTATATTTCAAGTCCCAGGTAAATTGGGGGTAGTTAGGACACGCAGTTATTCACATACAGAATAATTTCAAGTTATTTTCATATCAATTTATATATATATATATATATATATATATATATATATATATATATATATATATATATATATTTTATATATATATATATATATATATATATATATATATATATATATATATATATATATATATATATATATATATATATATATATATATATATATATATATATATATGTAATGTTCATTGCAAATCTAAGTCACAATTTCAGTGTTCAAGTTCAGGTGCAAAATTTGAGCGAGATTCCTGTCCACTTTAGTCTCCTGTCAAATATTTGTTGTTCTCGAATGTAAAAGCAGGACGTAGAGAGGTCCCCGTTCTCCAACGGAAAAACATATTGTACTTCGTTTCTCTTTGTGAGAAATGCACAAGAAAAGGAAATTTAGTTCCAGAAAGATAGAACGTAGAATTCTGAATGCTTTCTCATACTGTAAAAGAAAAAGTCTCCTTCGCTCCCAAGAACGACTAGTGAAAGGTTTGATTTATCGTTAATAGTTAGCCTTTTTCAAAGAAAACTTTTCAGTCAAACAAACAAATATTTGACCTCTTGTTTGTTTGCAAAACACTAACGATATTTCCTGTTTCATGTTATTTTAAGAATTACAGCTGATTTCACAAACATCACGCTCATTATCCTCGTTTTAACATAGAGCCTTTTCAACTATTTTGAAAAATTATATGTTTCCCCCGTGCTTCAAAAATGAAGCTGTGTCATTCTCTTTTATGCAACATAATCGTTTGACTATTCTAAATATACACAGACAACAGACACCCACTTGCTCTCGAGACTTCTTCAAAGACAAGTCTGTCATCTATACACAGACTTCTCTTGGGCCAGAATGTCTCAGAAAACCTCTAATTCTCTGAGACTGTATTCAGGTGAACTGGAATTAAACACACTGGAAGGAGCTAATCAAAATCATTATACTGGAAACTTATTATTACTAATTTTTTTGTAGTTTTTATTTTAGGTTCTAATACGTGTAGATATCCAAGAACTAATCCCAAACTAATTTGTTGTTTCATCTGGCTTAGGAGATCATTGAAATTATATATATATATATATATATATATATATATATATATATATATATATATATATATATATATATATATATATATATATATATATATATATATATATATATATATAGCTTGATGATGAATAATATTGCCAAGACCTGGAAGAACATTCTTTATTACACAAGCTTTCGAGCTGTAAAACCTCATCGTCAGGCTGAAAAATCGACAAGGATTAGAATCAACGAAATTACAATAAAATAAATTGTCATAATAAATCTTCAGCAAAAATACGTTGATTGACAGAATCAAGAAGAATGTATCACTCATTGGTGTGGCAGTACCATGGGACACCACAGTAGATGAGAAAGAAAGAGAAAAATAAATAAGTATCAAGACCTGAAAATCGAAATAAGAAGGATGTGGGATATGCCAGTGGAAATTTTGCCCATAATCATAGGAACACTAGATCTCTGAAAAGGAATCTGGAAAAACTAGATGCCGAAGTAGCTTCAGGACTCACGCAGAAGAGTGTGCTACGAGAAACAGCGTGGATGGACTCCTAAAGAGACAGGACGCAACCCGAAACCCCACACTATCAAAACGACCCAGTGAATTGGGATGACTGTCATAGACACCCCCCCCCCCCCAAAAAAAAAAAAAGAATAAGTAAATAAATAAAAAGATTAAATAATAATAATAATAATAATAATAATAATAATAATAATGTGCCCATCAGCCAGTGAAAGACATTCAAGTATATATATATATATATATATATATATATATATATATATATATATATATATATATATATATATATATATATATATATATATATATATATATATATATACATATACACACACACGTATGTACTTAAATACTCTGCCCAATGCGTTAAGTCGCTTTGGAGAAAATGATGATGATATTCTGAAGGAAAACATTTGACTGGGAGATTTTTTTGGCAGACGCCTATGCGCCCAAGCTCATATTCCAAAAACAAAAGGTCACAATTAAAAATCAAGCGTCAAAAATCATCCACATTCTCTTTATCTAACCTCCAATGAAAGCGGATCTTCGCTCCAGTCTGTTTACTCTTCCTGAAGATCATCTCAATCTTCCTCTGAATCGACAAACTGATTTCATTCCTTTGGCTCTCTCTCTCTCTCTCTCTCTCTCTCTCTCTCTCTCTCTCTCTCTCTCTCTCTCTCTCTCTCTCTCTCTGTGTGTGGGGTGTGAAACATTTTATCTATTTTGGACGATGCATAATATTCCAAGTGCTTCAAATATTTTAGAAACAACATAACACCTCTGAAAACTATCACACAGCAATTACAGCCACAGATACAGAGGCTTACCAAACAGGCAGATTCAATTATTTGTTTAAATATTTTGTTCTCCCTATATTCACTTTTGGATTTCCAAGCCACGCTTTATGGAAAACCGACAGCAAAGGGGAATAATCCACAGATTTGATGGCGACTACCGGATCCGAATATTTGGAGAGACACTTTATCAACATTTTTCAGGCAAAAACCGCCGTATTTGACTTTCTTTTTTTTTTTTCATTCTGTCAAGCATCGGTTTTAGCTGTCAGCCTATAAACCTGGAAATAACCTTAGTTCGAGAATTATTATTAACATTCTAGCCAGGGACCTTGCCTGACAGAGAGAGTCCTTTTTGAGGATGAATTTTTAATTGCTTCAGGTGGCAGAACGTGCAAAACGTAAGCACAGTCAGCAAGCGATTTGGAAACGGGACCATACCGGATTCTATCAAACACGCAGAGGTCAACAAGAAACGGAAGTTACAACTTTTACTGCGGGACTGAATGAAAGGGTCCCTCTTTCACTCGCTGGCTACGAAACTTCCTGGGGAAAGTCAACAGGAACATGAATAGCGATACTGAATTGACTTTTGTGAGGACCAGCAAAAATATATAAATTGAATAGAGTATAGAATTTAGGCCAAGCGTTTGGACCTATGAGGTTATTCAGCGCCGAAATGAAGATTGTCTGACAGTAAAAGGTTTAAAGGTTTGAAAGGCGTAACAGGAGGAAAACCTTTTGCAGTTGCACTATGAAACAGTTGTTAGGAGAGAGTCGAGGAAAGTCATATGGAAGAAAGAGAATATGAACGGAAGTACAGTAAAAGGAATGAAAGGGGTTACAGCTATGGGCCGAAGGGATGCTGCAGCGAACCTTAAATAATTTCTACAGTGCACCGTGTGAGGTGCACTGACGGCACTAACCCCCTACGTGGCAAAATGTATAAAGGTCTGTCTCGAATAACATCCAAGATTTTGCAGGCTGAGGGAATGTTAGAATATTATGTTCAAGTTAAATGGAAAGATTTTAGTTTACCATAGACACGAAATTTTGATACATAAGTGTAATCGAATTATTATTATTATTATTATTATTATTATTATTATTATTATTATTATTATTATTATTATTATTATTATTCAGAAGATGAAACCTATTCACATGGAACAAGCCCACAGGGGCCAAAGTATATGGTGTTCACTAGGAGGAAGTAAGAGGAAGTAAAGGGAAATAAAGAGAGAAGAGATTTCACTAATTAGAAAGAAAAAAGACAAATTAATAAGTTAAAAGAGCTATTCGGAACGGCAGTTATATAAAAACTAAAATGAAGAGAAACTGGTGGTTACGAAAATCAAATTCTGGTTGAAATTCTTCTACTACAAAATGCAATTTAGCTTCCAATACCTCCCACAGTCTTCCTTTCTTCCTTAAGACTCCCCATCGATCATCCACGCCAGCAAAGCTCTCGAGATTATCAATCACCTGAGCTTCGGAACCTTTTTAAAAATTCAATTTTCCGGGAGTAACTCCCTTCGCATATTTATCCAAATTTTACCTCCCCTTGCATGTACAAACACAACACATAACAGTTGGAATGAAACAGCTTACCTAGGAACTTCAAAAACTTTACAATGACTTTATTTTGCTTCTCAAATTATATTCCGTTTGCTACTATTTTCTTTTAGTTGTTTTTATTAGTCTTGGTCAATTGGTAATGGGCTTAGTTTGAAGATTCCTGTAATTACACAATATACATCTGAGATGCAATTAAGAGAAAATCTCTAGATTGCTCCAGTTTTGTTGTTTATTATTTCTAACACTTTATTGTAAGGAATATTTAAATGTTTATTAGTCTCAGCAGTATTGGGGGCGAAACAACCATAATTAAAAAATGGCAGTGAAACGTGATTGAGAAGTTTGGATGTATGACTTTTATTGTCAATATATCAACTGCAATATTAAAGAAACAATATAATATAGGTACATAATTTTGAGATTAAAAGTTATATAACTTTTTAATAAATTAAAAAAAAATACTTAATTTTTTTCCAGTTATCTTCATAAACTAGAGAGTCAGTTCATTTGTCGGCTGAACTTGGAGGATATCTATGAAAACACATTCGTCTAATCTTCAATTAGTGCGATGCAATACCAGACTCGGAATTATATAAAGACCCATGGTATTTCAGATAGAGAGCGAGAGAGAGAGATGTAAACGTTGGGGCACATTCCATCCAATCATCAAAGGGACACTCAATATTAATCTAGACTCAGTGAAATCTCGCATCCAGCTTCCGTCTTCTAGATTTCCCCATCTGGTCATTTTCCAAGTCTGTTGCTCACGAGAGAGTTTTTCTGATCATCTTCTTTTCTTAGAATAATAGTGCTACGCTTATTGTTGTCTTCATTATTATAACTGATCTCAAAATGGGATAATCTATGTTCGCAGAAGCATTTTTTTCTTATTTTTCTAGTAAATCTTTATAGCTTTATTTCAGCACCAAAACCTTCAGCTTTCCTAATGCATATTGCCTCTTATTGTTAGCATAAATAGTTTCAAATACATTTCAAGATCACTCTTTTCTAAATAAAAATATCTAAATAAAAGCCCAGCCAACAGGACTGACCATCTTCTGAAAATATATATCAAAGCCAACACTTTGTACCGTATTCCATATATATATATATATATATATATATATATATATATATATATATATATATATATATATATATATATATATATATATATATATATACATATATATATATATATATATATATATATATATATATATATATATATATATATATATATATATATATATCTGAAGAACATGCAGGATGATTACGCTCAGTAGCAATGGCCTGCTCTGGTGTGTGTTTGTTTGCTGCGAGAGCGTCGGTGTGTGTGTGTGTTTTTTTTTTCAGATTAGGGAATTGTTTCTAGGTATTTTTGCAGCACAGAGGGTTTTGAAGAGGAAGGGGGATATTTTTACGTGAGAGTTTTTTTTTTATGTTGGTTTATTATTTAGGGAATAAGCCGGTTCATGGGCGACCGAGTGATTTTTTTTTTTCTTCTTTTTTTTTTGCGTAAGCAGTGAGCCCGTGTTTTGCTACACTCGGGGTATCAGTGATACTCGTGGCGTACTTTCGTTGGTGGGCTAGCCCCACCCCGTCCCCATTCACTTTGAAGCCCCGTTTTCTATGTGTGTGGGGGTTGACTGGGGTAGTGTGTTACGAGGAGCGATTTGTGTATTTTTCGTAGTTCGCATCGCTGATTAGGAACTAATTACGAATTAAGGAATACTTTTTTTTTATTATTTTGATTCATTTTGGGGGACCTTAGGTTATTATGTTGATAATTGCTCAACGGTTGTTGGGTTATTAGGAATAAATATTCTTACGCTATTGGGTAAACATTTCTCAGTTTTCTTTTTTTTTTTTTTGGCCTTTCTCTTTTTCCCTTTTTTCTCTTTCGGAGAATTTCCCATTTCTCTTCACGAAGACTTTCTTTGGGAATTTCTGTTAGTATATGAAGATGACATCTGGAGTTTTATGATTCCCGAGAATGTGGTGGAAGGCGCTGCAGATAGTTTACGTCGGTCGCCTCCAGGGTTCAGCCATTTCCGGGGTTCGTTGATGGGGTCCTTCCGGTACCTCTCGAAATTTTCATAGAGGGTGTGTCGAATTACTTGGTCGCCAAAAAATTACGGATGGGGTAGAGGCTTTGAATGAAGCAAAAGGATTCCTCAGCTTAGATAAAGGGGACATCGAACAATGTTGTCGGAGTCATCAGTTTGGAAACTGTTAGACATGGGACGATCTCAAGAAGTTTCTGAGGCCTGCATATGGGACGGCTGAAGCCGGAGATGCGGTTCGAGACCTTAGGTCACTCTTTAAGATTCGTAAGGGCCAGGATTCTTTGGTTAGATTTAGCGCCAGATGCTTTGAGGCTGCGAGGGATATTTCGAAGAAATTAAGAACGTCTAGTTGGGTAAAGGGTAACAATGTTTCTGTGGATGACCTTGAGAAATTGCTTCAACTTGCACGGATGCTTGATGATGTTCCTGATGCCATAGTAGATAGTTTTGATGAAAGGATAGAAAAGGGGTCTGATGAAGCCTTGCTTTTCTCGCAGTTCGCAAACACCTGTCGAAATGTCCTGTTGTGGATAGCACTTTCATAAATGGATACCAAAGGCTTCCAGGGCTATTCCAATGCACCTGCCACAGGGTGATTCTAGTTTCCCTTCTACAAGGCTGTGTGCCAAGACAGAGCATAGTAGGGATTCAGTGGGTTCAATGTCGAAAGGCCGTTGCTTTAACTGTAACAGGCAGGGTCACACCAAAATGTCTTGCAAGGTGAGATGTTGTGGCGTCTGCAAGACTTCAGAGCACTGTTGGCTGACCACCAAAAATATGTTATAAAAGTACAATTCAATAGTTCTTTTGATAATCAATAAGAATTTTTACAAGGTGAACATTTTTACAAAAAAAAAATTAACATACAAATACATAGAAAATATATATAAGGTAACTATTTGTAATTAAGCCAGACCTAAAAGATAAAGTCACGGACTTTCATTTTCCAAAGAGGAAAACTGCAAGAGTGACATAACAAATAAATGTTGGTAATATTTCAAGACCATTAATTCTCCTGTCAGTTTCCTTTGTCGGTAAACTGCCATAAATCACTCTTGGGTTTGCAATTGCTGAATGAATAAATAGATAAATAAATAAATAAATATACAGTTAAACAGAGAAATGAATATGTAGAAGCAAATAAACAATTTAAAGAATTAATAGATAATGATCATTATAAAAGGACTTTAGGTAAGTTTATTTTTGTATATTTTTGTTAAAATTCTTTATCTAAATCTCTTATTACCGTGGAAATAATATACATTTCACAGAAAATAGCTTCAACTAATAAACATACCGACAGTAATAACGAAAGTAGATGGAGGGAGATGAAGTCTCTATATCATCTTTACAAATATTTTTTTCCGTTGGTTAAAACGAAAACGAATAATGACTTTGCATATCTGAGTGAGCTTATTCTTCATAATGGTTCTGTCGCATGGGAGAGGGAGCTTTATAACTCACAGATAATGAAAGATCTCTCATGTTATTAAGGGGGAGAGCAATTAAGAAAATTAAATAGCAAGCCGTACGTACAACGATGCCACCTTTCCATCACATACCCTTTAACCCATCATTAATTTCACGCCTTCCATATTTCAGCTCGAAATACATCCGCCATTTTCATCAAGGTAAGTGTTATGGCAACATATCAAAACGAAAAAGCTTAATAAATGTTTTTCCTGTTTTAATTTCCACAAAACGGCAAAACTGCCACGGCCTCACTTTTACACATACATACGGCATTGCAATTCACCCATGAATCATTTATTGTTTTTTATCATCTCTCTCTTATCATCTCCCTTTTTTCCATTCTGATTGTGCTGCTTTTTCTTTCAGTAATGTATTTTTTTTTCCTTTTTCAGGATTTGTGGAAAGTATTTTCTTTATATATTTTTTTGCTAATCATTATCTGTATAATCTTTTTCACGAATTTTCTTCATGCAAATCCAAACTGGCGCCAATGGTTCTTAAAAAAAGTTTTTACTTAAGTATAGATTTCCTTTCACAAGAGCTTATCCAGGGGGTCGACCGACAGAATCTGATGACTGAGAAACGTTACTGAAAGTCACAATTTTCAGGCATTGTCATCGTGTCTGTTCACCCTCAGATCCACAGGAAAACTGAGAGAGAGAGAGAGAGAGAGAGAGAGAGAGAGAGAGAGAGAGAGAGAGAGAGAGAGAGAGAATGGTATCTAAGCAAACTGGGTCTTGACAAATGGTCTGTTCTCTCTCCTGCCACGTCCTTGCTAATACATTTTAGAGGAGAGATAAAATATTCATTTCACGAGTGCCATGATATTATCAGATATCCACGTATGTAAACTTGCAAATATTAAGAACAGGAATATGAAAGTATGAAGAATACAAACAACAGAGAGGATAATAAGCAAAGACACTGCCTTGTTACGTAGCTAGATTGATGCCTTATTGTTGGCTGACTAATTCAACCGAAGAGAACAGCAACCAGTCAGAGCATCAGCTTCTGTTATGGTTTTGTCAGAAATGAACGTGTCCGTGGGAAACCTGTTTGAGATTTTTGCTTTAATTTTGGTGTTTGGAGGCAAAATGGAGTACTATGTGTGTGTGTGTCCCTCTTGACAGAATTGAATTAATAGCAAATCTTCCAACCAACCCCTGTGAAGTTATTTTTTTATATGTATACTTTTTATCCTCCAGCACGGAAACTTTCTTCGCTCTCTCTGTTCTACAGATGCTATTCCTTTCGTTTTTCCGCTAACCTGAGAGGAAAATTGTCATTTCTCAGGCTTCCTCTGATACCTGCCAAGGGTACCATGTCTCCGAGTTACGGAGATGAGATGAGATGACAATTTGATCGTTCATTCCGTCTTGTTCTTGTCTTCTCAATACTTACCTTCAGGATTCTTTCAATAATCCCTTTCTTATCCGCCAGATAATTAGAGAGATAAGCCAGTTTGTCCAGCTTTCTAGGTGCATAGAGAAACCCTTCAAGATAATTGTTATACTGGTTTGCAGCCATTTTTAATTTCCTAGTTATAAGCATTTTCGAATAATCTTCTTGTCATCTTGAGACACAATTACTCTGAATCTAATCTTTGCTGTCGTGTGAGCGGTACTTTAAGGATACAGCTGACGCATTTAGCTTTCGCAGTACCTCCAACCAAAAGACAGTTGTAGTGTGATTAAGCAACACAAAGAAAGCAATTGTCACGGCTCTGTTTCCAAAAGTATAATTCAAAATGGCGGAGTCCCATTGCTAGAAACTTGGGTAAGCATATTCCGCCTCCTCCAGCAGGAAGGCATTCAGCGCCATTGCGGCAAAGCTGCTCAGAAGAAATTTCATTTGGAACAACAAACACTTGGTCCGTTGACTCAGGCAATCTGTTCCCTCGTTCCTCTTGTGCCATTTTGGGCAGATCCTTTGGGAAGAGAAAGTGCTTACTTTCTCTTACAGAAAATAGGAGTCAACAGCTTCATTTCAATCTATTTTCTATGTAACTGCATAAACGGTTTACAATCACCAAGATGATATAGACCAGCATCAAAATTAGTCTTTTATATTACCTGTGTTGCTGTGATCTGGGAATCGTTTTTCTGTTGTCAAAGTATTTAATACGAAGTTTGTATTTGCGTTCAAAAAATCAAATGAAAAGCCTCACGTTGAGATTAATTCTCGAAGCAGCTCGAGACTCAGTGTTGTAGTCCTTTCTAAATAGGCGAGGTAGATGAAAATATTGCTATGGGAACAACATGGATGCTGGTTAGTATAAGAGCACACTGCCAGTGCCTTAACGATTAACATACAGAGCTATTCTCATAGTTGTAATTGGTCAGTATTGTCAGGCATTGCATGAAGAGCTCTGTTCTTGTGTCTTGATAGCAAGGAATAAGGGAGAATTGGTTCTTTGGCTTAATTTCATCCTTTCTAACTGACAATCCTAATGGCTTCTAGAGTGTGAGTGATTAAATTCTTCATTCACATGTCACCTGATTTGTTGGCTGGTATCTGAAACCTCGACCATAGCACTGAAGGGACAGTTTAGAGCAAAGATACGCCAGCCAATCAGCAACGAGGAACAGGATGACGTCACAGCAAGTACTTTATGGTCCGCCCGCCAGGCTTAAGTCCAACTCTTTCCATCTTCCACTATTAAGCTTCATCTTAAATACCCATAATAACACTCAAAACTTGGAGAGCTTCAGTTTCAGCAGAAAAAGAACTTTGTGAATAATGACGCCACCTTACAGTAGATAGTTTAAACCTCAGAATATCCCTTCACCCATCCATCTTGAATAATGAATCTGCTCGGACGATAACGTTTAATGGAAAAATCAGGCTTGCCAAAGGAGTAAGTCACGGAGGGTTGGAAACGTTTGCCTGAACAAAAGGAGAGCAGCCTCTTCAGACAGACCGGGAAGGCTGTGATGTGACTCGGATGTTGGAAACTGCAGGAATATTCAGGTGGTTCTCTTTCGGAAGCTCCTTCTCCGTCTTTCACTCATGTTGCAATCTTACTGTTTTTATGGGATATGAATAGACTAATGCGAGAGAGAGAGAGAGAGAGAGAGAGAGAGAGAGAGAGAGAGAGAGAGAGAGAGAATTCTTACTGTTTTTAAGGATTAAAAATAACTAATGAGAGAGGAAGCGAGAGAGAACGTTTCAATCTTACTATTTTTAGGATTATAAACAGACTAGAGAGAGAGAGAGAGAGAGAGAGAGAGAGAGCGTTATAATCTCACTTAATTTATTTATTATAAAAAGAATAATGAGAGAGAGGGGGTGTGAGAGAGAGAATGTCACAGTCTAACAATTTTTAAGTTTTATAAGATTGAGTAATGAGAGAGAGAGAGAGAGAGAGAGAGAGAGAGAGAGAGAGAGAGAGAGAGAGAGAGAGAGAGAACACGCTGCAATCTTACTGTTTTTAAAGACTCGGAATAGTCTAATGAAACAAAAACCAGGCTATTTACAGGACCTGACGAGAGACAGCGTCAGTGCAACAAAGGCTCATTATCACCTCAGCCCCAGAGACGAAGAGGAAAAGGCTGATCTCGTGCAACAAGTAAGAAAGAATCTACAAAAAGCCTTCTAAGGGGAAGAGGACCCAGGTAGTTTAGCCTTTCGCACGAGGGGAAAGTGGTGAAATCCCCTTCAGGCACAGGGGAAAGAAAGTTTGGCATCTCATGAAGCTTCTTTATCTCAGACCCAGAGAAAATAACTCTGCCTGAATATGAGGGTCATCCGAAATTTCATCAGGTCAAGGAATTCAGGAATTTTTTATCCCGAATTCGTCTGTGTCAAGAGAATGATATGTTCGGTTTTTTTTTGTCATGGTGGAGCACTGAGAAGGGCATAAAGAGTTTCTTCTTCATAATAGATAACACCTCATCAGTGATGGGGACACGCCCCTTGAAAAGAGGAAGGTTAAAAAGATTCTGGAAATACAGAAGATCACTGAGAATTCGAAATTAACTCAGCTGAAGGGAATTCCACTCTTATTATTACTGTGTCTGTGCATTATGGAGGATGAGTCTTTGAAAAGGTACTAATAATATATATATATATATATATATATATATATATATATATATATATATATATATATATATATATATATATATATATATATAGACGTTATTATCTCTCTTCGCACTGTTCATTAAACTCGTGTTTGTCAGCGATTTGAAATATTAATTTTACCAGAGACTGAAATATATCCAATTCTGATAGACAGATATGATTGCAAAAAACGACTGTTAGGGTGGTGTCACTAGTTGTAAAGAATCTAAACGACCAATAAACCTCAATTCACTCAAGTGAATTTGTGCATTTTTGTTTGAAATCGAACCACTGATTTGAAGCGAACCATTATGAATCTCAGGAAGACCGTCAATCATTTCTGAAGGCCGCAGCAAAGACAGCAAGTCCACCAACTCATCTGCAAATAAATATAAACAACCCAGAAAAGAGAGAGAGAGAGAGAGAGAGAGAGAGAGAGAGATGGGGGGAAGGGAGTTTGGGGGGAGGCGAAAGAAAAGAGGTTAAGAAGATGCATGACAAATGCTTGTCATGCATTGCTTAGTTGGAGAAAGCAGCATATCCCTGCATTAAAGTCTCTTAAGGAAGCAAACATTCTTCTTCAAAAGCAAAGGACAAGTGTGATGTAAGCAAACGAGCTACATTTTACGCTGCAAATAACCTTAAGTTATGCCTACAGTGCACCGCGTGCTGTGAACTGACGGCGCTACCCCCTACGGGCATAAAAGCTGTGGGAACCATCGACTCAATCAGTCCGGCTGCCAATATCACTCTTTAAAAATGGGTTCTCCCAGGAACCTCTGCAGCCTCCAGAAATGATTGACAGTCTTCCAGAGATTAATAATGGTTCGCTTCAAATCACGATTTCAAACAAAAATGAACAAATTCACTTATGTGAATTGAGGTTTATTGGTCGTTTAGATTCTTTACAACTAGTGACACCACCCTAACAGTCGTTTTTTGCAATCATATCTGTCTATCAGAATTGGATATATTTCAGTCTCTGATCAAATTGATATTGCAAGTCGCTGACAAACACGAGTTTAATGAACCGTACGAAGAGAGATAATAATATCAGGAAAGCGAAATTTGACATTAATCGGTTGACGAGTTCTTTGGAATGATCGACTTGTCAGAACTCGGAGCAGGAACCTGACATCACGGCTGGAAAAAGCCTGTTTTCAATTTACTCTAATTTACTCTCGAGTTCATCTGAATTTTAGGGATATCACAAGTTCAGTTTGTAAAGTTATTTCCCCATTTACAATTTTGAACGGGACTTGTTATAGATACGACAACACAATCTCTATGAAGAATAAACTACATAAACAGCCGGCTTCGAAAAAATATTTTCCTTAGGCAAACTGAGGAAAACCTACACTGAAAAATAATAATTTTACGTGTCGGATTTTGATTTAAATTGATATGTAGGGAACTTATAACATAAAATGATAATTTCACCCGAGAAGAAACTTTATATAAATGCAAAAATAAAACTTAGATGAAGTCATTATAAAGGTTGATCATCTCAGACGACCTTAATGGCGTTGATGCTAAATCATCTCTTTTGAACTGAAAAACGGAATAGAAGATAATACAGAATTTAGGCCAAAGGCCAAGCGCTGGGACCTATGAGGTCAGTCAGCGCTGAAACGGAAATTGACGGTAAAAAGGTCTGAAAGGCGTAACAGGAGGAAACCCTTTTGCGGTTGCGCTATGAAACAGTTTTTAGTAGAGGGTTGAGGAAAGTCAGATGGAAGGAAGAGAATATGAACGGAGGCACAGTAAAAGAAATGAAAGGTGCTGCAGCTAGGGGCCGAAGGGACGCTGCAAAGAACCTGATAATGCCTACAGTGCACCGCATGAGATGCCCCTACGGGGCTGATAAGCGGAGAAAAGTTCAGTACTATTCACTCTATGAGTGGAATCTCCTAAGTTAGATTGGAATCAAATCGAATGTTCTTTCTGTCTTCAAAAGGCAAAATAAAATTTCCAGAGCCCCGTTATTATCCTTTTCTTCATAAGTGAATTTGAAATATCTGTCCATTCACCGCAGACATGAAACATCCCGGTGTCTTTCATTCCTTAAAATAAAACGAAAAAAGTCTTCCAGCTGCGCAAACAACAAAGAAACAAAAAAATTTTACTTCGTTTGTAAACATTCCTTTCCTTTAATCCAAGTATATATGATTTATTTTTATTCATTCGCATCCAGCTTCTGAAAAATAATTCTTTGTTTATTAAAGGGCAAATTCTTTTAGAATGTCGATGTTTAGATGATGATTCTAAATAATCACTTAGCTACTTGCAATGTTGGTATTGGAGCTTTTAATAAAACTCAAGATTAATTGGAAGGTATACACAAACACCTTCCACTCATCATTCTTGTTTATTACTTGTCGTGAATAGGCAATATTAAGATGAAAAATTTCCATCAAAATTCAAGGAAGAAAGAGTCCATATCTGTTTCCAGTGACGCTACAAAAACAAAGAAACAAATCACACAAAAATTCGTCGTTCCCCCAAAACAAAATTTAAACTATGCTGTATCTTCATTGCCACAAACCCTGAACCTGCAGATAAGAAGGACAAACACTGAGTCAAAACCTTTTTTCCTCCACGCATGAAGAATTCCACTTTCCTTCCCCCCAGGTTGAGGAAAACGTTCCCTCTCCTCTAGGTTGAGGAAAACGTTTCCTCTCCTCTAGGTTGAGGAAAACGTTTCCTCTCCTCTAGGTTGAAGAAAACGTTTCCTCTCCTCTAGGTTGAGGAAAACGTTTCCTCTCCTCTAGGTTGAGGAAAACGTTTCCTCTCCTCTAGGTTGAGGAAAACGTTTCCTCTCCTCTAGGTTGAGGAAAACGTTTCCTCTCCTCTAGG
This sequence comes from Macrobrachium rosenbergii, assembly GCA_039081455.1. Classification (NCBI taxonomy): domain Eukaryota; kingdom Metazoa; phylum Arthropoda; class Malacostraca; order Decapoda; family Palaemonidae; genus Macrobrachium; species Macrobrachium rosenbergii. The sequence goes on along the minus strand of JANJGK010000027.1, from coordinate 10,375,191 downwards.
TTGAGGAAAACGTTTCCTCTCCTCTAGGCTGAGGAAAACGTTTCCTCAATGCGGAGGGAAACAGAGGAAGACAGCCAAAATCAAAAGCGGTTTATGTCAGATGTCGAAGTTGGGAAAGAATGAGGGTTTTGAGAAGAAGAAGAAGAGAAGGAGAAGGAGAAGGAGGAGGAGGAGGAGGAGGAGGAGGAGAAGGCGCAGAAGAAGAAGAAGAAAGTAAAAATGTCTGTATTTTGCTAAATCTCTGTCTTAGACCAAACGGCAGGCAGACAGATATCTCGGAATGGAGATGGATATCAAGAGGGCTAATGTTGTTTTTGTTTTATTTTCTGGTCTTTCTGGTGGAATTCTGGGAACCCTGTTGTTTTCTGGGTGAAGTTACGCCGGATGATGGTCGTGCGAGTATATACACGTACATACATCAATACACATACATACATATATATATTATATATATATATATACACGTATATGTATATATACTGTATATATATAGATAAATAGATAGATATTGATATATATATATATATATATATATATATATATATATATATATATATGTATATATATATATATGTATGTATATTTGCATGTTATATATAATGTATAAGTAGAATTTTCTTCTTCGGGCCAAATAGAATTCTTTGTGTGTGTTCTTTTGAGGAGTGAAACTGATATGAAACTTGAGAGAGAGAGAGAGAGAGAGAGAGAGAGAGAGAGATTAATGCTTCACATACTATGGTATTCGACGAACCACCAACACGTAATACAGAGTCCTGACTACAAACGCTTTCAATTACAGAGCATGAGAGCGATAGAAAGGTCTCTGTGGAAATTCTTTTCCTTCAGTTCGGAATTTCTGTTTCATAACGCAGGAAAGAGAATAAGATCCACCATAGTAACCTCTGGCCTTTGGGTCAAAAAGGTCCCTCCAAAATTCATTGCTTTGGTTCTATGTCATCATCAGCTGAGAATATCATTATTCAACTTCTCTCTCTTCGTTTCATAAATAAAAGTGTGTCGAGAATTTGTGTAGGTACTTGTAAACGACTGGTCTTCTCAGCTGGGTCCTTTGTCAGTGGACAATTGTAAAAGGTTATGATTGTCGAGATATGATTGTATTACTGTGCAAAATCATCTTCATTCCTATCTCTCTCTCTCTCTCTCTCTCTCTCTCTCTCTCTCTCTCTCTCTCTCTCTCTCTCTCTCTCTCTCTCTCTCTGGGGGTGTGTGCAAAACTATCTTGATTCCTATATGTGTGTGTGCACGCGCAAAACTACCCTCATCTCTCTCTCTCTCTCTCTCTCTCTCTCTCTCTCTCTCTCTCTCTCTCTCTCTGTGGGTGTATGCAAAACTACTATCTTCATTCCTGTCTCTCTCTCTCTCTCTCTCTCTCTCTCTCTCTCTCTCTCTCTCTCTCTCTCTCTCTCTCTCTCTCTCTCTCTCCTTCCCAAATGACAACCGTGTAACTCACAGTGACCTTATCAGGGACCCAGTTCCCTTTATCAGTCTAAAGCGAACATTCCTTTAATGTCATTAGAGAACACTGTGGAAGTAAAATCAGATGTAAATTATTTATTTTTGTTTTCGGACAAACCTGTGAGTATGTTCACATTTAGAATGTATGTACGTAAGCCTGTATATATAGTGCATTTACACTGAGAATGCGTATTATGGTTTATAAGTAAGGTTATACATTCATTTGTATGTAAACGCGCCTAACACACAAATGGTATGTGTTATACACCAAGGTAACGTCTTTCCATATGAATGTCGACAGTTAAGGGAAAGTCAATAAAAACAGCGAATGTTATTTACGCGTTGATTACTTAAGTGAGTCGTTAACAACATTAAAAAAAATGCTCATTACAGCAGGTCCAAAATTAAGATTGATAAAATGAGCTGAAAATAACTTGTTCTAAAGATCATCTCATCTTTTGCAGTCTATCACAACTGTTCCAGGAAGGATTTCATTTGAAACTCTTCAAACTGCTTTCCTCACACCAATCAATATTTTGGCTTCATGAACAGATAGCTAAATATCAGAGAGAGAGAGAGAGAGAGAGAGAGAGAGAGAGAGAGAGAGAGAGACCTTAACGTTCAAGAGTCACACTCGGGAGAAATACCGCCGGCCGAGATGACGTTAGGTCTAAGGATCCACAAAAGCTCTACTCTCCATTTAGATTTTAGCTTTCCTTGCATTGGGCATAAATTTTCCCTTTTCCCTACAAGAAAGAGATGTGTCTGGACCTTCTCTTCTTCGAATGAACGATCATAACTTAGGCAAGAGTGCAAACGAAAAGCAGGCTTATTCCGATATTTCTACTAGAGTTCAAAAATTATTTAACGGTTTAGTCATTAGTACCAAACCGAGCTTGGACAATCGTTATTTACGTTTTATCTATATATTTATATATTTGTCTGTCTATTTATTTATTTAATAATTTATTTGCTTTAGATTTAAATCAAACTGGTTTCCGGTGTAGTACTAGATCATAAATGAACACATTTGCTACCTCATACTAAAGTCAGCCGGTTCATCATTAAGATGCGCACTGCATGTTTCAAAAGCGCTCTCTCTCTCTCTCTCTCTCTCTCTCTCTCTCTCTCTCTCTCTCTCTCTCTCTCTCTCTCTCTCTCTCTCTCTCGCTGAATTCTATATTATTTCGCCCTTCTCTAAAAAGCCTTCTCCATTGTCATCACTCAAGCTACAAAGCAGCCCGGTAAAGCCGTGAAAACATTTGATATTTATCGCGTTCCAGAAAATAAACGCTTCCTGTTTACTTTCCTCGCATTCCCAGTAATTCCTTTAATTCCTTTTATTCCTTTTCCATTCTGGATGTATATGAACGAAAAGGCTGGTTGTTTAGTCATCAATGTGCTCAAAAGAAAGAACATTTTAACAAAATAACATCATATGTTTGTAATTTACTGAAAGAGATTTACTGTGATTTAGGTGCTCTTTTCGACATAACAGTTCTCCTGTGACGGTTGAATTCATCATTTATATTTCATTCGACAATTTGGGGGCGGAAGTGTTGGACGTCTCTCTCGCGTTTTTTTTTACCAAAAAAGAAGGTTTTTCGCTCTTGGTGATTCTACCTCTCATAGAAGAAGGCAGTGTGTTTATAGTGTCTCTGCGTAATACCCGGCGCGTAACCGGTTATTGTTGTGTAATTGCAGATATATTAATCTATCTTCTGCCCCAATCAGTGCCTTCGAAATTTTCAAGTTTCAACTTCTCGAAACCTATTGGCCTGGGAAATGGGTAATAGAGTGCTGTGTATGTGTTAGAGCTTGGCCCTCCCTTGAAAACAAAAATGTCATCTGACCAATCTCCAACCGTCGTGCCAGTGACCCTGGCACCTAACGATACCTGTGCCCCATACACAAGTTCTATGCTCGCTAACAATTGTCTTTACTTCATACCAATCGAACCGTTCCGATGTCGAGTCTGCAATACAATCTGTCAATGCAGCCTTCTCTGATGAGCAAATCAACGCTGCATATACAAAATGCAGACCTGATGCCAGATACCATTCTTCAGGAACGACCCGCGAAAGTTTATCTTCTCTCAAGAAAGTATCATATACCACTAAGTGGCTAAGGACCTCCTCGGTGGAAATCTACGCCGATGACCCTTACAATCTGCCTCCAAAGGGGCCTGCTGATCTAAGCCTACCTACAGTGTACCATACGGCAGAAAATGCCTTTCTAAAAGCAAAATCCCTCTCAGAAAAACTGACAAAACCTCAGAAAAAATTGAGGAAGCACAAGACAAATTTTCACAGATCTGGGACGTGATCAAAGGACTACAGGAATCACTCGACAGTCCTAAAACTGTGGAAACAAAGAACAATCTTTCACGGACGTGATGCGATCAGAGGAGTGCAGGAATCATTAGACAATCGCGCAGCAAGCCACCAGACTCCTTTGTGTGAGGCATCTATTATTTACCGAAGCCCAACGTTCGTGAATCGCCTCACTCGAGACCTGAGAAGAGACGTCACGTTGTGATTCACAATTTACATCGGTGAAGCCAGAAGACGCCATAGTAGAGAGAGTCGAGTTTCTCACGGCCTCCGACCCTCTTATCTCCCACGAACTCCCATGCAAAATTAAACAAAGTGGCCGACAGGAGTACCTGCCTATATCAACACCTCGATGTTCTTAAAGGCGAGAATTTTGGTCCTAATATAAAAGTCTCAATATAAAACCTAATCCGGTACCAACCCCCCACGTCCCCTCAACTTCATGACTCTATTGTGACCTGCAACATTAGCTATGATCTTGCAATGGGCTATGATCACATCCCCTTACAGGTGTCCTTCAGTACCCCATCCCTCCCTACCGTGAACCCCCTAACTGATCACCCACCTGCAGTTAACTGGGATTTTAAAAACCAACAGAAAACCAGATCCTTCAGGGAAACCACGGAAACAGGCTGCGGTCAATAGCTCAACCGGCAGACGCCTTACTGTGCACTAACCCTAAATGTAGAAACGATCATCACAGGAGAGATCTGAAAGAATTCTATTCGAATATAATTTCCGCTATGCTCGCCTCCGGCAGGGATACCTTTAGATCTTGTCAAGGCAACTCTCGTAATGTAACTAGGTAGAATGAATTGGTTAAAGATCGTTATACACATTCATGAGAAATGTTCCTACTATGGAGGCAAAATGGTAGCCCAAGGGAAGGACACTTTGCACTGATAATGAGGCAGGCGAGAGCGCCGTTCAAACTTGCCCTTAAGGACCGCAGACTGAATGAAATGTAACTAATTGCTGATACAATGTCTAGAAAATTAGAATCTGGTGATTACCCCCGTCTTTGGAAAGACATTCAATCCCTAAATCCCATAAGTAAAAAGTTATCACAGAGAGTAGGAGAAGCCGTCGGTGACGAGGCTATCGCAAGAATGTGGGGCGATCACTTCAGCACTGTCCTGAATTGCATAAACAATCAAGACTCCTGAAGGGATGTAGATAACCTCCGTACTGATAACATTCAGTTTCATTTCGCCGAGCGTATTACGCCGGCTAACATCAGCGATGCCTTAAACAACCTACCTAATGATAGAGATTTTTAAGATTTTTATTGACTGCAAAGAACATACAATATTTTGACAGTTATCAAAAATATACAGTATACATAAACTTATACAAAACTGTATCGATCTTATATAACTGCATACTCTGCAGTCCAAAAAGAAAACCCAAACATAAATTACTCTTTCTATAATAAATGAACAGAGCCCTTCTATGCTATTATCTACATATACAATTTCAAAACATTGTAAATATAATCATATACTTCCGCGCATTTATCACTCTCCAGTAATTCAGTCAAACTTGTAAAGGTTAGCATATGATATCTATTTCTCAAATGAGCTGCTAGATTACATTTTAGCATCACATGTTTTTCGTTTTGCACTTCATTAGTACCACATGAACATAATCGTCTTTCTGGTGGGATTCTGCTCCATCTCCCAGACTCGACTTTAAGAGAATGAGACATCAGGCGAAGTCTGGTGAACGACGACTGTCGCTTATAATCTTCAACAAATATTCTATCTATCTGCATACACTGGATGAACCGCAAGCGATGGATTTAACTGCGTTTTGTACGTTTCAAATTTTGTAGCTTCAATAGGTCTATTTCTAATGCTATTTCTAATTTGGTCCAGTGGGTTGATATTCACATTAGCTTCCATTGCATTTGATAAAAACCGATAGCCTGGTGTATTGGCTTGATGACATAGTTGATACACTATACTAAAGGGCTCTTCTGGATTAGGGTCCCTAAGCTTTGAGTTCAAGAAAGTGACCAGTTTTCTAATGATAACAAACTTTAATGGGTATATCCCTGATTCTACTAAACACAGTTCTATACTAGTATTGTGTCTAACCCCTAACAGACATCTTATAGCCTTGTTATATTGTTTAGTAAGTATTTTTGAATCTTTTGAAAGCCAAGTTTCACAACTATACAATAATGAGCTCATAACTGCCGCCTCAAAGACTTTCTTCTTATAATAATATGGCATGTCAGTGTTTGCGGCACAAAATAAGGCAAATTTATTTACAGTTGCTTCTCCCGCGGCTTCGTGTTGTTTCACCACAGAGTCATTGCGTGCGTCAGCAGTGAACCATGCCCCCCAAATACTTATATCTATCAGAGAATAAAATTTCATGATCTTTCACGTGGAATGGTCTATTGTCCTGTCCATCACCACCAATAACAAAGAATTTGGTCTTTTTACTGTTAATGGCCATCCCATATTCGACACAGTACTCCAATACAACTTTTAGTTTCTTTGCGCACATATCCCTTGAGGTAGCAATTAATACTGTATCGTCCATCAATAACAGTGCGTGCAGAGTAGATAAAAATCCATCCTCACCTATCTCTCTTTTCAACTTTTTAACCATTTGATCAACATATATTGTAAATAATAAGTAGCTTGAGGGTGAGCCTTGCCGCACACCCACGGTTGCAGACACGATAGCACTGTTCAAAACATTCTTTGTACATGAATACATAGCCTTAATCGCATTCACCATATTCCTACCACAGCCAAGCTTTTTCAAGACATTTACCAACTTATCACGTGGTACTCTGTCATAGGCTTTACTAAAGTCTATAAACATGACATACAATTTAACTTTCTTGTACTTGGCATAATCACACAGCATCCTTAGAGTCATAATCTGTTCAATGCACCCACGGCCTTTTTGAGAACCTGCTTGGCACTTGTCTATATTAGCCCACATAGTAAGTCTGTTTAAAAGAAGCATATCATATAATTTTGCCAATGTGTTCATCACACTAATACCTCTATAGTTACCACAATCAAGTCTCTCACCAGATTTATACAGTACAGTTAACTTATTAAAACACCACAACAATGGGTATGATACATAAGCAAAAACCACATTGAAAACTGTTAACAAAAACATCAGCCATGTGGCTGGCAACATACCAACCAAACCTGGGCAGATACCAATATAACTTTTGTTCCTGTTTATGGTATTCACTGCAGTACACAATTCTTGCAAATCGAAAGGGTTGTCCAGGATGGGAATAATGGGTGAAGGATGCTCATCATCCACGATGACCTCTTGTCTTTGAGGGGGGTTCAAGAGTTCCTCGAAATGCACTCGAAATTGTTCATCGTCTGGCTGTACTTCACTAGAACTGTCTATATTCCCTTTCCAGTTGATCGCTTTCCATATTTTCTTGTGGTCACTTGATTCTAAGAGTCCTTTCCAACGTGGCTCTATGTCACCTCCTAACTCGGTTGGTTGTACTTCTTGTCTGCGACATTGTCGGGCGATTCTGTCAATAGCATCTTCAACACCCGTATGATTTGCCACCATTGGGGGTAGAAGGTCTTCCATTCCACGAATAAAAGCTTCCTGATTCACAGAACCGTATCTCGGGGTCTTCCTTAGTGCTGTGTATGTTACACGGTTCTGATATACACTTCCCAGTCCGCTCGATCGTTCCAACAGCATGGTTGTTGTCATAGCACTAATAGAACTAATGTCTAATGTTACGCTCAAAGGTGCGTGATCAGATCCAGGAACTGTTTGATTAACACTGACGTTCTTTAACAACGGTAGACACCTTACTTTTAACATGCACAAATCAATTTCAGATACCTATCTGTCCCCAGAACGAAATGACAGGTCTCCTCCAAAAACTTCATTATTAATCTGTAAGTGATTTGCTATTACCATCTCGTTTTCATTACATATATTTTGTATCACTCTTCCATGACTATTCACTGACATATCTTTCACATTGGAATATTTCATACTATTTCCATCAATCTCTATTCTTGGCATCCCCACTCGAGCATTAAAATCTCCTAGTATAATACATTTATGAGCTTCAGCACACTGTGCCTGCAACAGTCCAAACAATGACAACTCAAAGTACAAAGAATCTACAGGAGGGATATAAACTCCACCCATCATTACTCCAGGGCACACTGAAAGCTCCAGCCAAATCATCCCTTCATCTTTCATATCTACGCGAGTGATATAGTTCACTAAAACACTTTTTACTAGCATAGCAATACCGCCCCTATGTTGACCCTTCTTTGACCCATTGTAATAAACTTTAAAACCAGGCACAGAGCTTTGACTAAAGTATTTTGCTTCTAGTATCCATACAATGTCATATTGTAAGAGGAAATTCAATATAGTAGGATTTTGTAACTTTTCCTTCACACCACCAATATTCCATGAACATACTTTTAAATAGTTTACATCACCACGAGACTGACCTAGAAAAAAGTAGGGGAAAATTTATCAATCACATTACCATTCCTTAGTAGAACCCGATTTTTCCAGTCATACTCGATGTTAACACCTACATTTTCTGGTTTCTCTTTTTCCTCTCTTTCTCGTGCATGGAGTCTTGCTGTCTCTTTCCTGACTGCAGGGTGTTGGTCCTTCTTCATATACACTGTAGAAAACTGGCTTCGAGTTGACTTGAGGTTCTTAGCTCCTTTCAGTATTTTCATTCTCATTTCAGCATTTTCAACCACCACAAGAATAGGCCGTTTTTTCCTGTTATCCGGTTTTCCGAGCCGCTTGATTTCCCAGGTTTCAGGATCAAACACTTCATTATATCCAGTCCCTTGAACTACGGCTCGTATCTTCTCAACATCTGTAGCACCAATTGCATCAGCTTCCTCTGATAACCCAGTTATCGCCAGGTTCCGTCTCCTCTCTTTATTATCCAGTGCTTCGAGAAACAATTGCTGCTGACTTATGATTTTAAAGGCATCATCTAACTTGGTGTTTAGTATGTTGATTTCCTTCTTGAATTCTTGTTTAATTCCTCGCAGTTCTACCACTTGTTGTTTAAGCCCTTTTATCTCTTCCAAGATATCATTGTTTGAAGGTTGGCTGTCACCAAGGAGAGCATTGAGAGCTTGCTTCAGCTGCGGGTTTGACAGTTTATTTACTTGTGCTGGAGTCAAAGCTCTTACCGCATCAGCATTATCGTAGTTGGACATTTTACTAAAGTCTATGGTAATATTTTATCATAGAAAACGGATATGATGAAAACAGAGATTCCCTCCTTTAAAGTTCGAAAAATCTTCTAACTACCACAAAACGTAGATTACACAGGGAATCACGTCTTTACTTTATCACAACAAGCACTGTCACTTTATAAGTCACAAAAGTTCAAATAACAACGGAGTGGCTCTTGTTTACGTTTTCTTCTTCTTACAGAGTTGAGTGCCCGGCTGCGATGGTCTACCTGCTGAAGCTTCCAAATTCTGCCATCCGATAATTTGCGTTTTGCTAGCTGCTCTATTTAATGCTTGCATAATTCACCAGTTTCTCCCAGACACACACATACTAATCACAAACAAGTTGGAAACAAATCTACGAGTTGTTGGTGGTCCTAACCAGTGCTTCATAAAATTATCCAGCATTTGCCAGAGATTCACTCTGCCCTTATGGTAAGTCATTGACTTGTTTTCAACCTGTTTCTGATATGTTTGTGACAAGTTATATGTTTATGATATTTGTTACTGTAGTGTGGCAGCAGCCTTTCTTCAGGCAATGATACCAAGAGAAACACTCTTGGTGATTCGACAAGCCTGGTGTACATCTTCTGAGTAAGGCAATCTCTACGAGAGATGCAGGCGTTAAGGCAAAAAGTGCTGAAAGCCCATTTGGGTTACATAAAGCGACTGGAAAACAAGTTTTGAATATGTCATTATACATATTATAGTAAAATGATCACGCAAGTGTAGTCTCAGACCTTTATTGCATGAGTTTTGTTGTGAAATGCGCGTTTAGTGAAACTCATTTCATCAAGAAATGTTTTTCTAATATCCTCAGGAAGAACGTCATATATTGAATATATCATGTTTACCCAATGGCAGCTGTACCCAGCTTATAAAGCTCCTTAGTTGGCCCGGAAGTGTTTTCGTAATATTATCAATATTACCTTATGGGATTAAATTTATTCACATGATATTTTCCTATTGTGAATTCTGAATCATCATTCTCTAACATTCTGTTTCTCCCCCATTGTTTTTCTTTTTGTAATCAAATCAGTTTCTCTTTCCATTCTTAACGAAAGGAGGTTAAGCCCCACTACATTCCTCATTACAACCTTACAACAGCACAACCGTAAAACCAGTCACACTGCAAGCTGCCATAAACGTTGAACACCGGAACGCACGGCTGTGCTTCTGTAAAGGTTGTTGAGCAAAGGCTTTCCCTGGGGGCCATATATAGAACATCCTGATTTACTGCACTCTTTCATTTCTCGCTCCTATTTCACAAGACTTGACGCCAACGGCTCTACTTTTCCCTTGGTTCTAGCTTTGGTGGTTTAGATAAAACTGCTTTGTCTAAATCTTGCCCTGAGATAGTGTGAAGGGGTGTAGGGAGCCTGGTGTGGGCCTATGGGCTCGTCCAACACAACGGAGATGAACAGTATGAACGATGGTCAGTTATAGGTCGTAAAACTTTGCGGTTTTTGCGTTGTGTGTGTGTGTGTGTGTGTGTGTTTTATGAGATTGAAACCTTTATGAAAGAAATTCTGTGGAACCCTTTGCTGAGAATGATGGCTGGAGACTCTGGTGATAGAAATTATAAAAAGGTATTATATGCGTGAAGGTAGTGAGTATATATATATATATATATATATATATATATATATATATATATATATATATACTGTATATATATAAGTATATATATATATATTTTTTTTTTTTCCATATTTATATGAGAGAGAGAGAGAGGAATTCAGTTATAAATTACAACTCTTGTTCGTTTAGAGCTGACGTAGAGCTGAACGAGATCTGACAAAGCGGACAACGCAGATGAAGTTCATTTGTTGATATATATCCCATTTAACAAAATGGGCTCTGGGTGTGCAAGAGTTATAAAGGTTTGAATTATTCCTCGTTCGAGTGATGACGAGATTACGCATATACATACATACATACATACATACATATATATATATATATATATATATATATATATAGATATATATATATATATATATATATATATATATATACTGTATATATATAATATATATATAATATATATTTATATATATATATATATATATATATATATATATGTATATATATATATATATATATATATATATATATATATATATATATATATATATATATATATATATATATATATAAACTCTTTAGTAATGTCTACAGTGCGCCACGTTAGATGCACTGACGGCACTATTCCACCATGGAAAAAGTCTCAGTGTACTTCAGAAATTTTATGGAATTCAGTAAGGTCATTTAAACACTGATATGAACTCGGATCCTTAAAATGAAAGAGATTTTAGGAGAAATTTTAAGGAATATGGATCACATTCTTCAGTAATGCAAAATATAACTTATTTTTCCCCATTGATCTCATGCAATATTGTTTATTGCAATTATATCCACCCTTCCTAAATTGCAGCGTATCTCCACTGAAATAATATGTTCACTACAGAGACGAAGTATGACAAATTATAATGGTAGAAGCCGCTTCTCCAGGCTTTATTTTTCACCACTTTGCGTATTTGTCAAATGTGAGACAATAAATTAGGAGACTTTTATAGATAGATTAATGTTGGCGCTTACAAGAATTCACAATGGAAATTATTCCCGTCCCGTCAAAACCTTTGTTTTTATTTATCTTATTTTCTCTTTCATTTTAAAATCCCTGTTCACGTAGTGGCCACAAGAGGAGTTCAACGACACAGATTAAACTTGAAGTAAAGGCGACTGTTTTTTTCTGTCATTCATTAAGTAGCGAATAGAATAGAACAGAACAGAATATAGAATGAGGTCGGTCATTCGGCGCTGAAAGGGAAATTGAGAGTAGAAAGGTTTGAAAGGCGTAACCGGAGGAGAACCTTTTGCAGTTACACTGTGAATCAGTTGTTAGGAGAGGGTTGAGGAAAGTAAGATGGAAGAAAGAGAATATGAACCGAGGTACAGTAAAAGGAATAAGTAGCGAATACAACGAAAGTCATTTAACAAAACGCTTTAATTCCAGTGTCCCTCATGGTGGTCGTCGAGGGTAATGATCGACGAATATCCGATGAATGAGGGGGTTATCATTCTGAAAAAAAAAAAAAAAAAAAACGAATTTGCTCCATTTCCATCATGGACGGTATTTCAATGTGGGTCATCTGGCCAATTGTGAAACCAGATTTTCCAAATTAGCCACGTTGTGTTGTACGTTCACCAAACGAGAACCCTGCCGTCGGTAATGGGTCAGTTCACTGACGGAGTCAATTAGTGACTCAGACATTTTCTCTCCCCAAAAACGACTAAGAATCGAGAGAACTCGTTCATTGCTGCTCTTAGGCAAGAAGAATGAAATTAAAAGTGAAATTCACAGGCCCATTCAGGTTGGGGGATGGATGGATGTCAGATGGGGGATTTTGGATGATGTCGTTATCATCGGATCTGTTTCCCATTCCATCGTTAGGGTACTCAAGAGTGAATGTGATTGTTGTGCCTTTTAGGTTTTACCCAAGTCGAGCCTTGCATGTTAGATTATATATATATATATATATATATATATATATATATATATATATATATATATATATATATATATATATATATATATATGTGTGTGTGTGTGTGTGTGTGTGTGTGTGTGTGTATGTATATATGTATATATATATATATATATATATATATATATATATATATATATATATGTATGTATGTATGTATGTATGTATGTATGTATGCATAATCAAACACTTTAATAGCAGTATTAAAAAGACCCATAAAATAAAAAGAGAGAACAGAATAAATCACCGTAATTCAACGAGTATACATCTATCCTTAGTATATTGACCAAAACATAGTAATTAATTCACTATTATGTAATATGACTGTAATACGATAAGAAGCAGCATTTGGCGTGTGGTAAAACAAAGGGAAATGCAAAGAAATCAGTATCAAAGACTCTCAGTAATTCCAGTTCATTTCAGACTCGACTCGCCTAAATATTACACACTGAGCTTTGCATTTGAAATGTTCTCTCTATTAAGGACTTTATTTATTTTTTTCCTTTATGGGGGGGAGGGGGGGGGAGCGTCCAACTGAAATCATTGCTCGTCCTGGCTGCTGAAGAATCAATAATTCAAGGACTCCATTTCCCAGTCCTATTCAAATTTGCTTTTTCGGAAATACTCCTTTTCATTCCTATACTCGGTTCCTGCTGCTGCCTTTTGACATTCACTGCCTGTTCTGATATGCACGTGTATATACAGTAATACACAGTATACCCACATTCACACATGTACACATACCTTACGTATGTGTTTATATATATATATATATATATATATATATATATATATATATATATATATATATATATATATTGTATATATACACATACATACACACATACACAACTGTACTTGTGCGTTCAGTATGTATGGTGACACATAACACCATGGCCACATGTAACTCCATACATCACATACCACATTTATGATGAAAACGACACTATTTGAATGGAACGAGAGAAAACCCGTTCTTGAAGAATTCCAGGAAAAACAAAACAAAAACAACAGAAATATCTTCTGTGAAAACACCGAAACTGGAAGAATTCTTTTATAAAGGCGTCAGAGAAAGAAAGATCTTTCTCATCACATCACTGGGTTGAGGAGGAGAAGGAGGAGGAAACAGGAAATGACGTCATCAAAAACGCCATAACACAGCTTATGCCAGCACCAGAGGAAGACGAAGCGAGGATAGAAGAATTCGATGCAATGACAGAATGAAACATGAGTGACGGGAGAGGAAGGGCAGAGGCCAATAACGCCCAGGGAATGTCAGTAAATGAAGGTAAATAATGGTTAGAATCTTTGGCGACTGATGGCAACTCGTCTCTGAAATTCATGCGCATGCGCGAATAAGCATCTGAGTGTGTTGTTGCTTATGTGGGTATTTCAACACACCTCATATGAGCACTGAAATGCCTTCTTTCGAGAAATAAACAAGTAATACAACGCCTGGCATTGGCAATGCAGGTGGACATTGCCTAGAGAGCGAGGCATTGAAGATTGGCAAGTAGCTATGAAACAGCCATTCTGTTTCTTGAGAGTTCATGTCTGGAATGGTCATCTTAATAAGAGTAGTTTTTAGTTTTTATAGGCTAATGTTTTTGGTTTTTAAATTTAGAGGGATTCTGAAGAGTTCATTAAATGTGTTTTGGGAATAAGAATTATGCTACATCATTTATTTTCGAGAAGTGAATAAACGTTCTCGTTTGTATTACATACTGAGAAAAAACTTGTTTGTTTTGCCTCAAAATGTTTCAGAAGTGAATAATGATACTTCTGTACTACATGACCCAACCCCCCAAAAAACGACTGGTAATTTTTTTCCACAATATAAGGCAAAAATTGCTGACTAAAAAATGAAGTAGCACAGCCTCACATTTCCTCCTAGGCCTAAAAAGTGTCAAATGTTGACGTTTTAGGAAGAATGAAATTAGGTCAATCCAATTAGTGGGAGGAGGAGCCTGCAGCCTCAAGGAGTAAACAACTTGGAAGTGTCCTTTTTTTTTTTTACATCTTATACTCTCTCTCTCTCTCTCTCTCTCTCTCTCTCTCTCTCTCTCTCTCTCTCTCTCTCTCTCTCTCTCTCTCTCATTATTTTCGATTTGAAAGACCAGTAAAATTTTGAGTTGAAAAACGAACTTCAAAACTCCCGTCGTCAACGGAGCATTTAATTCTTTTAACATCTCCGAACTGACTGCCACAAAATTATTTTGATCTTGTATAATTGTTTATTATGTATTGTAAAAGAATCCTTTCACGAATGTTTAATATATATTTTGTTATATATGCTGAATGTAGACAATTTTCAATACGATATTTCTAAAGTTAAGAGTTTCCAATTAACGAGAACTGTACATCTTATATTGCATTCAAAATAAGATCCATATTAAATTATTAGATCACTCCACTCATCAGATGAACCACAAAAAGAAGGCACAGCACCACATTCTTGAAAGTAAGAACGCTATTCCTCCTAATCCTAAGAATATGAGATTTTTGTGCTTTCCTTGGATCTGAAGTCGCACCCCCGAATCAGCGGAGGACCTCTAGAGGCCTCTAGACTTTGAGCAAACGACTCAGAAATTAGCAAAAATTCAAAAGAAGAAAGATTCAATTTAAAAGTTCGTTTGTGAATTACTTTACAATGATTTCTTATCTTTCATAAAATTTACTGGTTATACATACGGATAGTTACTAAAATCACGAGAGAGAGAGAGAGAGAGAGAGAGAGAATTACTCAAATCATGAGAGGGAGACAGTTACCTAAATTACGAGAGAGAGAGAGAGAGAGAGAGAGAGAGAGAGAGAGAGAGAGTTCCTTAAATCGAGAGAGAGAGAGAGAGAGAGAGAGAGAGAGAGAGAGAGAGAGAGAGAGAGAGAGAGAGAGGCGGACAGACAGATTTTAAATCCCGAGAGAGAGAGAGAGAGAGGCGGACAGACAGATTTTAAATCCCGAGCGAGAGAGAGAGATTTAAAATCCGAGAGAGAGAGAGAGAGAGAGAGATAGAGATTTTAAATCCCGAGAGAGAGAGAGAGAGAGAGAGAGAGATTTTAAATCCCGAGAGGGAGAGAGGGAAATGCCTCTAACCTTCCTGGCGCAAAGGACTTCAGGTGAGAGCAACTCGGAGCTTTTTCACACCACTTCCTCCTCTCCTGACGTAATTTTTGGGAGTCATATTGGCTGTCAGACTTGTTGAGATTTCCTGCTAGAGATTTGATATCCAGCTGAACTTGAAGACTGGAAACTGGAAAAGACATGACGTCATTCCAGTTGCCTACAAGTCATCAGTGTTGCGTTGAGAAGTGCACTCGTTGGGTGAGTGTGTACTTTTAGTTTTCTGTAAAAGAAAACTGTTGCGCCGGCTTTGTCTGTCCGTCCACACTTTTTCCTTCCACCCTCAGACCATAAAAACTACTGAGGCTAGAGGGCTGCAAATTGATATGTTGATCATCCACCCTCCAATCATCAAACATACCAAGTTGCAACTGTCTCAGATATGGAAATTGCGACGCCAGATAAGACGGAGGAGATTTTTGGGTCGTGTTGACTTCAGTGGAATAATATCTCCTTCCTTTGTTCTTTGAAATCAAGTCTTGTTTTGTATAGAGTGACTTCCAAAATAGATAAGTAAATAAATAAATAAATAAATACAAATGAAGCAGTGCTTCTGGTTAAGTCTGACTCTACGTCTGACTAAGGCTGGAAGCCGAGGAAAGGGTATTCGTGCTGGGTGATGTTAATGGAAAAGAAACTAAAAATATATAGCTAAATTGACAGTTACAGAATTTTTCGAGCAAAAGTGAATGTTATCAGTCTTGTGGAGATGTATTTATATAAAAGTTTGATACCTGGAAAACCAAGGCATTTATAGAATAGGGTAATTATTCTTAAGAATGAGTTAATGGTCATGAAAAGCGAAGGACTGATGACGTGTTAACACAGAGTAATTGGAGGATTGAACAGAATGACATAGATGACAACATTTATGCAAAACAGAAGGACAGAAAGACGAGTGACGACAGTCAATATTTGGGGTTGGGACCTGACCTCCCTTAATTTCCCACCAGTCACCCATTGAGAGTTTAAAGTTCTGAAAGGCGTAACAGGAGGAAACCCTTTTGCAGTTGCACTATGAATCAATTGTTAGGAAAGGGTGGAAAGAAAGAGAATATGAACGGAGCTACAGCAAAAGGAATGAAAGGGGTTGCAGCTAGGGGCCGAATTGACGCTGCAAAGAATATTAGTAATGCCTACAGTGCACCGCATGAGGTGCACTGGACGGTACTAACCTCCTTCCCTCCACACGGGATTGTCAACATTGAGGATTTGCAGGAAACGCCACCATCACCCATAAGGAAGGCAGTCGCTGTTTCTGTATTAGAGTCCTTGGTGGGTCTGAGGGAGGCACAGCAGTATGAATGAGTGATAAACAGCAGAGGAATGTGAGATATAACAGCTGAGGAGGAGGAGGAGGAGGAAAGGGTCTCTTACCCACAGCTGCTCTCTCGTTCTGTCTGACTGGTTTTGCTTTGTCCTGGGGAAAGGTTCTGTTCATTCAAGCTCTACTTTTGTCTCTCTGTTATGGGGCGATCGAGGAATGACTTGGGAGAGGTGATTAATGCTTCAGTGATTTGCTTTTAACGAGGAATTACATGATAGAATTTGCCTTTTCATACACCATTGCGGTAAATGTTTGAGCTATAAGCATTGTAATTCCTACTTATATCATAGATTCATAGGAGTCGCGGTTATCAAACAGTTTCTCTCTCTCTCTCTCTCTCTCTCTTTCTCTCTCTCTCTCTCTCTCTCTCTCTCTCTCTCTCTCTCTCTCAGTAAATACTTGAGCTATGGATAGAGTAATTCCTACCTTTAACAGAGATTCATAACATATTTAAATGGCTCTGTATAGCTTCCTTTCACGGTTGTCAAGCAATCTCTCTCTCTCTCTCTCTCTCTCTCTCTCTCTCTCTCTCTCTCTCTCTCTCTCTCTCTCTCTCTCTCTCTCTCTCGTATCAATAGTATATATAAGCGGTATGAAGTGTCCAACTCACAACAAAACAGACCAGCGTTCGATCCCCAAACAGGGCGAGGTGGGGACGGCAGGAGAGAAACTCCTAAAAGTGCAGCCAGGTGAGGAAAATGAATGGCATCAAGAGGCAGAATTTCAGATTCAGTCAGGGGAACATTAGCCCACAAAAATGTAGAAGCTAAAAATGTAAAATTCGAATAATTTAACTTATTTCATAAGCGTATACGAAATACTTCAATAAGAAAAAAACAAATTCTGTCCTTTTGAGTTTAAAAAAAAATCAGCAGCAAAAATGGCTAAGGTTTCCGACAAATTCGAACTTTTCCACTAAAGGTGAAACCGAATCCAGTTTGAAATCTGTGAGTGTATTGAGAAACTTAATCGTTTACACGTTGATGACTGGTCTCCCGTTTGAAAGAATCTCTAAAGTTTTCAAATTCCTCTTTTCAACCATAGAAATTCGATTTCCCTGTGTAACTGACGTGAAAGAACTCCACTTCCTCTCTAATTAGAGACTAAAGGAGTGAGGTAGCATTCCTGAGAAACATCCGCTCTCCTTTGCAGCCTCCTAATTCCATCTCATTTCCTTCCCTCCAGAGAACCTGACTGTGTTCGCCCTTCATCTGGAAGTTTTTATTTAGAAAGTTTTCAGTGGTGTTATTTGCCTAATTTGTCTATGGCTGTTGTCACTATCATTATTATTATTATTATTATTATTGTTATTATTATTATTATTATTATTATTATTATTATTATTATTATTATTATTATTATTAGGAAAAAGACCTTCTTTAATACAGGTTTTGTTAAACAAAATAGCAGTTTCAACAGCATTTATTTTACATAGTAAACGCTCATTTCGTCTTATCAGTTGTTTTTCTTGCACTGGAATGGTTGCGAGCAATTGACCGATTTTCATATCCGGTGGTTTAGTGATGTGTAGGAGGTAGTTCTCGTGGAATGTCGACTAGTTTCGCCCTCCTCGTTAGGGCACCATTCAGGACAGGCTCGCATCGCAGGATGCAATTGCTGTGATGCTGCGTGGATTTTTCATCTTTTATCCGTGTTTGTTGGTTTGTGGACTTAGTCGCTTCATTTTCATGGGCTGAATGATGCCCCAACGAGGAGGGCGAAACTAGCCTAGTCGACATTCCACGAGAACTGCCTCCTACACATCACTAAAACCACCGGAAACGAATATTGGTCAATTGCTTGCAACCATTCCAGCGCAAGAAAAGCAAATGATAAGACGAATTGAGCGTTTACTATATAAAATAAATGCTTTTGAAACTGCCATTTTGTTTAACAAAACCTGTATTATTATTATTATTATTATTATTATTATTATTATTATTATTATTATTATTATTATTAGACTAATACACACGTAAACAAAGCCACTCCAACACCTTCTAAAAACATAACAGACACCTCACACGTCTCGAACTGTCAACCTAACCGCCCAGTTCTCCTCGCTGCTTGGGAGAAAGGGAGCTGGGTATTGGTATGATACACGTACACATCGTTACCGGGGTCTAAGCGATGTCAGGCAGGGCAGCCGATCGAGGCTACGGCCTACCCCAACGCCAAATCTAAGTCCTTCAAAAGAAGAACCCCATATAAAAATGTGAAAAAGCACGTTACAACGAAGAAGAATACTCCACGGGAAATACTGGAAAACATAAAAGTTGGCAGTGAGCTAAAAACAAGTGAAAGTAAATAAAAGACAAATAAAAAAGATTTACGTTTACACAAAAATGCACAACAGTTCTGAAAACTCGGGTAAAAGAGTCGGACAATCCCAAGTAAATTTACAACCTCCATTAAATACTTAACAGAAGTGAGCCTGAAATTTCCTGTTTGCCTCTCTAAATATCAGATCAACCTTCATTCTCATATCAAACAAATTTCTCTCTCTCTCTCTCTCTCTCTCTCTCTCTCTCTCTCTCTCTCTCTCTGATTTAAGTGTCTGTTTTATAAGAAAAAACGGCTGAGGAAATTTATTTAAAACGGAATCCACTCGACAGAATTGACACGAAATTGCTTCAACATCTTTGCAGAAGCCCCGAGGTGACACTCCATTACCACTGACAACATTCCTGACTCAGTTCCCACAAGAGAGAGAGAGAGAGAGAGAGAGGTGTAAAGCTGAAGCCTTCAAGTTCATGAAACTGAGTCCAAACGTGAGTGGAACCTAAGTGATGTAGAGGAAATGATCTTGAAGAGAAGGATCTCGTATGTAAATATTGCTCTAGACCAAGAGTTCATGTTGTCAGAAAAGAAGCGTCATGTTGTCACACCTTAAATTTTCATGTTGTCAGGCTGTAAAGTATATGCCACACTATCAAGGCCGATGTTGTCACACCAATAAGTTTCATGTTGTCAGACCACAAATTGTCATGTCACACTATCAAGGACAATGTTGTCACACCAAGGAGTTTTATGTTGTCAACGCCAAAGTGTCATGTTCTTGCTCTGTCAAGATCAATGTTGTCACAACAAGAAGTTCTATGTTGTCAGACGACAATGTGTCATATTGTCACACTATCAGGGTCAATAATGTGACACCAAGAGGTGTAATGTTGTCAAACCACAAAGTGTCATGTTTCAACTATCAAGGCCAATGTTGTTACACCAACAAGTTTCATGTTATTAGGCCAAGAAATATCCTGTTATCACACTAAAAAAGCCAATGGTGGTACAAGAAGTTCCATGTTGTCAGACCATAAAATGTCATGTTGTCACAATATTGAGGGCGATTTTATCACACCAGGAATTTTCGTGTTGTCAGACCACGAAGTGATATGTTGTCTCACTATCAAGGCTAATGTTGTCACAACAAGAAGTTTCACGTTGTCAGATAACGAAGTGTCAAGTTGTCACACTATCAATGCCCATGTTGTCACAACAGGAAATTCCATTGCAAATACTAAGAAAATAATTCATGATTTATGAATGAACGACAATAAGAAAAATTGTCCGTATGTTAGTTTACGTAATATCTCTCTCTCTCTCTCTCTCTCTCTCTCTCTCTCTCTCTCTCTCTCTCTCTCTCTCTCTCTCTCTCTCTCTCTCTCTCTCTCTAACGTTTAATCGTGACTGTCATATGTGGAAATTTTCACTTCCAAACTTCCGTCCTTCCTAAATAAGTGTCACTCATTTTCCCCAACACAGAAAAAAACAATACCGAGAATAAAATTTCCAACGTTAATTTCGTTCAGTCTTTTCTGTCATTCGTGTCAGACATCAGTCTAGCACGAGAGAGAGAGAGAGAGAGAGAGAGAGAGAGAGAGAGAGAGAGAGAGAGAGAGAGAGAGAGAGAGAGAAATTATTCCTAAAAGCATGAATTACAACGTTACACCGACCGGGCCTGATCTGGGTCAACTAGACAACCTATTTTGAGCGTATTTCCCAAGACAACTGGAATGCGAAGGATTCCTAATAATGTCTTCGTTTAGTTAAAGGATCCAACTTACGCCACAGACACTCAGACCCTGAAGGAATTCTCCTCCTTCCCGTCTGGGGAATGTTCTTTCCCTTGAGAGGAGACTTCGGAGGGAATAAGGGGACATTTCGAAGGCTTAATTTGCTTCGGGAGATGTTGTGACTCGTCAGAACTTTTCAACAGACTCTGAGGCTATATTTCGAGGCGATGGAACTTGGTGCTTCCGAGGGTTAGAGGGGATGTTGGTCTCTCTCTCTCTCTCTCTCTCTCTCTCTCTCTCTCTCTCTCTCTCTCTCTCTCTCTCTCTCTCTCTCTCTCTCTCTCTCTCTGACAAAGTAAGTCAGATGTGTATATACATATATATATATATATATATATATATATATATATATATATATATATATATATATATATATATATATATATATAATGTATGTATGTATGTATTCACCAAAACCGCCCTACTGCTCATAGTAATAATAATAATATTAATAATAATAATATCACCATAAAAAAACAAAGAAGTAAAATATACTACTAATACTACTACCACTGTTGCTGCTAATAATAATAATAATAATTAGTAGGCTACTGTCATCACCAAAAAGAATGCCATACCTTAATAAATACTAATAATGATAATAACAATAATAATATCCCCACCAGCAACGCAGTCACTTGACACAGTCGGATATTAACGGCACCGACATCAACCTCGCCTGACCTCGAGCAAGACAAACATATTCCATGTGGGTAGGCTGGCCGCGTCCTAGGAACCTCAAATCTGTTTGCTCCCGAATGACGGTCGTGTGCGCTGTTGAGACGCTAATTACCGGTTTTCTGTCACACCCGAAGAGAGAGAGAGAGTGAGAGCGAGAGAAGGTGTGAGAGAGAGAGAGGATGTGTGGGAGAGAGAGAGAGAGAGAGGATGTGTGGGAGAGAGAGAGAGAGAGAGTTCAGTTTAATACCACAGTTATTTCCATATTTCCAGAAAGAAATGCAGAGCAACATTCAGCCATTTGTCTTGTGTTGTGGTTATGTGTAAATTAATTAGTAATCAGTTAGATTGTATGACCGGATATGATTACGTAATAGTGTATTTGTGTATAATTCATGAATTAATCTCTTTTAAGACGACACCCTGTAACTGGTTTTTAACCGGAGTCTGTTTTATCGTGGACGACCACTGGCATTGCACCGCCAGTTACTCGTACAAATGAATCAGTCAGTCTTCCTATGAAGTCGTTAGCTTGAAAACTATTGATTAATAAAACTGAGATTGAAGGTCTAAATTTTAGTGACGTTTATATAGCAGAAATTCCTTGCAATTAAATATTCATACATGGGTTTCCTTCAACAAATTCTGGACCTTATTACTGTATAAGTATGAATATGTATATATGAATGAGTACCTTGATGACTGATATGTTGAAAAGTTTCAGATCATACAACCTATTTAGTGCTAATGTTTTGTGCTGTTTATATGAAGGTGTATACTGCTCAAAACTCCTGTGCTTATATAATACATTATCACACTCTGTAAGGGAGTGTATGCATACATCCGTCATATTTATATTACTGTAATACTTAAAATTAATAAATAAATACCGAAAAACGACAGATGACAGCTGAGGGAGTGGCAGAGCTGAAACAAGAGAACGGTCCTAAGCGTTTTGTAAAATCTCAATGGATATGATCGGATGTTGCAGCAATACTGAAACGTCAAAATATTATCTTTTGGAATCAGCTCAAAAGGAGTGTATTAAACGACAAAGGAAATATCTATGCCAAATTGATTGTGTTTAGAATATTACGGAATTTGTAAATAAAACTAGTAAAAATGACTTATAATGTTTTATACTTTTATCCCGCTGTTGGGTGATTATTCAACCATTTTTATAGTATTGTTATGTAAATATTTTAATTCAATTAAAGGCACATTATACAAGTGCCTTTATGTCTAACCAAATTTTTGCCACCTCCCGGAATGAGTCTTTCTCTTCAGAGCACACCTCCCCTTCCAGTACCTCGTGAGCTCGTGTCAGGAGTGGATCTGAGTGAAGTGTTGTCGAAACGAACCACCTTTCGTGTTGTTTCCTTCAATTGCACACATTTCTGGAGTCTCTCTCCCGATGAGACCTTACCAAGAAGAAGTACGAGTTGTGTTGGTGTGGCCTAAGTCATCAATCTTGCCAAGATTGAGCAGAAGGTCAGAGGAATTGCGAAAATCATCGGTGTTTATGGGCGACCAGTGTACTTTTTCATTGCCAAGGTAGGGAACGGGCCAAGTCTTATCCCTTGTACTAGGGACCAAGAAGACACATATTGACATCTAAAACCCGAAAGCTTATTGCAAGACAAGTGACTGCAAATCTGCAAACCCAAGGTCTCCTGAACCAGAATTGAAGTGATAGAACCCAATCTCCGAGGAATGGGTTGGACTGCTTGGGCTTCAAGAGTTTTGGTGACCATCGAAAGCCCTCAATGTCCTACGATCAAAGAAGAAAGCGTAGGACTGAAGGAGAGTCCTTTGGGGAGACGAGGCGTCCTTCACAGTACAGGGAACTGATCACGCTCATGTATCCAGTAAGAGGGATACCTGTGACCCCCAGGAACAATGTTGATTTGATTCGTCAAAGCAACCAGATTAGGTGAAGGTATGGGCTAGCCTTGGGTGCTTGGCTTTGGTGAAGGTGTCTTGCTAGACAGAAACATCGAGATGAACCAGCTCATTCATTTAGCACACCTTTTGGATATTAACCATAAAAATTCAATGGGACTTCGCGAATTCTTGATACCACAACCGTACGTAAGTTTACAGCAGCCATTAAGTAGCTTAGGGGCAGGCTGGCCCCCAAGGGGTATCACAGGTACTCAGACGATGGCGTTCTCAAGGGCACTGAAGACGTGAAGAAGGGAATAGGGAAGTCTACAGTATCAGAAGGTAGGGTGAATGTGATAAAAATTTTTTATTCATGTCATTTATTCATGTTAATCATGAGAAATGGCTTCTTTTTCAGCAACTGTGTTGAAATTTATATTATATTATATATATATATATATATATATATATATATATATATATATATATATATATATATATATATATATATGTATATATATATATCACTAATGCTGGCGAAAAAGGGGGTAAGTCCAAAAATGGCCTAAATGAGTTATGACTGCCAAAATGTTGCTAAAACGGGCTACTATGCTGGAAAAAAAGGGGGTAAGTGTACTGTGAATATGTTAGTCAGTACGTCAAAAAGTCTTTTTATGGGATAACTACATGCAGCATCATTATGTTGGCGAAAAAGGGGGTAAGTAGAACATACCCCTTTTTAACCACATTTTCATTAAAATTCATAGCATTATATTGGCGAACAAAGAGGTAAGTGATACATACCCCCTTTTTAACTACATTTTCAATATAGGTCAAAAAGGGTTAAGTAAACAAACTTATTAATATTTAGGTAATTATTCACTTTTTATCTATAACTCTGCAATTTTAGTTCTAATCTAGTCATAAAACTCATACTCTTCTTCTTCATTTAATATGCCAGTATTAATCCCACTAGGCCTAGCAGCTAATGCACTCCACGAATGTGTATTATTGTTGCCCGAGACAGGGCCCAAACTCGTTCCCTCTACCTAAGTGCGGCTTGGCACATCCGCACGCACTAGATAGAGAGAGATATGACGTGTTGTAAGCTGTGTCTTCGTTCTGAACGCGTATTAACCAGTGTTGATTACAACTCGCCTTCAGTGTTGATTACAACTCGCCTTTGATTGCAGGAGTGTAGTAATTTATAAGATTCTAATATTATGAACTTGTGTATAGATGTAAATTGAAAACGGTTTTGGTGATGGATGCATCTAAATCACGTGCTCGTCGAATTCTTGACAAAGCATTACACGAAAATGCAGAGAAAAGAAGAAAAATGGACCTGGAAAACCGCCAAAGTAATGTCAAACACTGGCTTATTGCTAATAACTTTGGAGAGGAAAGAAATGAAGGTATGTTATTGATGTTCCTGGGATGCCTGCAGTTTAGTGGGACACCTCTAATTCCGAGCAGTGATTTCCTTTTGACGGGAAATCTACTTGTAGTGCCATTTTTTTATGTGTTTAAAATTATTTTAATAGTTATTTCTATCGGAAATGAGCCATTTCCAAGTATGAATCCAAACAGTTGGAGCTTGTTAAGATGGACATGCAACCTTAACCTAGGCCTATTCCCAAAAAATTAGAAAAACAGGCCATTAACCTCACCAAACCACACCAAATCTAACCTCAACTAGTAGGCAGTTTCACAGTACCTAACCCCGTGTTACCTAGCTGGGGGAGGACCCCCGTAAGGGAATATAAGTGCTATTTTACGTAAACTGAAAATTGTCATAAATCGGTATAAGAAGTATGTTTTCAGTGGTTTTAAGGGATGCTGAACAACTTTTCTTCTATAAAATTTTTCGATATAATGAATATTAACGACTTGCACGTCGATCTTAACACTACCCCTCGAATAGCTGATTAACTTTTCTTCTATGCATTTTTACAAAATAATGGCTCTAGGCCTATATAGTAGATATTGGTGTCCCACTAAACTGCAGTTAACCCATGTTCCTTTTATAGTTAAGGTAAAAATTTGTTCATATTATAAAGTAATTTTTTAATACGATTTACTATAGATGTAATACAATCTATTTGTTCGACGTACATCACAAACCTGAAGGATAGGCTACTGTACTTTTGATTGTTTTATGACTTGTTCACATGAAAGTAGGATATGGTAACACGTCATATTTGTTAGTGTTTGTGGTTTGAGATGTTCATTATTCAGACAAAAAGGCATATGTCATTTCTTAGATTTTGTATAAATAGCATCAACTTTGTTTATTAACCAGTGGTAAACAATAGTAGGAACTTTGTTTATGAGCCTAACAATTTTAGTTAGGCTTAAAATTCGCCTTACAAAATGAGCTTCTGCCTTCACGGCAGCTGTATTGTGAAGAGCCAAATTTTTTTTATATGAACGGATCTTTCGTGTTTGGTGGTCGACACTAAATTTCATTGTAACTAGAATTTTCTATGTACTTTTGCTCATAGAATTTGAAAATCACAATCGTTTGTCAGAGAAATGGTTAGATTTTTAGTTAAAAATGAGTTTTTCACTATTTTATAGGTACTGACAAACCACGAACTTTGTAGAAATTATATTTTTGCAATGTATGTTGTCATTTGTCATTTTTCATGATTTTTCAATGTAATTGTGTGGATGGCAGGAGCACGGTTGTTCAGTATAACAAAACAAAAATATAAAATTAATTTTAAAATCAAGTATAATGTTCAAGTTATTGTTGATATTAACACAGTCTGAATACTTTTATAACAGATTATGATGAGACGCCTGATAATTTCTATGATGATGATGATAGTGTAAAAGATCCAAATTTTGAAGTTACTGATGAAACCTGCAGTGTATCGTCTTCGTCCACAATTTCTCGTGAAAATAACAGTAAGCATGAGATTAGACTTAAGGGCAATCAAGAAGCAGAACATCCAAGAGAGGAAGAGGGCAGTCAAGAAGCTGAAAATCAAAGAGATGAACAACCTTGCCAAACTCCAATGAAAAGGTACTCAAGAAGAGCACGAAGAGAGAGAAAAGAGTGTCGACAGACCGGTAAATCGTATACGACTGCGTCAGGTAAATTAGTTTCCGCTAGAAAACAAAGTCCACTAAAGCAATGTAGATTGAAATGCTCCGAACGTTTCAATGATGAAGATCTGCAAATATTATTCATTGAATATTGGAATTTGGGCTCAGTAGATTCAAGAAGAAACTACCTCGCAACTCTTATTACACCAAAGAACCCATTACGTACCCGCCTAAGAGATGGAGGCGGCGAAAACATTAGAGTGCGAGATGTAACCTACGAGTATGCCTTAGAAATTCAAATGAAAAGACATCCTATTTGTCAAAAATGCTTTTTGAGGGTGTTTGGTGAAACCAAAAAGTTCTTGGAAGTATTACAGAAAAAGAAAAAGGAAACTGCCTCTGGAGTGAGCCGAGGGGATAGGAGAGGAACAACTCCAAATCCACGTCGTATTAAAGAAGAGGAACTTTCTAAAATTGATGATCATATCAAATCATTTCCAGCATACGAGAGTCATTATTCTAGGGCACACTCCTCCAAAAAGTATTTGTCATCAACACTTACATTAGCAAAAATGTATTCGTTGTTTAAAGAACGCTACCCAGAGTCCTCAGTAACACGCTTTACATATGAGAAAAGATTTCATTGTCATAACTTGAGTTTCAAACAGCCTAAAATAGACACATGTCATACTTGCGATGTGTTAAAGATGTAATTAGATATCACCAATACCCCTGAAGAGAAAGAACGTCTACAAGCCGAAAAAGAAAGTCATCTGTTAAGAGCTGAAAATGCCTATAGTCGTAAAAGAGATGATACAAAGTTAGCTTGCGAAAATCCCTCATTTGCAACATACACATTTGACTTACAACAGTGTCTCCCCACTCCATACTTACAGTCTTCCGTAGCTTTTTATAAGCGCTTGTTGTGGACATACAATCTCACTGTTCACAATAATGTCAATAAAAAAGTGGACTGTTTTATGTGGCACGAAACCATTGCTGCTAGAGGTGCCAATCAAATAGCATCTTGTCTAATGAATATCTTGCAGAATTTGCCCAGTGATGTTCAGCACGTAATTTTTTATTCTGATGCTTGCGCCGGACAGAATAGAAATTCCCATATGGCTGCTATGTTTATGCATGCATTGTCCAAATTTCCTAATATACTGACAATAGATCACAAATTTCTCATTTCCGGTCATTCACACATGGAGTGTGACTCCGACCACTCTGTCATTGAAAGACTCAAGAAAAGGAGAGCCACTGCAATCCACCATCCACGTGACTGGTACCAGCTGGTAAGATTGGCAGGAAGAAGATTTCAGGTTCATGCAATGACTCAGGAGGACTTTTATGATTACGCACAGTTATTTAAAGGCCCTCTGGTAAAAAGATCAAAGAACAGCAATAATGACAAATTTAACTGGTCACAGTGCCAGTGGTTCAGGTATCAGCGCCCCATTGGAATTTTGTTGTATAAAGGATCTCTTTCAAACGAGGAGGCGTTTGAACAAGTAGATATGAAAAGAAGAGGACAGGATAATCCAAATTTGATAGATGTCAAAAAGGAATATCATTCATTACTGTCTATCAGTAAAGAAAAAAAGAAGGACTTGATTGATCTATTGCCTTTGGTTGATCCTATGTTTCACGATTTTTATAAGGCACTACCAGATATGAGTAATGTTCAGGATTGTGATCCTGACTTAGGGGAATTTGTTGAATAAAGCAATTTATAGCTTTTTACACCTATGCAATGCTAACTAAAGTTGTATTTCTTTAACTAGATGAATCTCTGAGGATATAATTTTTTGACATTTCATTATGCCTAGATAAGTCTCTGGGAATTTTTTTTTCAACATTTTATTATACCTAGATAAGTCTCTGGGAATTTTTTTTTTCAACATTTTATCATACCTAGGTAAGTCTCTGGGATTTTTTTTTTATGGAAACCTAATTTTCTTCAATGAATTGACTGTACTAAAACTGTATTTCTGTAACGGTTTATTATACCTAGATGAGTCTTTGAAAAATTGTAAAGTTTTATTTTTGAGAAAAATATTCCTTTTGTTTTTGTATGATTATGCAATGCCAACTTAACTTGTCATTTAACCGTTTATTATAAATAAATAGGCCCTCTTGAGAAATGAAAATTATCATCAGCGGTATTTTCTTTACAAAATAAAGTTATAGTATCATAAAAATGCATTTAATTAGCCTAAAAAGAGCTATGTGACAAGTAGGTCAATGAGGTTAAAAAGGGATATGTATGATATGTAATGATAACAAAGTGGTTAAAAAGGGGCAAGTCTTGGTCAAAAAGTGATATGTACTGATAACAAAATGGTCAAAGAGAGGTAAGTCCTTAAAAGTATATAAGAACTTTGAATATATTAATGTCTTCATAGTGCATGAAAAATACCTCAAATCCTTTAAATTTAGTAAAGAGTTCAGATCGCTATCTTCTATCAGTGATTTATTGAATGCATTTGAAAACTTTAAATGCAATTTTCTCGAAAGTTCCATTTTGGACTTACCCCCTTTTTCGCCAGCATGAGTGAATTAAATCATTAATTATTTCACTAATGTCTATATGAATCACTGTTTCTTAAACTGAACTCAAATACAATTTTAACTTATAATATTTCACTCACTCTGCAACATAAAACAAAATTAAAGAAATTCATTACTGTCCTCGATATTGCAACAGAAAACGGTGTTTGGGGGAACTATACGAAAGAAAAATGATAATCTGATAAACTAGGACCTAACACACACACACACACAAAAGTGTGTATGTGTATATATGTGTATTTTTATATATAATATACAGTATATATACACACACATATATATAAAAGCATATGTGCACCGATGTTCGTGCACTTAGTGCTACGAAAGTTGGTATTAAATAGCACAAAACTCAGAACATGAAAAGAATGTTTAAAACCAAATGACTGAAAACGAATAATCCAATCCATAAAATGAAAAAAAATGCAAATGACGCAAGAGCTCTTCCAGATGACGTCGGTATCTTTGCACTGGTTTCGATCAGCCTGAAAATTCTAATGTCATGGTCAAATACAAACTGAACATTGGCGTCTGTGTTTAATTATTATTTTTTCCAACAATTTCATTCAAGGTAAAAAAAATCCTTTTCTGTGAAATCTTCTATTTCAGACTCTCTCAACTTACTGCTTATATGAAAAAAACCTTTTGCATAAAATGGGGGGAAAAATAAGCGGTAAAAATAAGCGGACAGGAATATAAAATGAAGACATAAAATAATCTTCTACAACTCTATTCATGTCATGAAAGAAATGCCATGGTCGAAGAGTTCGTAAAATATTTAGAATTCAAAACTAGGACATTTGCAGTGTACGTTGGGCGTCAAGTAGGAATCTGACTGGTTTATACAAATTATTATTATTATTATTATTATTATTATTATTATTATTATTATTATTATTATGTAAGGCAACTTTCATATCAAACAGACCAAAGAGTTCATTAACTAACTATAATAAAAATAGATCGCCAATACGTGAAACAAGAAATCGTACCAATATGTGAATCAATCATACCACAGGGAAGTGCTATAACATACAGGTAAATAAAAATATACAATTGAACCTGGCTTCCACCATTCAAGGCCATTGTCAAGACCAGTTTAAAAGGAATTATGAAGAAAATGAATGGAAAGCAAGAAGACAAATTATGGCTCAGCTGGAAACAAACGTTTCTGAAAAGAGTTTTTAGCGGTCTGCGTCTATGGGACTCCTAGCCATAGCTTTACACAGTAACTGACTAAGGATCAATCAAAATGCCAAATGTTGCATGAAAACAACCTCCCTAAGGAACGACAAAGGCTTTCATAGCAGTGGACTGCGCAGAGATAGAGTCGTCAGAGCATAAAATGAAGCTTCGGATCTGGAGCCCTTCAGAATGATTCATCCAGCAGAAGTTTAACCAATAGTCCATGAAGCAGCAACCAAATATACGTTACCTTTTGCAACTACCAACCAGCGTGAAACAAGCTTTCCAGCACTAGTGGATAATTAAGGCCAAAGCATGAAGCAACCTTAACCAAGAGGGTGACATAAGCTGTGTCTGAAGAGATATTTTAAAAAGCATGGGCCAATTTAGCCATTAAACTAAGCTTGAATTAAATTGATCTATTTTGCACATAGTAAGCGACCTTTCCTTATAATAGAATGAATTTACTTCGTTTGCATTACATCTGCACGGTTTGTCTTCCATATACAGGTCTAAATTGATTGTTATTCAACAAATAGTCACCTTGTCCTACGAAAGAAGAAATGAATTTCATTGTTTCACACCGAATTAAATTCTTCAGCAATA
This sequence comes from Macrobrachium rosenbergii, assembly GCA_039081455.1. Lineage (NCBI taxonomy): Eukaryota > Metazoa > Arthropoda > Malacostraca > Decapoda > Palaemonidae > Macrobrachium > Macrobrachium rosenbergii. Next base: position 10,344,092 of record JANJGK010000027.1, on the reverse strand, counting down.
TCTTAGTTATGCTTTCATTAAACCTCAACAGAAATTAACACATTTACTATAGAGCTTAGCAGCAATTCCATTTCGCTCTTGGGAATTGCAAAGAACTGAAATTAATATTTCATAAATTAAGTTCTTATCACTATTTTGAAAACCAAGAGACATGTCACTGGTAAAGACTAAAAACAAGAAAGGTCCCAAAACACTACCCTTTTGAACAAGAAATCATGACACAGTCTCTTTTGTGATTGAGATTTAGCACTTATACTTACCCCGACTTGGCAAATTTATATAAAATGGCTATACAATTAACCCTGTCGAGGTCAACGATACAGACAACTTCGACAATTCCGGTCCTAAATTCGTCGTTTATGTCACCTTGGATATAAATAGTTTCGTCTAAAAGAGCATCACACCATAACGGCTGTCAGCGGAAACTTTTCGTCGGTCTACATTCTTGTTCGTCTTAGTGAACAATATTTTATTTATTCTATATTGTTCTATCATCACTACACATTAAGAATTAAAAAAGATGATTCAACTGATATCAGCATTGGCCAAACGTAATAATTAATCAATGCCTTTGTTTCACAAAAACCTGGAACAGCTCAAGCTGATCGCCTTGTTTGAAAATGTTTCATCCGTAAACGATGCTCTCGATCTGCGAAGTTTAATCAATTATATTTCCATGTTTCATTACACGGAATGGCCTTCTCTCTCTCTCTCTCTCTCTCTCTCTCTCTCTCTCTCTCTCTCTCTCTCTCTCTCTCTCTCTCTCTCCAGAAAGTCTAGCAAAAAAAACTACGAGAATATCAACAGTACTTTTAGAATACAATGAAAAAATTAAGAAAGTATTATTACTAATACATTATTACTGCTACCCAGACTGCCGTGAGTGAAAAGAGAAAAAAATAATAAACATTCGAAAACAAATAAAACAAATAAAAAGACAGCCTCTTTAATGTAAGAGCACAACCGAACACTTACAAGAATTCCAAGAACAAGGCACCAACTGACATATATAACTGAGAAGCAAGTTTTGAGGACATTTTGCTAGCAAGATAAAACTAGTTTTAATCCTATCATATATTTAATCTGATGTTTTAGATTGTTCGGTGCAATATTTTTCTTACCTTTTTTCAAAGCCTCTCTCATATTGGCCTCCCTTCCTTATTATTTTAAACATAACCATGAAAATTTCAGTCAATTTTCATTTATTACCTTATTCTCTCTCATTGTTGTGAGTTAAAATTTATTCCCACCAAAGAACTAACGCTTTTTTTTATTCCTCTAGTTACATTAGGACGTAGAGCATTTTTTCATCACTGTCATTCCCAACATTATATGAACAAGTAAAATTAGGACGGAAAAGGCCGACCACAAACTGAACTTCAGTTACATTTAGGTAATGACTGCTAAGTTTCTAAACAGAAAAAGAAATTGTAAATAGGGGCAAATATTCACAATATCCATGTGTATCTGACACACTTACATAATGCATAGTTTTATTCATCACTTCTGCGATATATCTATATTTCATGTTTTTCAAATTACCTCTTAATTTTACTATCAATGCAATGATCACACCTTTGCTCCCAAGCTCTGAGTACTTCACAAATTTCTCTTAATTGTCACATTTTGTATTCTAAAATCTTAACATCATTCTAGGAAATGTCGTCATTATTACTTTCCAATTAGATAGACAGAAGACAGAATATACAGCTCAGGCCCAAGTCCCAGCGCTGGGACCTACGAGGTCATTGAGCGCTGAAAGGAAAATTGAGAGTAAGCGGTTTAAAAGGTGTAACAGGAGGAAAACCTCGCAGTTGCACTATTAAACATTGTTAGAAGAGGGTGGAAAGTAAGATGGAGTATGAATGCAGGTACAGTAAAAGGAATGCAAGGGGTTGCAGCTAGGGGTCGCAGGGACGCTGAAGTGAACCTTAAGTAAGGCCTACAGTGCACCGCCTGAGATGCACTGACGGCACTAACCCCGTCTACGTATGTGTATACAAGTTCATATGTCCTGTTATGCTCTTTCTTGTGGTGATTTCATAATGTTAAGACAGACCAAAAAATAAAACGGTTATAAGAACACTACTAAATTTTCCTTGAATGAAAGTAGTTCATAACACAGTAATGAATTCTCCCATTATATAATGAAGAAGCATTTTCCCTGAATAAACTAATACATAATAGACCTAAAATCAACAGTTAAATAAAAAATTTCAGAAAGTTACTTTTAAAAATGCCTTTGTTTCATTAGTCTGGGAATTTCTTTTTTAGTGCCCCGTTTAAAATTTATTCATTGTTCTTTATCTTTCTTTCCAAAGTTCACTTATTTATTTTTCATCTAAGCTACGGACAACCTCCTTTATGATTTCAATTATCTTGGATGGTTAAACGGAATTATCATAGGTCTTATCGCACCTTTCCGAGACTTTCATATATTCCAAAGGTTTCCCATTCCTATCATATTTTAAAGTATCTTCTTACTTTTTTTCACACAATACTTGCTTGATTTCCTTCAACTTTTTAATATATTCTTATCGTTAATTATATTTTCAAGGTCTCTTCCAGTTTTTCAAGTCGTTTAGTTTAGAAGCACAAAATTTCTAACCAATTTCTCCGTCCCTCTCTTCATAGGATACTTCCAAATGGCTTCTACACATTCTAAACATAAATAACTTCCTCGGATCCGTAAATACATAGATTCATCCTGTTTATTTACCGTATCTCCAGACACCTTCATGCCTTGATTCCCTTGACTCCTCTCTCTTATCACTCTTTTCTGAAGGGGTTGCAGTTATATTAGTTTACACTAAACTTCTTGGTGTGGTCACTTCAGGCGAATATCAGATCATTTATACATATAATAACAATAATGACTGAGAAATAAATTTAATTATGGAGATTAATTTTCTGTTTTTGCAACTGCTTAAACAATGTCTCGTAATCAAACTTCCAAGAACTGGCATACAAATGGCTTACATATCCACCCAGATTTCATAACATTTGGTACAATATGCTAAACCGTTACTCATAACAATAATTTATTCCCGAATGCGGGAATTGTCTTCACACTCGCTCAATCTAGCACCCATGATTCCACCCTCACAAAAAATTGTATACGAAACACAGCGAGCCACCCCGCGCCACTAACCCATCCCCCACCTCACAACCCCCATACCCACACCCCCGTGCTTCACAAGAAGGTGGGGGGTGGAGGTGTGGGGGGAGGGCTGGAAGGCTACCGTGCCTGTACCAGCGGACACGACTCCCCTTACTTCCCCTTCCCCGTTCGTGTTCCGGGCCGGTCATGGAATGGGAGAAGAGGGGAGAGTCCAGGCACGGGGGTTGGCTTGAGTTGAGTTTCGATGTGGTAGGTGGGGATGAGTGAGTGTCGTGGCTGGACCCACCCCCGCTTCCCCCAACAGGGCGCACGAAAACTCGTGTTCCAGGGCTCGCGCCTTTCCACATTAGTGCGAGGGCCGGTTGAGACCACACGGCGAGTGTTCGATCCAGTTCGGAAGAAAGTGTGTAGAATCCCTCGAGCGCTTTGTGTACTGTTTTCTATATGGGAAGAGAGGAGTCGTGACGTAATTGCTATTATGTGGCATAAATATTTATTGTCCGTTGTTTACCAAAAATTAAGAAAGGGAAAACAAACGATGATTATTCGATAGTAGCGTGATGTACCTACGTGTGGGGTGGGGGCTGCGCGCCCCAAGAGACGTGTAAGAGAAATATTGTGAGATATGTTATATTAGCCGATCGACTGACACCGGTTTTGTGTGAGTGTGGTGTTACTCTGGATGTGGTTCCATCAAGGTCTTTGTAGACAGTCCTTAACAACTGAAATTCCTTTGGAGCTTCCTTACTCAGTGGCTGAGGAAACTTACAATGACATTAAGGTTTCATGTTTTCTATCTGCTCCATCTACGTCTTCTTTCTAAGGTATCGGAAACCATCAAAAGGCAACATATCTAATCTTCACTTCACGACTGTCAAATTATTGTTCTTTGTGTATGTTTAGCAGGAAGACAGTACAGCTTATGCTCGCTGCATATATATAAACAATAAATATACATATGTTAACACAAACACACACACACACACACATATATATATATATATATATATATATATATATATATATATATATATATATATATATATATACATATATATACATATATATACATATATATATATATATATATACACATATATATACATATATTTATACATACATATATATATATATATTATATATAATCATTAGTAAAAATTTAATCTAGTAAGAAATAATGATTCTCAACTTTTTCCCAACAGCTTGCCTCGTGTATACTTTGACAGAAAGCTCCCACTGACGTTATAACAACTTTTCCCCGTGGTATTTATGATGTTTTTTTGTGAACCAACATTTTACGGAGTTTTAACTGCCGAATTATCCGGCAGGAAGCGGAACTAGTAATGTCCAGTCTTTTTTGTTCCCTTCTTACTCCTGACTCTTTGTGATCATCTATATTTCAGAGCCAAATCTGCACCCCTTAGATCCTTAGACGCAGAACTCCAGTGCTCTTTCTGCTACCTTGAGCTAGATAAGGGCACTAGATCTCTCCGATAAACAATTATTTTTTTCAAGATAGACACTTCAGGGTAAAACTCAGAAAGAGAATTTGAATGGAGGCAGAGTAAAAGAAATGAAAGAGGTTGCAGCTAGGGGCCGAAGGAACGCTGCAAAGAACCTTAAGTAATGTCTACAGTACACCACGCGATGCCAAGCTGTAAACCCATCAATGCAATCAAAATCCCATACCTGCATTGCTATTAGAATAATCCAAGGATGCGCCCACACTACAACAAAACATATAAATGCACGTTGGCAACTTATCGCACACACCTCTTAAACAGGTTGAATACAAATTAACGACTTATTAGACTTATCAGTATTCCTAACCAGAGTTCATGTGCTTAGTCTAGCATCTGCCAAAGATTCGTTCTACACTTACGGGCGCTGGCTTGTTTTCAACCTCTCTGTGATATGTATAAGTTACCGACACGTGTTTATGACATGTTTTGACGTTGTGTGGACGCACCTTTAAAAACCAACGATGCTGACGTATACTTGATGCGCAGCATTGAGGACATCGGAAGCTATTCTTTGCGATAAAAGCTTGTCCCAGGAAAAAGATTCAGTATTTATGACAGGTACTATAGACACATATCTAATAATTTAAGTTTCAGTACAAAGAGAGATGCATCACATAATGTTTATGGAGTTACATGTCTCATCAAAGATCAGAGATTTGAAGCTGCATAGTTAGAAGATTATAAACAAGTATATTTCAAGGATTAAGAGGTCAGTATCTTAAGCCGTATATAAAAAAAATCATTGGACAGCAAACACAGTTATTTGAAACGTGTAGAGCATTTCCCGTCTGTATATATATATATATATATATATATATATATATATATATATATATATATATATATATATATATATATATATAGATATATATATATATAGATATATATAGATATAGATATATATAGATATATATATATATATATATATATATATATATATATATATATATATATATATATATATATATATATATATATATATGTGTGTGCGTGTGTGTGCGTGCACGTGTATGTGTGCATTTTTAAAAGCCACAATGACCTCTTGAAATTCCGAATTCCTTGCTTTTTTAAAACACACATATATATACACACACGCACACAAACATAAGCATACTCCATTATTCATTGTCTATGTATACCCCACTGAATTTAAATCCATTAGAGAGACATAATTAAACTTATATACCATGTAGTCCTCCTTCAGTTACAAACAATAACAAAGTCCAGTTCAGGCTAGCCATGACGTCTTGGATCGTGACAGAAGTCACATACGACAATGCAGGAGCGCTCTAGTACTTCAAAGTACACAGACGTTTACTTATACTAACACGAATACACACACGCACATACAGACATATATTTATATACATTTATAATATGTATGTATATTTTCGTATATATACTGTATATGTATATATATGTGTATGTATATATATACATACATACATAAACATATGTATATATATAAATATATATATATATGTGTGTGTGTGTGTCTATATATATATATATATAAAATATATATATACATATACATACCCACATGAATTAAGCTCATTACGCACGGTTACATGAAGATTAAATATGCAAGAATCAACGTTCTATTAATTGGCGGGGCATGCATACCTCTCAAGAATTTAACCACTAGCCAAACATTGTAACTCCTTCCTCACTCCTGCGTTCCCTGAATCCTAGAACCTCCTAGAGCTGACTTTACTGCTCCTCTCGTCTCCAGGAGCCCTGGGCTAAGTAAGGGCATCGTGCAATACGTCACACTGTTCTAAACATTAACCACAATATTTGATCGCAATGTACGTTACAGGAAAACAAAGACACCTTACGGAAACCTCAGTTATTCTTATGGTATTCTTATAAGAAATGTACACTGACCAGAATGGGTATTAAAGCGTCTGTGTGTGTGTGTGTGTGTGTGTGTTTGGGTGTGTGTGTGTTTTAACGAATTGACTGACTAATCGATTTTATCTTGAATTATGGCGACACACCTAAGTGACCTAACATGGTTCCCAACGCCAAAAATATTATTATTCGCTAATATGCTTAACAAGGCATAAGTCCACAAAATTATTCTCGCCTCATAACAACGCTGCCAAAATCATTCGATCCTGTATGTCCAAGCTCCTGCTATGGGAACGAGCATTTACTTTAAAGTATAATAAAAGTTTTCATAAAAAAGGAAACCTTTCTTTAAACACTGTGTTAAGAATGCTGGATGTATTTAAGACATAAAAAAAGGGGAAATTTACGCAAGAATACTAAAGAATAAAGTTTTTCAATGCTCAAACAAAAAAAGAGCATGACAACAAGTATCGAATCCTTGACATTTAATCTTTACTCTGTTTTTTGTAATCTGCATACAGGAAAAGGTTACCATTCATTCACTGGGCGCCCTAGTTTTTTTTTTTTTTTTTTTTTTTTTGAGAGTGAGAGAGAGAGAGAATATCTATAAAATTATAAAATTTTATCTAATGGTATGAAAACGTTGATGAAGTAAATCCAATATTAAATTATTGGCAAAAAAAAAAAAAAAAAAAGTATCGAATGTTCTCTCAGTCCAGAGGGTCTACGGCATCTTTATGACTCACTGCGACATCATCTTGACTTACTACAACATCATCATCACTTACTGTGACATCATGACTTACTGTGACACCATGATTTACTGCAACATCATGACTACTGTGACATCATCATGACTTACTGCGACATCATGACTACTGTGACATCACCATGACTTACTGCGACATCACCACGACTTACAGTGACATCACCATGACTTACAGTGACATCAGAATGACTTACGGTGACATCACCATGACTTCCACTGACATCACCATGACTTCCACTGACATCACCATGACTTACAGTGACATCATCATGGCTTACAGTGACATCACCACGACTTACTGCGACATCGCCATGACTTACTGCGACACCATCATGACTTATCGGGTCTCAAAGGTTCGGTGCAATGGAAGAAACTCAAACACTGTCATTTCAGTTACCTCTGCACTACATTTATTACAGGAATTATTTGCACATGAATCACCCGGCACATTTGGAGGCAGTAAATAACAGGCATTTGCCATAAACATATAATTTATGTCTTAATACTATTTACAAACGTTGCATCCACACGCAATCCACAGTTCGCAGCGAAAATAAACAACACTTCCCTTTACCTTCCTTACAAAGAACAGTTATGCGCCCGCTAACAATAATTCTCAATATCGTTTATCATTCTTTCTGAAAGAACTTTATCGCTTTTGGATAAACTTTCACGCCTGGGGAAAGTAATAAAAATATGAACAAATAAAAATGGATTTATATAACATCTAATGTTTTGCTGTACAACGGTTATCAACAAGGAATTTTAATTCAAAATGTCAAAGCGCACATATAGATGAAAACACTTAAGGTCTTATCAAAATATCTGCATGATTCTTTGGTTAAATTTCTGCGTCAAGCCTGATCAGTGTAATTTTATGGAAAAGTTTCTGAAGTTGAATAATAAAATCATACATTTAAAATAATGCTGTCGTGAATGTAAACAAAGCACTTTTTGCGTGAACATCGCTAATACTTCCTCATAGTATCCAACAGCACTATTTTGCAAAATAGGTTCACTGCTTCCTGCCAGGACGTTTGACGACTGGCTTATGCAACATCTTTGAAAAAATCATACACATTATCTAAATACCTCTATGACAGACTTATTAATCTGAATTAAAAACATTTTTCAATGCCAAAAGCAAGCATTCAATATTTTCACTGAGTAAAACACTCTAAAATGGACAAGCAAGTTATAAAACGCATGGACGCCATTGGTTCCATAAGTAGGATGTAATATGCAAATACAGCCTCGTATGTCAGCAAATGCACATAGATTAAGACGTAATTTAATGTTGGTTTACATAAGACGTTACAAACGCTGACTTTTCCTCAATACACGAACTTCTCTCTCTCTCTCTCTCTCTCTCTCTCTCTCTCTCTCTCTCTCTCTCTCTCTCTCTCTCTCTCTCTACATACATATATATTTATATATATATACATACACATATATATAATAAGTACATATACGGACATGTATATATATACTATATATATATATATATATATATATATATATATATATATATATATATATGTATATATATGTATATATATATATATATATATATATATATATATATATATATATATATATATATATATAGCTAGAAAGAAGTTCGTGTATCGATATATATATATATATATATATATATATATATATATATATATATATATATATATATATATATATATATATATATATATATTCCGAGTGAGAAAGAAGTTCGTGTATTGATATATATATATATATATATATATATATATATATATATATATATATATAAATAAAACTGACAGAGAGAGAGAGAGAGAGAGAGAGAGAGAGAGAGAGAGAGAGAGAGAGAGAGAGAGAGAGAGAAATATTAAATACTATAAAAGGGACAACGCTGGATCTGACCTTAACGAAAAAAAACCCTCATTCCAATGGCATTGTTTACTGCAATCGATGAACACACGAAGTTTAACACGTGGCTAAGGCACAAGAGCTCGCCTGCTCCTTTTGCTAAGCGTTGGCCGGTTAATTGTGGTTAGCGCACAAAGATGAACAAACGGCTTATTGGACAAACTCTAGAATACTGTTCATTTTTAACTTCGTCAGTGATAACAATGTTTATAATAAATACACTGACTGCATAAATAAATATACATACATAAATACAAACACACACACTTATTATATAGTAAATATATATATATATATATATATGTATGAATATACATATAAATTATATTTACATACATATATATATATATATATATATATATATATATATATATATATATATATATATATATATATATATATATATATATATATATCTCCAAGCCATGATTCGAACTTTTGCCTATTGAATTTTAATACTAGGAAAACAATGACCTATCAATTCGATTATCTAAGTTGTTCTGAATCCAACGGTACATATTCGTGTTAGATAAAGGTTCTGTGCTAAAATTCAACATCAACCCTTCTCCAACATGATAGTTGGGCGCCATGTTTGTAACATTTACGATAGATTTGTTGCCAACTCACATAAGATTATGTTAGGATGAAACCACAATATCACTTTATATTGAATTATCTTTAACATGAAAATGACTTATAGCAAAATGGACTTAGTATCTAAGGCCGGCCAGTATTCGAACCTATACCTTATGCCTTTTTAAACACAGACGACAGTGAATTATTAATTAGACCATTAAAGATAGATAATTTAATTTCAACTCTGTTGTACAAACTCTCATTGATTTTGGGCTCTTTATTAATAATCGAAATGAACGCATCTTTACCATGCTAACTGACTGCATATAATAGTCCTCTTTTTCATTTTTTACTAACAAAACCCTAATAAACTTTTCCTCACCATTTTTAATTTATTTGCGAGTACACTTGAAAATATTTTCTTTTCAAACTATATTTTCCCAACAGTCAAGTCCCTTTAGAAACAATTCCCACTAGACTCTCTCCTTCGCCATCCCTTTCTCTATAAAGAAACTGCATTCAGATCGCCAATCTCTACCATACTTTCTCCTTCCAACTACGCCAGCCTCAGACTACGCCAGCCTCAGACATCACTTCACTCTCCCAGAAATTTTCAAACTTTTCCAATCCATACACTTTTCATCGTAACATTTTTCCTGCCACTTAATCACAATGCCACCCACATATCCCTTGATTTAAAACATCTGGCGCTCTTTCACACATCTCCACTGGCCTGACAGAACGACAGTTAGCCCCTCCCACAACCTACTCTTCTGTCCTTTCCAGTTTTAAGTAACTTCTGCTTCACCGTAGTTTGACAGTACCATGAAATTTAGCTTTTTCTTCTCAAACCAATCTACTATCTAACATTTCTTCTCGTCTGTGCTGTGCCCATTAACAGGGATACAGGATGCTTGGCTGGAAACTCCACTCGCCGTGCCAATTAGTAATTTTTACCCGTGCAAAAATACGCTTACTGTTAACTTACCGGAATTCTAAAAGATATGTTTTAATTGGACAATATCCAACACATTACTTCCTTCCAAACTGTCGTTACACGAGTAATTTTTTATCGGTGAGATAATGCTACATTAGGAAGACGAAAATAACATACTAGGTCATGGCTGTCCGACTATTAGCAAATAACTTGTAAGGTTTGATTATCTGAGTAGTAAAGCACCCAATGCGGTATTGCCGTGAGTTCACCGTATGGCATAATTGCTCGTTTTCTACGTCTGACCTTTCCAAGTATTTGCGAGCAAACCTTACATAAGTTTGCAGGCATATTTGGGCCGTTGCACATATAATAAACTTACAAAAATATGTTCTTCACCTTTTAAGTTTTTGTTAATTATATAATTACATATGACTAATCGCATTACTTACAATCCATCCAAATTGATTTAAAGGAAACTATTCTATCTTGCCGTCCACACGAAGTTCAATAAGTGAAAGAAAAGTTCGTGTTAGCATTATTGGAAGAAGTTCATCTGTCAATTAAGAGACGCTTCCTGGCAGCACACTGTCCACTTATCTCCCTTATTTGTCTTCTGCTTCACTGAAGTAGCGGCCCTCTCTCTCTCTCTCTCTCTCTCTCTCTCTCTCTCTCTCTCTCTCTCTCTCTATATATATATATATATATATATATATATATATATATATATATATATATATATATATAATATATACACAGAGAGAGACACACACACACGCGTACACACATATATATAGAAGTATATATGTTTTACATTTATGGAGGCGAGGTATGGATTTTGAATGTGAACTCAAATAGGAGGGCGAAGGTGTTGAGATGAACATAGTATATACGGCGTAAAAAAAATTGATGGGGTGGGAAATATGGAGATACGTAGAAATGGACACGCAGAAAAAGATATACAAAGAGTATAACCCAAATGTATTACGGGGAAGTAGTGTATAAAGAGCTAGGAAGGGTTGGAAAATGAGGTCGATGAGGTACTGGAACGGACAGGGCCTTGATATCCGTGAACTGCGAAAATGCTTGCGAGATAGGGGTTGACTGGAGCAGTGTTTGGAGGTGGGGTACATAAAGCTGCTAATGTTGTGGAAGTTTTACTCTCAAAACTAAGCAGTTAAAGTGACTGTGGCAGTGACGTATTATTTTTATTCTGTAACCATCTCCTGTTGAGGTTAAAAAAAAACCT
>JANJGK010000027.1:10304655-10327155 GCA_039081455.1 Macrobrachium rosenbergii | reverse complement strand
GATACAGTCTGCCCCTACCGAACATTTCTGTCAATTTTACCAATCACAGGACAATCCTTATGGAGGAAAGTTTTTTTTCACTTCTGTACAATTGCAATCTTTTAGTATGCACTGACTTAATCTTATTTACTCATTATTCTTTTTAGCTTTGTCTGTTTTGATTCCTGATTTTTCTCTCCCTTACACGTATCCGCATTCTGTTCTGTCAAAGATCCTTAATTAAAATAACGGACTTCTTCGACGCATTACATGAGAAGGTGCGCATGCACTAGTCACTACTAGTAACATCATAAATAATAATAATAATAATAATAATAATAATAATAATAATAATAATAATACCCTATCATAATCAATGCGTTCAGTTACCATAGCTCATCTCAAGCCCATTAAATCTATGGAAGAAGCACATAAAATTTTATTACACCAAACCTTGAAAAACGATCGCCCTATTTTATCGGCTTCTGTAATGAAACAGGAATCTCACTGTAAAATCTGCGTATGCAGAATTTAAATTTTACATGTACAAAAATCTATCGCCATCTTTTTTCTCATCTGTGTCCCTGTAGCGCACCTATCGGAAAAATTATGATGGAAAATTACCTAACTACAAATCACTCTTCATAATAATAATAATAATAATAATAATAATAATAATAATAATAATAATAATAATAATAATAATAATGTTGGCGATAGTCAAAGTAACAGTACTAAAGTAAAGAAAAGAATATTAGTAATGATGGCGATGAAAATGGCGAAGAGGGAGCATTGAACACTGAATGACACTGATAGCGCAACGCCTCAGTTGCACACTTGCAAGTACAACCATGTATATTAAATGCGAAGCGTCCAAAACCAATCGTGTGTACACTTAAGGATCAATATCAGGGGCAGATTTAACCAGTCTTAACTCATTTCAAAATAGTCGCTTCCAGTCTCATTAAAATATCATTGATTTCTGTCTTCAAGTCTTTTAAATGTCTCCGAAACGGGATCTTAGAAAATTTCTAAATTTCACTAGAGCAATTTAAGTATTGTTTTCTAGAAATTTATGAAATAATTTTGAAACATTACTAACATTACATTTAATCATTTCTGAAATCACTGTTAAAGTCATGAAATGATTTCCAAAAACTTATATAATCTCTCAAGTCCAAGAAGCGGAACTGGATTTCTTAACTTTACAATGCAGGTAGCAGCTTATGGTAGCATCCATCCTTCATGAAGAAAAGCTGGACCAAAAATAATGAAGAAATGAAAATTTTCAAATTAGATATTTTACAAGCTTATGAAAAACATAACCCCATAAATAACAACTTTAAATAAATAAATCTTCGTTGCCAAAACAAAAACTATCACTGTAAAAAATAGCGCTGTAAGTGAAAATCTGGGTAAAACTGTGAGATCTGGTTATCTCACTGGAGAGATTACAAGCCAAACGAAGATATATAAAAATATCAAAATGACGATTCCCCCTCTCGAAAATTTCAAAAACAAAACTGTTATGATAAAGTTACTATCTGTAACAAAACAAAAAGATAGCTTCTTCCTCTTTTACTAAACGAGTAACTGACCAGTTTATCGGGAACATTCTGACTTCAGAAGTGCTAAAGTCACTGACGGCGTATTATTACAGATAACACTACAAAGGTTGTTAAAAAAAATTTCTGTATATCAACAATAATGCAAAAACTTCTGATAAATCTGAATAGGGAACGAGGTTTTTAGAACCAAATTAACGAAGTCTTTTAATAATGTTGCAGCTTATAATTTTGAATTAATAATAATAATAATAATAATAATAATAATAATAATAATAATAATAATAATAATAATAATAATAATAATAATAATAAAGGATTCACAGGGTAAGCTTTTGCTATATTTGTTTCTCCTTTAATAAAGATACATATTGAACTGACACTCAGAAAAAATGGAACCACTAACATCCTAAAATGACAAATAAACCAACAGATGGACAAAGACTATGGTGTCTAATGAGGTGTTTCAAAATCAAACAGTTTTAGATTAGGCTAAACGTATGAGTCTTTCTTTTAGGGTGAAAATAACCACAAATATATAAAAATATCAAAATGACGATTCCCCCTCTCGAAAATTTCAAAAACAAAACTGTTATGATAAAGTTACTATCTGTAACAAAACAAAAAGATAGCTTCTTCCTCTTTTACTAAACGAGTAACTGACCAGTTTATCGGGAACATTCTGACTTCAGAAGTGCTAAAGTCACTGACGGCGTATTATTACAGATAACACTACAAAGGTTGTTAAAAAAAATTTCTGTATATCAACAATAATGCAAAAACTTCTGATAAATCTGAATAGGGAACGAGGTTTTTAGAACCAAATTAACGAAGTCTTTTAATAATGTTGCAGCTTATAATTTTGAATTAATAATAATAATAATAATAATAATAATAATAATAATAATAATAATAATAATAATAATAATAATAAAGGATTCACAGGGTAAGCTTTTGCTATATTTGTTTCTCCTTTAATAAAGATACATATTGAACTGACACTCAGAAAAAATGGAACCACTAACATCCTAAAATGACAAATAAACCAACAGATGGACAAAGACTATGGTGTCTAATGAGGTGTTTCAAAATCAAACAGTTTTAGATTAGGCTAAACGTATGAGTCTTTCTTTTAGGGTGAAAATAACACAAATTGGGAAAGAGTAGTTTTTAAAAGGTAATAAGTGAGGTTTTACTGTAAATACGTCAAACGTAAGTAATTAGAGATTTACAGATAAATTAAATGCTAGATAGGCAAGTTGGTAGGTAGATATAGATGATGAGGTATATGTGTAAAACAAAACCAGTCGAAAAAGATAGATAAATGAGACAATGTAATACTTAATTTTAACTGAGTAAATGGTAGCACGCCTTCTTTCTAGTTAGTAAGGAAACAAATAAGTAAAGAAATATTATCAGTTTTTTCTCCACTTAGCTTAAATTTAAATGCTGATTTGGTGTCAAGTGACTTTATAAGCTTGGAGAACTAAAAAATTCCCTATAAAAAAGAAAGAAAAGAGTAATCGAAACAAAAAAGGCCGATCGACAAGGAAAAATGGCAATGAAACTATAATACACTATAACTTTTCGGAAAGAAGGTGCGACAAAAGTAACTGAATTATGTAACAGGAAATACGAGAAAAATCAAAATAGAAAAATAAGCGATATCTAGTGGGAAAAGAAGCACCATCTAGTTAGCGTGGATTCCAACGGCAAATCAAAGCACCATTACCCTCCTGAAGAAGGCCAGTCGCCAACCATGGGGAACAGCCTCAGACAAGCGGCCTTCCGCTCCTGAGACCCGCCTCTCTTCAGAACTGGGCACAAGGCCTCAGGGGCGGGAGGGGACACTTCAGATAATATCTCAGGGGGTCCCGGAAGACCAGTCAGCTGCGTGAATATGGCGTAAGCCTAACGGCATATGGAAGTCAGCTCTCGAGATTTCATTAAATAGCTGAGGACAGGGGAGCCAAGATAACTTCTGCCCTTACACTGGATAACAATTGCTGTTACTACGAGCCAAAGGGAATCTCTGAGCCTCCTTCGGAGGGCAACTGCTTCGTATAAACCACACCCCCCTTAACGTCAACCTATGTCATCGACAAGCCAAGAAAGCAACAGCAACGGAGAGCCCATAGGATTCCGGCCGAGGCTCGCCTTCACTGATCCTTTCCAGGACGATGACGAAGACTCCAACATGGCGACCGACTGGGCGCAGATGAGAGAACAGCTCCTCACCCCGACAACCCTGAGGCTCCAGGTGAGTCAAGTCACTATTGTCTCTAGTTCTTAGCTGTTAAGTAGTCGCAGGAATTTGAAAAAAGAAGAGGCTTTTGGGAGTAAAGCAGATTTAAAAGTTTGGAAATATGAAGTCAGTAGTGATTTAGAGATTTTTTGAACTTGCAAAATCTTGAGCAATAATGAAAATAATAACGACTGTGTGTGAAAAGTAACGCCAAATTCTTATAGTAAAAAAGTAAAGCTAAAAAAATTAGATGTTTTCCAAGGTAAAAATCGCTAAAAACGTCAAGATAAACTTATCAAACTTTAAAGTAGGAGACCGGTCAAGAATAGCCCATAACATTGTTTACATGTTTTGTACGTAGAGTTCACTTTAAAACCTTCATTTTCTCAGAAAAAGAAGAATTTTTTTATGAGCCGGAAACTTAAGCAATGTGGCACTAGCCATTGTTAACATTCGTCCGTTATTCTTAACACGAACTAAGCTTATGGTGTTCAGATAACTAAAATATGGTAACTTGTGTGTGTTGATGAAAGCGTAGGTGCATGACCGTAAGTCCACATTCTACACGTAAAATATTGGAATAGGGAATGAACTAAAAATATACAGTTACAAGATATGAGTAAATACAGAGTTCCCCTTGCGTGTTCCTGTGCTTTTCTCTCAATAAAAAAGTCTTCATCTAAACTAAAAGGCTTCTTGAAATAAGTAATTTGCTTAATGCCCACCGCACTAGGTGCATGAGTACTGTACATAAGAAATATGAAGCATACAGGCACTTAGAGTATGCTATGTAATAAACAAGTTTCGAACAATGACACGTATGTTTTAAATAGTGTAATAAAACGCGCGCGCGCGCGCACACACACACGTATAAGACAATATATTTGAGAATATTTACTTTCAACACACACACACACATACATACATACATACATACATACATACATACATACATACATATGCATTCATACATCAATATACAGAAAATAAACAAATTCAAGACATGCAATGTCATTTATACGGATATACGTGCGGTATGCTAAAAATTAAGGCTAAGTGAAGGTCATTTTTTTTCACATATAATATGTGCTACCTTTTTCTACCGTAACTTCTTACGGCCTTGTGGTTTGACCTTTGTCTTAACCCGTCGCTATCACGCCACCCGAGACACAAATCCGAGAGGAGATTATCGAAAGCAACCAGCATTGAGCACTGGAGTGAGTCATCCATACCTGGATCCTTTCAATGTCTTCCTCACTATTTTTTTTTTATTGTATCGACGTTCGCGCTCGGCTCCTTGAGCAATTCTATTCATACTTCAAACGCTGTTCTTAAGTAACAATTTTGTTAATTACATAATTTATCTATTTGCATTTATAATTGATAAAATTTTTGCTCCGAAAGACGACTACTAAAAAGCAAGAAAATGAACTATATAAAATTCTTTATGACATTTGTATCATTCCTCTTTAATTCCCACATTCGTAAACACCATAACATAGAGAAAAGGAATGTGACGATTATTACATTTTGACCTAAAATGTTTTTCTCTACTATCTAAATCTGTATAAAATTACTGCGGATAAACGTAATCTAGGAAGATATATAAAAATACAATTCCTTTCAGTTAATGTACTGATGTCAATTTTCCCGAAACGCACGAAAAGGCAATTTTCCAGATTAGGAGGTAATATCTAACTGTCCACGTCAATTAGTATCAGCAAAATACCTTAATTTGTAACTCAAGGAGTAATACTGGAATTATGACATTGACATTATCATCATCGTCATAAACAGTTGCTTAAGCGAGCATTTACGAGGTCAGTGAACCTTATACCAGAAAGTTACCAAAGGCTGAATTCATTGCTTTTTGTTATAATACTATCTTTTATTTTTAGGTTAATTTATCTTAACATATTGTATTGAAGCACATTTCAAACTAAAGCTGAGACATATAAACTCACTGGAATCATCTATTTTTGAACAAATATCAAAACTCAAATGGTTAAACGGAAAACTCATATCTCAAGCTTAAATCCTTTAGCATATAAATTGTATCACTGCCTTTTTTAATTACTCATTTAATCAGTCTACTTTTATTTTTACTTGTTGCTTTATTTTTCTCTCCTTCTCCCCTCCGCTGACTTACCATCGGCGACTACAGCGGATTGCTGGAATGATGGACTTGATGGAGTCGCTATCGGAGTCGCTTCTACAAAGTCAAAGTGGCATCACCTGCCCCACCTGCAAAGGTAAGCGCCACTGAGAGTTTGCGGGGAAAACTGCCCACAACACCTTAACCACCTTTGTCGACGTTCTTTGTGTCTGGATTTGTTTCACTATGTATGTTTCATTTACATTTGCTACATATATTTGTTTCTCTTTTCACACATACATTATATATGTATACATATAAAATATATATATACGAGCTTGATGGTGTGCAGTAAGCTGCGCTGTAACCTGGTGCTGCCCGTCATGTCTCCCCTACCCTCCTGATCTCCTATCTACCCCGCCCCCACCCGGGACGGACAAATAGGTTTGCAGGAGGAGGGTGGATGTGTCATGTCTTCCCAACCTTCCGGATCCCCTAACAACCCCATCCCCACCCGGGGCGGACAACCAGGTTTGCAGGAGGAGGGTGGATGTGTCATGTCTCGCTTACCCTCCCGATCCCCTACCTACCCCGCCCCACCCTGGGGGGACAAACTAGATACACTCGGATGTTATTATAAATATACTGTATATGTATATATGTACAAAATATATATTATATTCTGATATATATATATATTATATATATATATATATATATATATATATATATATATATATATATATATAATATAATACACACACACACACACACACACACACACATATATATATATATATATATATATATATATATATAATATTATATGCATCGACTTAGAGAAAAACATCGGCGGGGTACACAACTAATATAAGTGCACACATCTCACACGTACGCAGACGCTAAAGGCAAATGACAGCAATTCTGAATATCGTCCTATGCACCCAATACTATACCTAAAAGTGTCTTCCCTATGAGGTTTTCGTCTCTTTTACTTTCAGAAGCCATCGGCTCATAAATTCAGCTTGTTTTCTTAAACGGCAACTTTAACTAATTTCAGTATTTTGAATCAAGGCAAGAGAGCGGACCAAACCCTTTCGAAACCTCAATTTTTGAACTAAATCTCCTATCACGATGCTTATTAATACTTCATACTTCATAGGCTTTTTCCTTTGGTATTTAGAATTCATTTCTCATGTTATTCATACAACTGGAGTAAAAATTTACTGCGGAATGCCAGGTTAAATTTGGCTGTCAATTTCTCATTAACCGATGTTTGTGCAATACGGGCAACACCGATGTCTTTGTTTATTTCAGATCATAACAAGAACCATTATATTAACAAATGGCCAGCTTAGGTACTTTTGGAAATCTGGATATTTTTTTAGCCATTTTCCCATTCCTAAGGCAAAGTCAGATAATTCCAATGGCCATATTTGCAATTATTATACAAGCAATTCTAAAATGCTCATATCAGACTATTTCTTTTATATACACGCAATTCTAAAATGCTCGTATCAGACTATTTCTTTTATACACAAGCAATTCTAAAATGCTAATATCAGACTATTTTTTTTTTTTAATTCAAGTCATCATTACGCTAGGAATGAAGTGGAGTCAACATATTAATTTTTGAAGGCACGTACCGTGACAAAAATGTAAGGTGGCAAAAATCTTGGACTTTTTTTTTTTTTTATGCAAACCTTCGCAAGTCTTCATCAGTCATCATCCAAGAGTTCAGTTTACGTTTTCATTGAAATAGAAGTTTTCTGACCACGAACTTTTCTCGGTTTTTCCCAACGAATCTTTGTCATTCCTTAACTGATCATCAACAGAAATGAAGTGTACCATGTTTTATTATGTTTGGAATCTATTAGAACGAATTCTGAAAAATCTAAGCCATTTGGAAATGCATTTATTACGTAATGACTAATATATATACAGTCTATGACAGCTAAATTAGTGTCAACAAAGTGTCTTCTTATGCAATCAGTCAACGTAATTTTTCATACACCCATACATGCTGTTTATCACCAAGTTTCGTCACGGGAAAAGCTCATATCAAAAAACTAATAAACATTACCGGAAGATTTCCAATATTTTTTTTTAACATTAACTAACAAGCAATTTGCTTTAACATATCATTACTTTGTCAAACAGTAAGTTCCCCATGTGAGAAATCCAGTATAAGATAAAAGTTTCAACAAACGTTCAATGCATTTTCAGATTTAGAAGGAAACAAACCCATGCTCCAGAAATTGAGGTTGAATTTTGGCCAAGAGCGCAAGTAGATTTATTTAGATTAACTGAAACTGGTTGTATCGTTCTGAAATGTGTTTCACTGGATCCTTCATGCACGAAATAGTAATTAGATGATGAGGAAAAACTTTAGCCCTTCCAAAAAGATAAGTAATTTGAATATGCGCTTTATAAGGTTTCTCAGGTGACGAAACATAGACCAGAAACGAAAATTATGTGCTTATGATTGACTGGTTGGAGATTTTTAAGAGTATATATATGAAACAAAATGGACAAATATGTCGGTTGTAAACTATTCATCTAAAAAAAAATGTGCTTTTGAGACTGGATGAATTCTTGTGCTAAGTATTCCAAAGGAATCTTCATATGAGATACCTAGGATTAGGCACTGAAATTGTGTAACACGTTGAATGCTTGAAGAGTTATGACGGTTCTTGTGAAAAATTCATAAAGTTGGCAGCCATCTTGGATTCTTATCTTGGCATAAGACGCCATAAACGATTATCTGGATTCTAGTTTATTGTTAATGGATTCATGACTTGATGTAAGTAAAAGTTGAATGATACTTGCAAAGTAGCTGGGTTTAGAGTAATACCTGTGAGTATACGACAGACCACACAAAATTTGGCACTTGAAATGAAGGCCACGTTATTCCAAAAAAAATTTCAATATAGCTCAGAGAACTTCCTGGTGAATTATATCACTTGTGAAAATATTTAACACCTTACGCAGGATTTACTGAGAAATCACTAATGTTCATTGTTTGGCACTTGAATTGAATTTTACCTGGATCTAGCACTTGAAAGTTTGCGCCCATAAAAAAAAAATCATCCAAGATCCTTAGAAGTATGCACTGTTTAGCAGCCAACTTAAATTCAGGCAAAATACAACTATACAAAGCTGCCACTTGAGCAACCAGCTTGAATCTGTTTTAGCACCGATTCTAAATACGACCAAGCAAAGAAAAAAAAAATTAAATTAAATTTCTCAGGATAGGATATTTCTACGTCAAGACATGTTAAATGGAATTGTTCATCCCTCACAATAAGTACGAGAAAAGCAGTTTTACATTTAACATTAGGAGACGAAGGCAGAAAAATTCCAGTCTACTGACTGGAGTCAGACTTTTACTAATGCCATCAAGTCAAGCCCACAACCTCGCATTTAATACTAATCTCTAATATTTTGTTATAAAAAGACTGACGCGGAACGACCAACATAAACTACCAACGTTATATAAATGTGTCGAATAACTTCTCTCTTAAGAGAAAAAAAATTTCGAATGATCCAGAAACAGAAGCGAAACAAAATTCCAGAATTCCTCGTTGGGGAAGAAAATGACATGCGGACTTCTAAAATTAGTACGTACATTCAACCCTCGAGTTCACGACTTCCCAACAATGTCTTCGGGACTGCAATGCAAAAAAGAAGAAATCAATAGATTACGAAACTCAATAATTTCGTTTATCCAAAGGAGAACATTGATTCTGCAAGCAAGTGTACAAAAATTAGTCTGAGTCCACAAAGAATGAAAATGGCTATTCATAATGTTTGTAAAATGTACATCTGCGCAAGTCTCTAATCAATTCATTATAAACAACATCCATACTCCGAGCTATTCTGCAGAGAGGAGCATACATAAGTTGTAATTTAGTTTAAATGCGAAAGCTAATTAACATGTGGAAACGAATAACGAAATAAACACGAAAAGAAGTCATAACAGAGGAATTTGGACCCGCAGTGTTGTTGGTCAAATGTTCCGTTTAACAAAGATTATCGAACATTTAGGATTGTCTTGGAATAGTTCTTTTCCAAGGACAGAAACAGAATGGTGCACAAAATGGAATGAAGATCATTTGGAAGCTCACGGGTCAATCTAGTTTCTCTAAAAATAATTACTTCCCAATTACACATGACACTTCAAACACACACACATGCATATACTGTATTTATGTTTTACATTTATATATAAATTTATATGTATATATATATATATATATATATATAAACAAACATTTACACACTCACACACACACACACACATATATATATATATATATATATATATATATATATATATATATATATATATATCACACATTACCACAGGTGAAAAATAAGAAACGGGGTGTAGGTCCTACACCCCGTTTCTTATTTTTCACCTGTGGTAATGTGTGATAAATGAATCACGTACAAAAGTGATAATAATCATATATATATATACACACGAGTATACGCGTATACTGTACGTAACCACTTTTCCAGTAACCACATTCCCATGTTCGGAAATCCATAGAGAGAGAGAGAGAGAGAGAGAGAGAGAGAGAGAGAGAGAGAGAGAGAGACCCCGTCTATTTTTAGCAAGGAACACTGTAAGCAGGACATAAGGGCGATACAGTACCTAATTACGGCAAACTGGCCGTTACGACACTCCACAAATTATCGATGGCATACCTAGAACCCTATAATTTCTGACTTCGTATGAAAAGAGTTACCGGCATTATGGTATAAATATCTTGGATCTTGGACAATTTGACAAACAGCCGCAATGCCATAATTGATCGACCTCTTCCTGCCTTCCAGAAACCCTGACAAAGAGATAGATTCAGTCATGCGGAATTTACAGTGGTCCTTTGAACTGGTGATATTTACAGTTCAAAATTTTGCGTTTACAAAATTACTCTCTCTCTCTCTCTCTCTCTCTCTCTCTCTTCCAGAAATATACTAGATTGGAACCCTGACAAAGAGATAGATTCAGTCATGCGGAATTTACACAGTGCTCCTTTGAACTGGTGATATTTATAGTTCAAAACTCTGTGTCTAGAAAATTAATCTCTCTCTCTCTCTCTCTCTCTCTCTCTCTCTCTCTCTCTTCTAGAAAAATATCAAAATGGAACCCTGACATAGAGATTCAATTATGTGGAATTTACAAAGATGTCCTTTAACTAGTTACGTTTTAGTACAAAACTGTTAAGAAAATCTCTCTCTCTCTCTCTCTCTCTCTCTCTCTCTCTCTCTCTCTCTCTCTCTCTCTCTTCCAGAAATATACTAGATTGGAACCCTGACAAAGAGATAGATTCAGTCATGCGGAATTTACACAGTGCTCCTTTGAACTGGTGATATTTATAGTTCAAAACTCTGTGTCTAGAAAATTAATCTCTCTCTCTCTCTCTCTCTCTCTCTCTCTCTTTCTCTCTCTCTTCTAGAAAAATATCAAAATGGAACCCTGACATAGAGATTCAATTATGCGGAATTTACAAAGATGTCCTTTAACTAGTTACGTTTTAGTACAAAACTGTTAAGAAAATCTCTCTCTCTCTCTCTCTCTCTCTCTCTCTCTCTCTCACGAATTTAAACTTTTCACCGTGAAAAAGACAAAGTGTTCGATTATAACATGGCATTAACTAAGGCAAACAACATCAATATCAGTTACAAAAGACATCACAACAATTATAATTAAGGCCACAATATCAGAACAGGAAACAAACATCAGGCGATATGTGTAATGCACGATCTTCCAACATATAATTTCCGTTTTAGTTCCCCATTACAATAATTACTATAATTCCTCTCAGAATAACCATGTAATGGCAGCAATAACGCCTTACCATTACAGTCGCTGCGAACAGAACTGTTGAAAAATTAATTTGTTTTGAAAGGTGACGCGACAAAGGCGGCCAAGTCCTTAGAATCAATTTCTCTGTTTTGCCAGATAAGTAAAATGAATTTTCAATGTAGAGACGAATATGTCTCTTGAAAGGAGCGAGATTAAATGATTCAGGAAATACGGAGTAAGAAAAAGAATTCCTCGTTATGGAAGGGAAGGGAAGGAGAGACTCGGCAAGAATTATTATTATACGAGTTTGTTGGCGCGCGCTACGCGTGCTGGAACTTGGCGCTGCCATCTCACTACCCTCCTGATCCCCTACCTACCCCGCCCCACCCGGAGCGGACAAACAGTTTTGCAGGAAGGTGGCAGATGTCTCCCCAACCTTCCCGTTCCCCTAACTACCCGACCCCAACCTGGGGCGGACAAACTAGTTTCTAGGAGGTGGGTGGCTGTGTCATGTCTCCCCTAATGTCACCCGGAGGAGGACAAACAATATCAGATCCGTAGTAATAAAAGAGAGGGTCGAGGCGGAGAGCCATGATTACCCGATGCTCTGACCGAGGTAGCTTCACCTTGCATACTTAAATCCAGAGCAGTGGTCAGGAAGCTGACACTTACTTGTAGGGAAAGTCTGAACTTGGAAATTATTATCCACAAAATACAGTTTTATTGCATTACTTTTTTACATAAAAAGAAGACAAAACATAAAAATATAATTCTGACATCATTCAGCTGTAATTTGTGAATTTTTAGTGTTTGGTTTTATGAGGAGCGGAAAGGTTAAGCAGCAGAAGTAATCAAAACGATTTGAAACAAAATGAACCTTTATCGTGCACGCGATAATACCGTTAGTGGTTCTCAAGAAAGAAACATTACATAAAAAAAAGGTGATGGAGGTGAGACACTTTGCGACTAATATAAGACCTTCAGTAAAAGGATCCTTATTCCCCTTCAGAACGAAGGAAAGATAAGCCTTAATTCAATTAATGTTAAGGCTTTACCTTATTTATACCATTACGGGTGCAATACTAAGATTATTGTACGCAGTAATTAGGTCAACGGCCGTGTGGTTTTTAGTGCATTATGCTGTTACCCGAACAGTAGGCGCCATTTGAATCACAGAAAACGTAGCTCTTTCAGTGGCAATCATTTACAAAATGCAGACGAGTCTAAAGGGTTATGTAGTCATACAATCCACTTTTGATTTGCAGGATTTCAAAATACTGAGGGTTTGTGTACAGAAATAATCAAATTCAGTACTCTGTCATTAAGGGGAAAAAATTGAAATTTTTGGACCATGAAATTTTTTTTATATATATATATCAGGGAGCATTCAACACCTCCATTCGGTTATGTTCTGAATACTTGGTGGGGAACTCTGCACTGAAGCAGGGGCGTCAGCTGGGTCATTCCGGATGCAACGTCTGGGTGGTTGGTACCGGAGGGTCATCGTACAACTAACAAAATGTAGTGTAGTGCTACAGCCATATACTTTGGTCTTTTACAGATTATCGTTCTCGTGCTAGAGTCCATACTTATGGTTTCTATCCTTAGAGCCCACTGTAAGTTTAGCTGCCAATCAGTAATTTTTGTTTTTCAATTGTCAGACATTTTTAACCCATCCCCTTTCCTCTGCAAATAGTCTTTGGCTTGTTTCTGAACAACATGGAAACAGCAATAACAACAGCAACAACAACAGTGAATAGACTGATTTAAAATTTTTTTGTGATTAAAATACTTTTGTCATAAATGGTGATAAAAAAAACGCGAATCATAAATACAATTAACAAATACAAACCGACCGTGTACCAATTTTCTATATTTGGTCCCTAGAAAAACGTGGACAGTAGCAATTAGTACAGTGTCTCCTACGGCAATGACGCTTGTCATTTGGGGAACAGCATTTATCTTCTTACTCATAACCCATTATGCCATTAATTACGATTCCACTTCCTCTTCCTGATACATTACTTATTCGCGAGTGACCTATAAAGGTACCAACAATCATTAGTTACGACAAAAATAAGAAGCCCTTCCATCACGGTTAAGACCACTTTTAGTTTTCTGTAAAAGAAAACTACTGAGATGGCTTTGTGTGTCCGTCCGCACTTTTTCCTGTCCGCCCTCAGATCTTAAAAACTACTGAAGCTAGAGGGCTGCAAATTGGTAGGTTCATCATCCACCCTCCAATCATCAAACATACCAAATTGTAGCCCTCTAGCCTCAGTAGTTTTTATTTTATTTAAGGTTACAGTTAACCATGATCGTGCGTCTGACAACGCTATAGGTGCCAACAACAAAGGCCACCACCGGGCCGTGGCTGAAATTTTCATGGGTCGCGGCTGAAAGTTTCATACAGCATTATAATCTGTACAGAAAACTCGATTGCTCCAAAGAAACTTCAGCATATTTTTTACTTGTTTATTCTCTTCCCAAATTTCCCGTTAAATCCAGTCTTAAATTCCCAACGGATTTCCACTGGCCCGTATGAATATATTAGCGATGCGGTTCTCATCGGTCATGTCTAAATTAGGAACGTGTTTCCCAACACTCGACCGTAATTAGGGACGTATTTCCCATCTACCTGGTCTAAATTAGGAACATGGTTTCCCCGCGCCTGGTCTAAATTTTACCAATATGAGGGATGCGTTCCCTTTAGCCCTGACCTAATTCAAAAAAAGGGTTTCTCATCGGTATAGCGTAATTTAGGGATGTATTTTCCATTGGCGTGGTTTAAATGAGGAATCATTTCGATTAGGTCAGGTCTAAATTACGAATGAGTTTCCCATCGGCCAGATCTAAACTGGGGACGAATTACCGATCGGCCTCGTCTAAATTAGGAAACGTGATAAATAAGAGGTATGTTTCCCATCAGAAGACTTCTAAATGAATTTCCCAACAACCTAGAGACAAGTTTGCGTTCTGACTGGTCCACCTCAAGGATGCGTTTCCCAATACTCATGTCTAATTTTAGAATGGCTTCCCTTTAACCTGGTCTATATTAGGCATTTGTTTCTAATCGGCATTTGCATTAAAACTGATATGCTTGGTTTAACAGTTAGCATCAAGATACCAACATGTTGAAAAACACACATAACCCACTAAGCTTAATTAACATGTGCGACTGTGTGTTAGTTACTGAGCGCAAATATTTCAACCACACTCTTTTTTACTATATATATATATATATATATATATATATATATATATATATATATCAGATGAAGGTAGCATAAGTTTATCATTAAACACACAACACAACGAAAATTTCGATTTTTTTATCAACGTACACAAACACACACACACACATTTACATATATGTATGCATGTACGTACGCGTATGTGTACGTATGTATGCATCAAAGTCGCAGAGGGTTGCTAGAAATGAGGCCAGGAGGGCAGCTCCAGTGATCATTACAAGATACTCTTCAATTTGGCTTAGAATTCAGACATCATATATCCCATTCTCAAAGCTGTAAAATTTAAAACCGACTCAGCCATGAAAACGGCCGGATCAAATAATGAAATCAAAATATATTTAACTGCTTGTTTTCAGCAGTTCTTTCCGAGAGCTGATGCTCTGATAATGTCAGAGTGAAACAACCAACACCTCCCAACTTCCTTCCCGTTTATTTCACCTCCTAAATATCACTTTTACTTTTCCTTTCAACTTCGATTGGACGATAGGATTTCATAGCACGCTCCGCCGGCCTCCTTACATGTTACACAAAGCAAATTATCATGCCGGCGACTGTCTGACATTGACCGCATTCGAACAGTGACGCAATATCAAAATGAATAACGTGAAATTCATTGAAAGCTCAATATTTACATTAATTAGGTCGTACTTGGATAGTTCGACAAGTAATAAAAATATCCAGACTATGAATCATAACAATTTATGAGTTGAAAGGGTGCAATATATTTATCCCTACAAAAATTATACCTTCATTATAACAGGAGTTAGATCATTGATTACGACCAATAAAATGCAGAGTTGATGTTACGAACTATACACGCCATTTAGGGGTATGTAAAATTCGACCAAATATTATTCAATTCTTAAGCAGAATTTATCGGCAAAGAATTGCTTGGAATACTGTGTGTGTGTGTGTGTGTGTGTGTGTGTGTGTGTGTGTGTGTGTGAGAGAGAGAGAGAGAGAGAGAGAGAGAGAGAGAGAGAATTTTTTGAGGATTTAAGTTTATTTTCAAGGAGAATGAAACTGTAACTTGTACCAACACAATTTCCATCTACCGGTCTACCGGTTTCACAGCCTAAAATGTAATTCGAAGGAAAACTCCTGTTCTATAGCCAATAAAACATTAAAGAGGAACAATACAAATTTCAAAGAAACTTGAGACAAGCAGGGTAGGTACTACTGAAAAGTTGGCATTACATATATTTAGCAAATATATATATATATATATATATATATATATATATATGTATGTATGTATGTATGTATGTATGACTTGCACAGTCGTTTCTTCATTTCCTTAAAGTGCTAATACACGTGACTTCTACAATTTACAATTTACTGGCAAATCTTCAAATGTCTCAAGTGCTTTTCCAATCTTCAATACAACCATACTCATTCTTTCATAAACCAACAGCTGTTTCAACCATCCATGCTAGCATTCGTGAACATACACCATTACAGCAGCTCACCTGCGCGCGTGCACAGTCGCCTCAGTGAGCGCAGATACTCGAGAAACAAACTGCGATTTTCTTCAAGGAAGACTGTTCGTGGGAGGCGACCATATTTTCCGGAAAAGCTGACGTGTTGTCGTTCCTTCTTTTCTACTGCGTATCGATCTCCCTTCAATCCTTCCGTGACAATAGGTTACTCACTGCGTTACCAGAGTTATGCTGTGAGCCTCAGCAAACCGTGCCGAGTAGCAAGCACGGAACTGGGGTGGGAATGAACAGCCTGGGAAAATGGTTGGGTTTGTGAGTATGTATGTATGTATGTATGTATGTATGTATGTATGTATGTATGAGAGAGAGAGAGAGAGAGAGAGAGAGAGAGAGAGAGAGAGACTTAAATAAAAACAAAGCGATAGAGCATGACGAACGAGCCGTATAAAATCCCCAAAACAAAATGAAATTAATTTATTATTATTGATATTATTATTAATGAGAACACATTCTTACGGACCAAGAAACGCCATTTAATTGACTACCCCTCTTCCACAAAACTGAATGGCCCCAAGTTCACAAATAAACCAACAAATGAGAAAGGATGATGGTAAAAGAAGAGGCGTGTAATAAATAATTCTAGAAATCAAGACATTACGCAAAAAAGGGTGCAAATATATAAAGTTAATTCGTAATAATAAAAGCCAGCGTGATGGCTATGTGCACCCTCCGGCAAAGTGAAACCTAAATTTATGGCAGGCCATGATACAGGAACCACAGCAAGACTCGGTATTTGAGAATACTGATTATTTTTACTACTCGAATCAAGGTAATTAAACTTGCAATGAGATGACCTAGTTGTCATATCAAGGTAATTAAACCTGCAAATGAGATGACCTAGTTACCATAAACAGGGTTCATGAATAATTAGTGTTTCCATTTACCAACATTTCTTGCACGAATACTGACTAACGGCATGTGCAAACATGTCATGCAATATTATTATTAGGGTCTAATTAGCATCTAAGTCTGATTTGAAGACCATTTAGACAAATTTTTGTATCTTAAAGGTTACAATCCCATGGATATTGTGTGAAATAGAACTCGAGAGTTAACCAGTTTGATCATTGCTGCAGACTGCAGGACCAAGTTGATTTGGGCAGCCATGCCTGTATCGGATTCAGAACCCTCCCTCCATCCCCATCCCCAAACCCTAAAGCACCTACCTATCAGAGAAAAGGCACTAAGAAAAGCATCTTAATTTTGATATTCTAACAGGAATATATTAAACGTCCAACAACGCCATCATTATTCCAAGAAAAGTGTCTACTAAATATTTAATAATCAAGGATATCTGAGGAAATGTTAGGGCGTGCTTGACCCAATTTTATTTACCAAATAAACCTGATTTATAGAAATACTGCACCCTAATGCAAGGTAAATCAATGTACATAAAACTTTCAAAACCAAAGAACATTGCGGAGGACATAAATCCTTAAGGGTTATATGACACAAATTCCCCAAAAAATCGTTACTATCAACAGCAACTGTGACTCGGGTATCTATTAGAGAGAACAGACAATTTCACGCTAGAACATGGCACAAATGCGCTAATTCACAAGTCTTTCATACATTTGCTGTAGGCCACACGCACATGACTCACGTGATTTTGATCTTATCCACAAGAAAATAAATCAGACACCAAACGGGCGAAACTTTAATCACTTTCTTTCTGTGATTGCCGAAAGCCATTAGTCGTTTTTACGATGAAAGTGACGTGCACGTTGGATTACGCAGACGGGAGAGAGACTGGTTTGGCATAAAAGTAGTTCTTAGAATGAAACTAGTTCTGAGGCAAGGAGTATTTTGTCTCCACGGCTGTGTAATATTTTTATGGATGAAGTGACGAAAGAATATTGGAAAGGCAAATTTTGGTGCGAGCAAATTCATAACGTAGCGTGGAGCACAAAGGACTCGCTGAATACATTGTCGATTTGCAATAACGAAGAAAGACTGCGGTGGCTAGTAGAAGACTCTGAAATTTATTGTAAACAGAGAAAAGCGTTAAGAAAAATGTTAGCAAAAGATAGGCTTTGCGAACAGACGGAAGCCAAAAGGATGGGCCAATAAATGTTACAATGAATGCTGGAAATATGGGAGTTTTTCCGAGCGTACCGCCTATACGTTTTTGCCTTACTTTCAGCTTTTCACCTAGCTGTCTCATAACGACACTTGATCCATACACACTCTTCTTCAACTAAACCCGAACTGATCTCTTGCTTTCTCAGTCAAAATCCTATCACACACCCTTCCCTAGTAAACTCAGCAATGTTATATATACTATACAATTCCTACAACCGTTTATCACTGCGTTACCTTTAAACAACCATAGCTATCCCACTCATCAGTGACTAATATATTTGTCTCACCCACGTACGACTTAGAAACCTTGTTTATCTACACAGTCACCTAAAACTTTACCTCATTGCCTCACTTGTATTCCTAAAAACCAGGGAGTCTTTCTACTTTGCAGCATCTTAACTGTTTTCCACAAGCATTCTCAATCTTACACAAAACCTGTCCACTCCTGCAACATTACACTCTGCCTCTTTTCTATATTTCACATTCAAGAAATCCTCAGAGCACTCGATCCACTGACTCAGGACTACGTCCATTTCACAAAATTTCTCCAGTTTCACTCCCTGTTTTCAGATCCATTTGTTGATTAACCTTCCTTTCCGCAACTGCCTTCCAGAAAAATAACTTTTAATCTTCAAAAGTTCTTACTCACATTCCCTTCTCTATGGTAATCACATGCCTTCTTTTTCTCACTCTCACTTTCCTTTTGACTACAATACCCATCCTCATGTATACCTGTACATAAGCTTCCCTTTTGTCATACAACTGCACCTCCAATGGCCTAATCTTCCTTCTTCCTTCACTAAACCTTTCATTCCCGCACCCCAACGTTTAGCTGTTTTCTTCTCTCATCCTACACTCCTACAACTACAAACGGTCTCTCCTACCTTCGATGGTGACCACCAAGAAAAACCCACACACAGGCGACACACAAGCACCTTGAACATCACTGGGACATGGCGCAACGCTACAAATACTTTCAGAAAACCAGGGGTGTAAAACTAAAACCTTCTGACGCTAACCCCATGGAACTGAAAAAAAGCGTGTGCCATGGTGAAAATTATATATACTCTCTCTCTCTCTCTCTCTCTCTCTCTCTCTCTCTCTCTCTCTCTCTCTCTCTCTCTCTCTATATATATATATATATATATATATATATATATATATATATATATATATATATATATAATATATATATAATGTATATATACAAATATATATATATACGAGTATATATATATTATATATATATATATATATATATATATATATATATATATATATATATATATATATATATATATATATATATATATATATATATATATATAAGGCAATACCACTTTCCCTCGTGGTATTGCCTTTATCTATATATTCACCACGTTCCATATTTTCGTGATTCAGTTATACACACACATATACACATATATATAAACACATATGTATATATATATAATTATACATACATACAGTACACACACACACACACATATATTACACAGGAACGCTTTCATTTTCTTTTGCATCTACCGGGAAGATATTTCTCTGGCTACGTGACGTGACTTTCGGGGGTCTTCTTACAAATGGATACTGTTTCGAGCTCATTGACTCAAAGGTTAATATCAGGTACATTTGAGATTTTTACTTGATTTTTCTTTTATTTTCCTTGAGTTTCTATTCTCCTTTCGCTATTTAAAGGAAATATTTGTTAGGTAATCCCAATTTTCCTTTTTCCTACAAAATTCAGAAAACCTTTCTCTGTGTCACTTCATTAAATAGTTTATATCTTCATAAAACTTATCAACTTGAGTGCCCTGAACTCAAACTGAGGCCAACATATCAAGCAAAGATACCTCTAGAGCGACTTGAATGATGCTATAAAATTCAACTCGACAGAGACAACATAAATGCATTCTGTGACATCTCAACGGGATTTCCGCTAAAAAAAAAAGTGAGGGGGTGGGATTTTTTGTTGGCACTAAGCAAAAATCTGGTTCTAAAAAACTATGTTAATAAAACAAGCATAAAGCTTTGTTGGAGACAAAGATTGTTTTCACATCTTCGGCTCCGACATGAACTCTGTAATAACACTTGGTTATGAGTCCAACTTTCTTCGTACAAATTCTTCAGTTTCATTAATTTCGTCAACCATTTGTGTATTCACTTCAACTTGTTAACAGTTCTTTGAGTTAAATTTCATATTCTTTGATCATTTCTTTCCTTTTTTGCAAGTTGGCATTCTACTCTGTGTAAGTTAGCCAGGCAAATTTGGCCCTTTTGGCTTTGTCCAAAAATTTCCACAGCTATTACCAATATTAATACTATTACTATTAATAACCAACGCTCAAAACTTGTTAGGTCTTTAACAGACATACGAAAACCATAACCAATACATAAAGAAAAATATCAGGAGGAAGACAGTCATGGCGTGTAAACCTGAGCTCCAGAGGATGAATAATTGGTAACGAGTTAGGCTTATGCGAAACTGTTCAATGACAAGGAACAGCCCAGTCTGTGTGAGTTAGATCATAAATCCATAAGGCCTAGAATGCCTCCACATGACAGTGGCTTTGTACCATTCTCTCGGTCAATACCTATTATTTCGTAAAATTAATGACTATACTAATGGACATTATGGATCGGGAGTTCTGGGTCAAAAACGCACAGAGAAAATAACTCACAATAAATCAGAGGCAAAGAAGTGACAGCCATAGCTAAATCATAAGGAGAGCCTGTGTTACTAAACACAATAGTGTCCTCCTGAGTAAGCGCTCCGTCTGTGTTCACGTTAGTCTTGTTCAGTTATAGGATTTGTAAACATTTCTGCTTTATCAAAATTGTGAAGCATTATCATTATTCCTTCCGTTTAAGACTGAAAACGCAGTGTAAGTCATACCTGAGGATGAGGGGGGCTGGGGAGGGACCGGATGAATGGGACTTCAAAACGCAAATCAATCAGATTTCCTTCGCTGGAGCCACGAAAGTCGGGTGAACCATTTTAGTTTTCTGTAAAAGAAAACTACTGAGATGGCTTTGTCTATCCGTCCGCACTTTTTCTGTCTGCCGTCAGATCTTAAAAACTACTGAGGCGAGAGGGCTGCAAATTGTTATGTTGATCATCCACCCTCCAGTCATCAAACATACCAAATTGAAGCCCTCAAGCCTCAGTAGTTTTTATTTCATTTAAGGTTAAAGTTACCCATGATCGTGCGTCTGGCACCGCTATAGGTGCCAACAGCACATGCCACCCCCAGGCCGTGGCTAAAAGTATCATGGGCAGCGACTGAGAGTATCATGGGCCGTGGCTGAGAGTTTCATAAACCATTATACGCTGTACAGAAAACTCGATTGCCCCGACGAAACTTCAGCACATTTTTCACTAGTTTACCATTGGAGTTACACTGGATAAGCCTTTATATATATATACTCTATTTTCCACATGAAATTCCGCTGTCTCAGCAGGATGGCCCAGGATCCTGCTTATCTCTCCGATCATTATCTCTCCTTATGGAACTTGTGGGGTTGAATTTAGTAAAAAGCGAGATCGCTTCTTGAAAGAAGGGACACTATAGAAAACGGAAATCTTGAGCAGGGAAAGATTCCAATGTTTGGCAGATACAGGACAGAAACTTCAAAATGCCTTTACGCAGACGAGTTTAAAATAACTTGACAACGTATATACTCACCGCATGCATTAAAATGGAAAGCTCTCATATTCGATCTATGGAAAGCCTGAATGATTAGGGTGTCACTGCTCTGAAAATTACTCAGACCACACGAAAATTAATACAATAAGTTAGACATTTATTATGAAATGCACAAAAAACTTGAATTAAATCACGTTCCTGGAACCGTTATATAGAAAAAATATACTACAATATTAAAAACACAACAGTACCAACAACTGATCTTTACAGAGACAAGCGACTATAAGCAAACCACTGGAAAAAAAATTCAAGAATGTTTTAT
>JANJGK010000027.1:10292155-10302155 GCA_039081455.1 Macrobrachium rosenbergii | reverse complement strand
GGTAAAGAAGAAGAAGAAGAAGAAGAAGAAGAAGAAGAAGAAGAAGAAGAAGAAGAAGAAGAAGAAGAAGAAGAAGAAGAAGAAGACGACGAAGAAGAAGAAGAAGAAGAAGAAGCTTGACAGCAGTGAGTAATGCAACTTCTGGGAAAACAGCCACTGGTAGTTAGTCCCGTTAATTGTATGTAAGTAATAATTATAAGGACCTTTAAGATATTCGCTTTCAGCAGAACTGGTCCTCTGTTGACAAGCACTTGTTTAATAACTGCGTCAAGAGCTTCACAAAACGGTAAATATTCGACAATTCAGAATATATTATGAAAAAATCTTAAAGCTAAATACACCGTCGCTTTAGACAGCTTTACACCAAAGCTGGCAAGCTACTTAAAAGAACACTAATTATCCTTAGAAATGTCAAGTATCAAATAGCTGAAATAGTTTCTGAATATTTTACAGAAGAACAAAACTGAAAAGTCAAAAAATAAAGGTGAACAGCTTCCCCAAAATAAAACTTCAAAAATGGCTCGGATCCAATCAACAACTGGAATCTGAACCGATACAGAAAACATCATCAAGGACTAGTCCCATCTGTGAGGAAATCCTTTGACCTTCTACGTAAATATATATGCACTCAAAAGAATTTGGCTAAATTGAAAATATTACGCTCAAGACAAGAACTCAGTCAAAATGAGAATATTACTAAACAAACTGTTAAAAGAAAAATGTTCTCTATTCAGGAGCACTAAGGAAAAATGTTTCACTCAAAACACTAACCCTGTCAAAAGAAAAATGTTCTCACCAAAACAAGAACTCCGCCAGAAGAAGAATATTACACTAAAAACAGGAACTCCGCCAAAAGAAAAATTTTATCCACAACAAAACCTGATAAAAAAAAGGAAGTTACACTCAAAACAAGAAATCCTTTAAACGACAAGTGTTAAATTTACAAGAGCTGTCAAAAGGAAAATGATGCCCCCAAAAACAAGAACACTGACAGAAGAAAAATGGTACTCACAAAACAAGAACTTTTTCAAAAATAAAATATGTTACACTCACAACAAGAACGCGTCTAAACAAAAATGGCGAACTCAAAACAAAAACGAAGGAAGAATCTTGCATTCAACAACAACAAAAAAAAAAAAAAAAAAACCTCAGTACGAAGGCGGCGCACACTGAATCTCAAAGGAGAGGTGGTAACCACAGAGGTCTTAACCCTCAAAATAATGAGAGAAATATCAGTGCCTAACATTTCAAATGTAAATATAAAATTCAGTGGAAAGACCTTAAGTTCCTTGTTTACTGTGTTTAATGACACTTTACTAAACAATATAACCTTTTCCTTAATAAGCCTTGACTTTTATTCCAACGAAAATTGCCTAAAATGAAGTTTTCCTTTAAACTTCATTTTGTTTCCTTAATCAGTACACCTCTTGCTTCCACAAGAGATATGGTAACAGCTCTATTGCTCCACTTTTATTTCAGTTTGAGCCTATTTCACAAGTTAATTGTCTCACCTTATGGTCTGTATGTTCATTATCTAAGAACAATTTCCTCCCCACTTATTCCAGATTCAAACTCTTAGCATAAGTTTCTCATACTGCATTTTTATGTTCATTGTTTTAGCACAAGCACCTCAATATTTTGGTATGTAATTTGTATCAACTTTTAGAAAGTTTTTTTTTTTTTTTGTTTTTAAGTCGTGTCTCTGGTTTTATATTTTTATGCTACTATATTTATGTTCATATTTTTGACTTTTCAAGCCTAGAAAATGAGATTTAGTTCCAAAATAAATGTGGAAATGTCTTTTGATGAGTGGGGTTAAATTAAAACAGAGTTAGTGACGCACGTGGCTCGAATTCCAGTGAAATTACTGTTCCGTTTGTTAAGGCATAATTGTTTCTTGTTAACTGTGTTTGGTTTACTCTGGTTTTCGTATACCTGCACGTTGGTTTCCCTTTTTTGTTATTCTGGTCAATTAAAGAGTGCTTGTCAGGTGATGCTTGCAGTTTAATTTGAATTTCGCTTCGTGCTTTTGTTGAGGACACTATCAAATCCTGGACAAACCTTTTACACTGAGTATGTATGTATGTATGTGTGTATTTATATATGTATACATATATATATATATATAATGTGTATATGTATAATATATACATACACCTATATATATATATATATATATATATATATATATATATATATATATATATATATATATATATATATATATATATATATATATATATATATATATATATATATATATATATATATATGTAATCAAAAGGCCAACTTCTGGGGCTAAATCCTATCGTTAAGGCTCATTAAGACAAAACCTTGAACATTTGCAGACGACTATTCAGCCGTTCGCCAAAGAAAGACCACCTAACGCTACTCATCACGAGATGAGAAAAAGAAGAAAGAAAGAAAGGAAGGAAGAAAGAAAGAAAAGAGGAATAAATGTAAACATTGGCAGTTCCCCGTACTTTCAGCCACTGCATAAATTATTCAGAAAGATCAACACTCCACTACACATGTAGCCACTGGACCTGTCGTTTATCATGAACAGCCAGACTGACTCATACCGACAGGTCCAGTCTTCCATGTTATTACTTTTGCTCTCTCTCCCTCTCTCTCTCTCTCTCTCTCTCTCTCTCTCTCTCTCTCTCTCTCTCTCTCTCTATATATATATATATATATATATATATATATATATATATATATATATATGTATATATATATAATTATATGTATATATATAATTACATATATATATTATACATATATATATATAAATATATATATTGTATATACATATATACATTATATATATATATATATATATATATATATATATATATATATATATATATATCACTCAACAAATATATATCACTCAATATCGATTTCACTTTAACTTGGCAATACCTAACACCCGCTAGGATTATCATCGATACGTGCAAAAATTTTCCTTGGGTGTATGTTATTCACAAAGTATAGTGAATTCGACAACAAGAGTTCTCTGTGGCTTGATATTTATGAGTATAGAGAAGTCCCTTGTGTGCAGGCGACAAAAACTTTATATATATATATATATATATATATATATATATATATATATATATATATATATATATATATATATATATATGTATATATATATGTATGTATATATATATATGTATATATATATATATATATATTATATATATATATATGTATATGTATATGTACATTATATATATATATATCATATATTAAATCAATAATACGTAGGCTTTACTTTAAAGTATTCACAAATATAAAGCCCCAAATACATCTTAATATCGAATTCATTTTCACCATTTTTACCTTCAGAATAACTCACTCTCGTCGGATATTATACATGATAACTCCATTTTGCCCCTCAGGATTCGAACATATACCTTCTGGGTTTGATACAGAAATGACAGTAGCAGTGATCCACAAGGTTAGGTGAATTTGAAATTAAGGGGTATTTTTGGCTTATTATCTGGGAGTATACAAAGTCATGTTTGAAGCAGTGGTATGCAGCGAAGGATCAATGTACGCATTCAAATATCTATGGATATCGTTATAACAGTCTACATCGTCTGTGAGCTATGATTTCACGACATTCCTTCAAAAACAACCAGTGGCATTTCATTCCCCTCAAAATTAACTTACTGATATCAAACCATACCGGTATGCATATATCTAAATATGATTCATGCATACTTATTACATGCACTGCCCTTTAGTTTTGGAAAATTCCACCTTGTTTTTTAAGGAAATATTTTTTTCAATTATATAATGAAGATAAAAGATAACATCAATAGGAACCTGTCGTCTGTCGCCCAGTGAAACAACATATGACTCGCGGATTACAACACATACATAAAACCAGGCGAATCTACAAAATGGGAATCTTCCTTCCTGTGTTTCAGGAGTCTTCTCAAGTGCTTCCTTTTAAAAATGGGTTTATTGCCACTTATGAAATAAATTTCATTAAAAATTTCTTTTGTCTCACTGACCAATGTGGGATCAGGTGAGGCGGTGTTCGTCTCAGCACCATGAAAAATGATTGAAGAAAACTAGTAGTTGTCCTGAAAAAGAGAGGTGTCTACAACGCTGTCCCGCTCCAAGAGTCATGAAAAGAGAGTCTCTCTCTCTCTCTCTCTCTCTCTCTCTCTCTCTCTTGATTCCAGCAAGTACGCACGATAACAACAGGAAGTACCTGCATCGGAATGTTTGATTAGGAAAGACTGAGACGAATTCTGGCAAAGAGAGTGACACAGAATAAAAAGAGAACGATAAACTACCTCAAGGTCTTTGATGACAAATAACAGGGGAATGTTATTGCAATCAATCAACAAAACACTCAAAAGGAATATCGACAATAACAATCCATATTAAATATGTGCATACCGCCTTGTAACGCTCGGATATCTTGGAAGTCATCACTTCGTGGTCGGGCCTTGACATAATTTTTCTACTGTCCTTTCAGCCGCCTTTTTTAAGGTGAGGTCCTTCTTGGAACATTTACAATAACCAAAATCGAAGTCCGAGTGTCCCTGAAGATGATGTAATAAGGAGAAAGGCGATTAAGGCTACTGAAAATGTAATACGTTTTCTATTTCCTTTTTATTATTTAATTGTCCTCGTAAGACCTCTGGGTACAAGCCTCATTGTCAGCAAAACTAAATAAGGATATATAAATAAATAATATGCAAATACATAATCGGTACTCTTCTATCAGAAATGGGAACTGAATTCTACAGTACAGCTTCAACCGGTTCCAATCAAATAATTAGAAATTAAATATATAAAATGATTAATAAATAAAAACGGATTACCTGCGCACAAAGCAGGAACAAAGAAATTACACGACGAGGAGGATGAAAAATCCAAATGCACCAACAAATATCAGATGTCAGATTTTTGCAACAAGGAGATAAAAGCAAGACTGTTAGTCATTTGAAAAGTTGCAGTTTTAAGACCTTGTGGATTAAATTCCAACATTAATTGCTTATCCCTGAAGTCTCTTTAAAAGAAAAGACATTTAGATTTATACGCGTACAAGACAAATACACGCGTGTGCATAAATGATATGTATATTTTATACATATATATATATATATATATATGTATATATATATATATATAAAATGTATGAATTTATTTATGTGTATATACAGATATACATATGTATGTGTATATATATATACATATATACATATACGCATACATACATACATATAGATGTTATATATATATATATATACATACATACATACATGTATATGTGTGTATGTATGTATGTATATATATATATATATATATATATATATATATATATATATATATATATATAATATATATATATATATATATATATATATATATATATATATATATATATATATATATATATATATATATATAGTGTGTGCGTGTGTATAATGGGAAAACTCAAATTGAAAAATGCTTGCAACCTGTTTGACCCCACGTACTTTGCTATTCCATGAAAAGAATAAAAAAAAAAAAAATTCCTGATTCACCTCACTCGAGCCTCAACTTAAGTTGCTCATTTATGCAAGTCGCGTGAGGAGGTATTTATTCAACTGGCCGTTTTTCACTGACTAATAGACGCCATCAAATCTAACGCGGGCGTGCGCAGATGCCGAGACTAAATTCGCTACGGTTGAACTGGTAATTAGAAGGTTCTTAAAGTTTTCTTTGCTGGATTAAACTAAGGAAAATTCCAGGAAACGATCCACGTCAGGAAGACTGGCGCCTACGTATGGGATCAAAAACGAATGTATATCATTTTTGTCACTATTTTCTATATACGGGTGGATATTTTTTATGTCCACAAATTTTGTGAATATAAAAAAATTAAGCCATAATAAAGTAGAATATCCAATACTCTATACCTTGGGAATAACTTGCCAAAGGGTATAGTACTTTCTCTATCGTTGCTTCTAAACCAGACCATGGTTCCAATCCTGGCCGGCACAAAAGTGCTTATCAATTATAATCCTTCATGGGTGCAAGCTATTCCAAAGGTATAGTGAATTCAATATTAATATTTGTAATATGTAAATAAATACAAACATACAATATAATCCATATGAGTTTTCGGTCACCAGAATTTTCGAATGTTCTAGAAAAACTCGAAGTTATGTATGACTGGACGTTGAAGAATGCAATTCTCGTACACGCCAGCTTATGTTGTGCGATAAATAATGTACTCATATCCCGAACTCAAGAGTTAACTGGGTCACTCTATTTACCTACAGAATGCTGAATTCTCTTCTTTTCTCTGTTTTTCTTGGATTATTAACCAGACTAAGATGTTTATTTGGGCAACTGGTCCCATATCGTTGGTTTTCCTTAACGAAAACAACTCCGTTGTGAAGTCTAATTTATAACAGAATTAACAGACTTCACTGTAAACAAATAATCGGTCACAAAGCGTTCATTTTTAGAATAACATGTTTACTAACCTAAGACTACTTCAGTTGATAAGAGACACTGCGGATCTATATCTGTAAGAATTATGAAACTCCTTGCTTGAATAAGTAATGGCCTAAGACCCAGTGAAAAGCCGAACTCTTGGGCTAATCGCGACAACCGAATATTAATGTCCTCAAGATCATAAATAATTCTTCCATTCGGTGGAACTCGACATCATAAAAAAAGGCCGAGCGTCCTGCGGGCTGCTATTTTTAGAAAGGAGAATCGACAGCGCGTACATGGATGAATAAACGATGCTTGCGCTCCTTTCCACACCGACGCCTTTTCCAGGAGCTAAAAATAGAACCCAAAGAATGCTTAATGCATAACCGAACACTTCACTCTATGCTGAAAGGAAGGAATCTCTTTCATTATGTAACTTGGCATGACTTCACCCAGGGTGTTGTGGGGTCTGGCTCTAGTCTTAGCAAAATTTGTTATGCAAATTTCCAAGACTTGGAATTGAGAAATACGGTTTTATCGACTGTTAAGTAGTGCTGTATACAAGAGATCTGCGAGGACCAAGGAAATATTGTTACATAATGTACGAGTGTAAAATATGCTCGTTTTTCGGTGTATGGAGCTTTCGTGCATGCCTATTTTTACTTAAATATATACAAACATATTTTCCATTTTAAAGTCACATATCGCTTATCAATAAAGAAACAATAATAATGAGGTATTCAAAACTAAAACTGAAAAATAAAGACTAGATTGCGCTTCTGAAAAATAAAGACTAGGTTGCGCTTCAAAACAATATTTGCAATTTAGGAAATATGAACAAATACAGCAAAATGTAACTAAAAATCTAAAAATTCGTTCAATTCAACCGTTCGACCTCAGAAGCATAGTCAAGGCTTTTCCATAATGGTAATGGAGACATACTTAACACCATAAAAAAAAAAATTGTTACGCACATACATAGTTAGGGAAAGTACGGCCACTTGTCAAAGGTCGTTTATAGGGTAGTGTTTCGTAAATAAGCCATTCGACGCGGGGAGAAAATTAAAGAAAGGACTATTAAGAGCAAAATAATTCATTATTCGTAAACATGGCGCTTACTAATTATTGTTATTTTTTTTTACAACCTTGACAAGCTGGTAACTACGAGTCTGGGTTCGGGCTGCAACCTGCCATTAACATGAGGCCAAATATTTCTAAGGTTCTCATCAGCCTAATTCAGCTAACAATTCAGTTAACAAAAAAATAAAAAAATCCACTTCCCCTAGGAAATCGATTAAACTAAAGATTAATATCCTGACCACTAAGAATTTTCTGTCCTTTCTCCTACACTGAATCGACTATTAGGCCCTTAGTCAAACGGTCATAAATAAACAAAAAACTTGAGTAATCCGAATATCAATCAATCATTCATTTCCTCTGGCACCCACGGGGATGCATAGGGCCTCGATGAACTCACGCCAACACATTCTGTCCTGGGCTAATTCCTCAAGATCTCCCCAACATTCTTCTCTTGCTTCCCGCCAGGTCTCCTTTGGCCTACCTCTACCTCTTCTACCCAGGGCAACCCACCCCGGTGTATCTCGTACTGTTCCCTGTCTTCTATACACATGGCCTAGCCACTTCCAGCGTGAGAATCTAACACTCATCGACCGGCTGCACCCCCGTTACTTCCCTAATTCTGTTATTTGATATCCTATCCCTCCAATTAATTCCTAATATTCTTCTGAGCGCCTTATTTTCAAATGCAAAGAATTTATTATTAGAAGTCACTGTACTGTACCATGACTCATGCCCATAAATCAATATACTCCTAACCATTACCTTACAAATTTTGATTTTTGTACGCACAGAAAAATGGCTATTATTCCAAATATTTTTAAGCAATCCCATTGCCTGTTGAGCCTTTTTTAATCTTTCCATAAATTCTGTGCTCCAAATATGAACTGTTAAATTCATTCTCGTGTGAAGATTCCGTTGAAGCAGCTGAACATATGAAATTATCTGGTGTTATAACAACAAAGGTCATCGACACCGAAAAATATCAGAATGATACCAAATATTTGATACCAAATATAAAATTTTCAAGTTATAAAACAAATTAAAATCATAAAACTACTAAGCCAGTATACAGCTGCTTTAGTCCGTCAATAAAAATATATAATATTTCACAAAGGATCATGGCTCTCTTGCGTCCAAAAGATTAAAAATAAGACTCCTTGCAAACTTGCGAACTGGACCGCCAATTTACTCACAATCAAGGAATATTTTTAGATATCCAGGTCTTTCGCCCTGTTTTAAGAGCTCACTGCTTATCATCGG
Source organism: Macrobrachium rosenbergii (assembly GCA_039081455.1). Classification (NCBI taxonomy): domain Eukaryota; kingdom Metazoa; phylum Arthropoda; class Malacostraca; order Decapoda; family Palaemonidae; genus Macrobrachium; species Macrobrachium rosenbergii. The sequence goes on along the minus strand of JANJGK010000027.1, from coordinate 10,293,359 downwards.
GTTCTTGTCCTTTCTATGACCTTTATAAGTCTTTTTAGATGTACGGGTTGATGGGACTATCATCCTACTGTCATTACCAATCCAAGGAAAAAAGGAAATCATACAGAAATAAAAGGGAAGGAAAAATTAGACTTCTGTTACGCCTGAAGAAAGTATCAAACCAAGCAGCCTCTTTAAAAGCATGCAAGATCTGGCGTAACGCATAAGTCTTATATATGTCTACCATCTCTATCATTCCGTTTCGCGGTTCGTACACACAAATTTGACCCAAATGACAAAATCGTGGTGTATTTTAAACGACGAAATTTACGGTGAATTTTTCATTTTTATTCTAGGAAAATTTATGTAACGGCATTCAAAAGCTACTCACAATTCACGAATTCTGGTAACATTCAAACTGTGAAGGAAATGTCCACATGTTCATTACATAAGACTTTTTGCTGCTCGAAAATTCTTCTTCATGGGTTTCCATAAATGTAAAATACAAATATCAGACTTTGCAATAATATCAACGCTCCAATAGTGTCTTCATGTTATACTGTTCTTTTGATGATTTGAAAACTCCCGTCCAAGTTCTACTTATTTCCATCAAAAAGAGAAGTGTGTATACCTCAACACTGCATATACCGTTTTTATGACCTCTGCAACTACCACCCTTTTTTAATTAATTAACGTTGCCACCCTATTGCTGCAAAATTCTTATGACAAAATTCCCAGGAGCCATTTGTGGGTCACAGGAGCCACTGGTGTCGGGCATCCACTGGTAGTCTTCCATCCAGTTATTGACCAAACCCAATTATGCATGACTTCGCTTATTTATGTACGTAAGCAGCTTGGCAGAGTTTCTAGACCTCATAAAAATAGTTTAAATCAATTTCCAATCCATAAAGAGGAATATTGCTTTGTGAACAACTTCGTCACGCGTAGGACATATAGTTCTCGCTGCTTACTTTTAAATTCTGTTACTTTTGTGATAATACCATTAAACGCTTATATATTAATGATCTTTCATAGGTGAAAAAAACAAAGCGATACCAAACATAGGATAATTAAAACGGATGAAATAACGTGGACTTTCTTAGATATGTCTCAGCCATATTACTGGTTACTAAGACTGCGGAATATAGATTTAGATGGATTTCCTAGGATTTATTCTATTTCGAACAATACAAAGTAAACAACCATTTTGCAAAAACTAATCATT
>JANJGK010000027.1:10252155-10282155 GCA_039081455.1 Macrobrachium rosenbergii | reverse complement strand
TAACTTCAATTCTCTCTCTGTCTCTCTCTGACACAAAGATATATACCAATATATATATATGCATGTATATATATATATATATATACATTATATATATATATATATATATATATATATATATATATATATATACATATACATATACTGTATATAATGTTAACCGGACCTCATTTGAAAAGGATTGTATTTAGCGGAGATATTTATCCAGAAAAGTTACAAGGTTTCCAGGGCTAACTGTCCTCATCATCTAGAAAGCTTGTAACTACTTCTGAACAAATATCTCCGCTAAACACAATCCTGTTGAAATGAGGTTCTGTTATTAATTGTATTAATGAGTAGAGCAATTGTAAGTGATACAATTTAATATATATATATTTAATATAATATATGTATGTGTGTGTGTGTGTGTGTGTGTGTGTGTGTGTGTGTGTGTGTGTGTGTGTGTGTGTGTGTGTGTGTGTTAGAAAGGAGGGTGGGGAGGAGGGTTATGCGCATAACCTCGCACGAAGACCCACTACAAGTGGCAGAGGATAGGTTCCAAAGCCTTTGCATATTAGAGAACTCAGTGGCCAAGGACAGCAGGACATTTACTTCGATCAATCAATATATAATATTCAAAGGTTTGTTCCAGGAAGCATTGCTGATGCTCAGACATCCAGTGCGGACTAAGAATGCAATATTAACGTCCACGTTTATTCGCAGATTATGTTGTCTCCCTGTAATAAAGGGCACTATGTACACCATTAATTTGATTGCTGATGTAGATTATTATTTTACAGTTCCAAGGATGACATTCCACAGCTTTCAATCACTGTTGTTTAAAATTTCAGTTTCCTACCATTACAATATTTCACACAAACTATTAAACACATACGAAACAATATCCCTCGTCACGCACTGAAAGCCGGACAACTCATACCTAGTCCTCTCGATTATTTGTGAGGGCCGTATGTAGACTTACAATTTGCATGTATTGTGGAAACATAAACACACTTATACAATATTCTGTGTCTACATATATGCACACTTTTAAAAAGATTATGTTCTTGTATATTCTAATAATTTAAATGAGGTTAAAAGTTAAGTGTACTAAAAAGTGTTACAGCAATATTCGAAACAAAATTCAGGTTGGACAATAAAGACAGAGAGAGAGAGAGAGAGAGAGAGAGAGAGAGAGAGAGAGAGGCAAATCTTACTTAGTTAAAAGAAGCTTGAACGAATAACGGACTAGCGTTTTTTTTTTTTGTATTTCCATGGCACAACTTCAAAGAGTTTAACCTAACCTTTATTTTATCTAAATACCAATCTATGCCGTCTTCACACTGTATTCACCTGCCACCAATATGATGGCATATACAGAAAAGGTAAAAACCAGTCAAGGAACTGTTTACACATTACCTGGCGGACGGAACCCATTAAAACAGCTGTCTCCATGACTGACTAGAGGATATATTTGTCTCTAACACCCAGCAACCACGTAACACTGACTTCATCACTCCCATTTTACTTGTGACGTTTAGTGACGATGGTCTTCTCAAACAAAAATAGATTTTTTTTTTTTTTTACGTAAGGAAATTGGGTCTCAGATTCCGTAAGAAATGGTGTCTTTAAGACAGACATGCCTGACTGATTTCATACCACAAACTGGCGTTGCGACAATTATGGTCATCGATGCAAAAAAATGTGTCAGTGCTTTCCAATATGATTCATTACAATAATAATTATTATTATTACTATTATTTTTATTATATTATTATTATATCTTCAGAAGATAAACCCTATTCATATGGAACAAGCCCAAGGGCCACTGACTTGAATTTCATATTTCCAAAGAATATGATGTTCATTAGGAAGAAGTAACAGAGGTATTAGGCAATGCAGAAACAGGAGATCAGTTATTTGATAAACAGATAAATTAACAAATTAATAAATAAATAAGAATGTAAGTAAAATATTAAAATACAAGTTGAATCGTACTTGGGTAGTAATGCATTGCATCTTCTGAAGTTCCAATTGCACGACATTCTCTGGGAGGCTGTTCCGCAGTCCAACGGTGTGAAGAGTGAAGGACCTCTGGAACTGAGTTCGACAGCAAGGCACATTTACTGCATATTGGTGCTATTCTGCAGCGAATTTGGTTGCTCTCGGCAGGAAAAGGGCTCATGGATCAATTGTGAATGTGAAAAATCTTTGTAAAAATACAACGTATGAAAAAGTGACAAACAAGAGACCATCTGTCGATGGTCCAAGTCATAACTGCTACTATTAGGAAACAGAAATCTACCACCAAGAACCACTCTATCTAAAAAGAGATAAATCCCTGGCAGAGGCAGATATCCACACCGGAGAACAGTATTCCAGTAAAGGAAGCACAAATGACCTAAAACAGGTTGCACTGAATTTATCAGTTATAAATACATGAGGCCTTAAGAAAAATACCTAACTTTCGTGCGGCATTTACTGAAACTTTCATTCCATATTTCTCAAATGTAAGAAGTTAGTTAAAAGTTACACCTATAATAGTTAAAGCTTCAGACTCATTCAGCAAAGTCCCAACCACCTTAAGGGGAGGATGGGGGTCGAAAATCTGTACGAGATGATCTAATCAATAGTGTTTTCGTTTTACTGGAGTTCAGCCTCATACCCCACCGACTACGCCATTCACTAATCCAGCCCATGTCCCGACCAAGAACACTACCCTGTGGAACTCCAGACACAACAGGTTTGACTAAAGGTCCCGTTAACTGCAACTCGCTGCTGCCTACCTGTAAGGAAATCTTGAAGTAACCCTAAAACATATCCACCCACTCCAAAATTCTGAAGTTTATAAATAAGTGCCTTGTGATTTACTAAATCAAAAGCAGCACTAAAATCTATTTGAATTACTCTGCACTCAAAACCCATATCAAGGATCTCTTTCAAATGGCATGTCAAGTCTAAATTAGCTTCGCAAGTACCTAACTGCTTCCTGTATGCACATTGACTATCAGCTAACAATCCTTTAAATTCCGCATACTTATACAGTGACTTAAAAATAAGTTTTTCAGCAAATTTGAAGAGCACAGGGAGAATAGAAATAGGCCTGTAGTTACTGCAGTCTGCAGATATGCGCTCACCCGCAAAGATACTACGTACACATAAAAATCTACAGAATCTACTAATCTTGGGCGACAACACACTAGAAACTTTTTTAAACAAGAAAGGAAAGAAACGAACAGGATCCTCTCCACCCCAGCTATCTAGAGAATCCAGAATTTTCTTAACACCCCAGGAGCGAAATGCATATTTTGTGAGATAGGATGACAAGCATCAGGGAGAGGGACATCCTTAGCTAAGTGCTTAGCTTCAAAAGCTCATTGAAGCTGTTCAGCCTTTTCCCTAGGGCCATCAATCAACTTTACAAACCTGACAACCACAAATTCGATCTGCTTTCAATGTAAACCAGTTTCTCAGCCTGAAACTAGATAATATTCATGATGCTACTTTTAAGCGTGTAATTCTTGTACCTTAATAACATTTCTTAGCTTCTCTATTTTACTCATTTTAATATTGATTTAAGGGTTAATTAAATTTCTATCACTTTTAAATTGTCTTCCCTTAGGCCACATAAAATACACGGACCGTGCGAATCACACAATGAAATGCAAAACGTATCATTGGAATATTGGTAATTCTCAAAAATCACACTAGTTTTCCTTAAGAAATCATATCTATGCCTAATATAGCACATCAAAAAAAAAACCCTTTGCAACAAGGAGCAAAGCCCGTAATTAACATCATCAAGGGAATCTTCAGAGAGGAGAATATGAGAACTTAAACGTTACCCAATTATCATTCCTGAACATGGGTCCTTGACCTGGTATTTATAGATCTCCTTGGTTTACTTCAGTCAATATATCTGATGGCGTAATAACTATAAAAGAAAAGTAAAAAATGCGCCGGAGTTTCTTCGGCCCAATCGAGTTTTCTGTACATCGTATAATGCTGTATGAAACTCTCAGCCACGGTCTGGTGGTGGCCTGTGTTGTTGGCACCTATAGCGGTGCCAGACGCGTGATCATAGCTAACTTTACCCTTAAAATAAAAATTACTGAGGCTAGAGGGATGCAATTTGGTATGTTTAGTGATTGGGGGGTGGATGATCAACATACCAATTTGCAGCCCTCTAGCCTCAATAGTTTTTAAGATCTGAGGGCGGACAGAATAAGCGTAGACGGACAGACAAATAGCCATCTCACAGGAAACTAAAAAGACTATTATCAAACATCAAAAATTACTTCGACTTAAAATATTCGTGGTTACCCCCTGTTTTTATTTATTTTTTCTTTTTGTAAAATTAACTCTATGAAGATTATTTAATAAAATACGGATAACTGGCTGACTGTTTCTCAGTGGCGAAATAAAATCTAACTTTCCTTTCGTAAAATAAATAGAAGGTAAATGACCCTTCCCTCAGGGCAGGTTCGAGTGAGCACCTTTGATGTGGCCTTCATGTAAAATTACGCTCACCAATGAATGTTTTCATTCGGACACTAACATATATCACATTCCACGACTAAAAGACAAACATACCGAGAACTTCCTTATACCTTAGATGCGGCAGATTTTAGTCACTTGGCAGAAAGTGACAGGTCACAGGCCAAAGGGCAGAGGATTATTAACCAAGCCTAATTTTCAGAGCAGATCAAGCTGTTGTCGCTTGAAAATAATGCAAAATGTTAGACATGTTTTTGAATTAAAAAAAATCGGAGGTATTTTATTATTTTCTTGTTTTTAGAATAGATCCTATCTGACAACAAAGTCGAATAAGAATCAGGTTATCTTATATACGTACAGCTTTCATTGATGCACTAGGCCTAAGTGAAATAAATGAGGTTCGCTTTTTAAAAGAGCCGCAGGACTTAATTTTGTTGATTCTTCATAAATAAAGCTGTGAAATACTGTAAGTTAGATTGTAATAGAAACTGAACTATTTGAAGTTCACTGTAAAAAATATATAGAACATTTTGAGAATTCAAATCGAACACAGAAAACGGGTTTCTTCCTACCGGAAGCGGAAACAGACGGGGTAAAACAGAGGAAGCCAAACTACTTACAAATAAGCCTGAAATAAAAACTAATAAATAAAAGACTGCAATAAAACCTTACTGCCATCATCGTGGTCGGAATCTTCATCGTCGTCAGTTTTCGTATGATCGTCATTCGGGTCGTGAATGGGAAGCGTCGCTCCGAAGCGCTCGAGGCAGATGTGTAAGTGCTCGGCCAAGTTGCGACCTCCTCTCCTGCCGGCGACTTTCCGGAGTTTGCGTCGCGACATCCGACACAGATCACAGCCTGCGGGAGGAGGAAGAAGATGAATCACCGCGAATGGATACAGAAGAAGAAGATGAATCATCGCGAATAGATACAGAAGAAGTGGAGCTCTTTGCTTTCCGACTTGATGTGAAGTGCTATGGAAAGGTTGAAAAAATTGTTTTACGTTATGATAAGTGGTCCCAGGCCTATACGACAACAGTTTGTAAGTGGTAGAAACATTTTTAAATATTGTTTTAATTTGGTAGTGTTTTCAGCGTCTTCTATCAGCAGAATGTATCTACAGAACCTGCAAATGTTATAAAAAGTATAATTAAAATTGCTTTTTGTTATTCAAGGGGACCTCTGCCTTGTTAAAATTCAATGTGTTTATATTCACACTATTCTAATTACTCTTAATACTAAAAACCAAAAACACTAAATATAATGAAGACATGCAAAGTCATAAAATAACTGCACAAGGTCTTACAATTGAAAAAAGAAATCTGTCGGTATTTTGGGTGCCTAAACATAACCCAGATGGGAGAAACTGCACTTATGTAGCTGAAATGTAAAATAATTCAAAAGGCTTATATACCTATTCACTTAGAATTCTCAGGTTAACATAGGCAACATTATTTGGAAGAAATTGGTAGGATTAAACAAAGAAATAACAGACAAAAGAGAGTGTGTGTGTGTGTGTGTGTGTGTGTGTGTGTGTGTGTCCAGAAAACGAAAGAACAGCTTGAGAGATCAGAAGAACAGGACAGATATCAAGATTACTGGATGCATTTGTCATTTTCTCTACGTTTTTCCCAGATTTCTGTAAATTTTGATCCCTAATAAGTTAAGTCCATGGCTTCCTCCGTAGCCAACTTTACTTTTTCAGTTTTCTATAAAAGAAAACTATTGTGCCGGTTTTGTATGTCCGTCCGCACTTTTTTCTGTCCGCGCTTTTTTCTGTCTCCACTTTTTCTATCCGCAGTTTTTTGTGTCGGTACTTTTTTCTGTCCACACTTTTTCTGTCCGCCCTCAGATCGTAAAAAGTACTGAGGCTAGAGGGCTGCAAACTGGCATGTTGATCATCACCCTCCAATCATCAAACCAGGATCCATAGAGAGACATACCAAATTGCAGCCCTCTATCCTCAGTCGTTTTATTTTACTTAAGGTTAAAGTTAGCCATCATCGTGCGTCTTGCACAGATATAGACCAGGCCATCACCGACCGTGGTTAAAGATTCATGGGCCGCGGCTCAATCATTAAGCATACCAAATTGCAGTAGTTTTTGTTTTATTTAAGGTTAAAGTTAGCCAAAATCGTGCTCCTGGAAACGATATAGGCCAGGCCCACCACCGGGCAGTGGTTAACGTTTCATGGGCCGCGGCTCATACAGCGTTATTCCGAGACCACCTAAAGATAGATCTATTTTCGGTGGCCTTGATTATATGCTGTAGCGCTTGTACAGAAAACTCGATTGCGGACTCAGTATACCCTTGGCGGAGGTTTGCGGTCTCCGAGTGTTTTTGGCATTCCTTGGTTGTATTCAAACAGGGGCCAAATAAGAGTCAATTCAGTAGCTTTTAGAAAGAAATAGGAAGTTCAGACAGTACACGCAAATCTGTTCTAAAACAGAACAGAAAATGTGCTGACCTTAGTAGCTAAATTGAGAGAGAGAGAGAGAGAGAGAGAGAGAGAGAGAGGGAGACATTACTTGAAGGTTCTTAGCAGCGTCCATTCAGCCCCTAGCTACATCACCTTTCATTCTTTTTACATCACCTCCGTTTATGTTCTCTTTCTTCCATCTTATTTTCCGCCCTATCCTAACAAATGTTTTTCTTCCTGTTGCACCTTTAAACCCTTCTTGCTCTCAACCTCATTAGGCTGACTCAAGAGAAGCTCTTGTACTGAGTTAATTGGTATTCAGTTAAACTCGCGAGTTTTGAATTGAATTGAATTGAATGTAGAATTTAGGCCAAAGGCCAAGCACTGGGACCTATGAGGTCATTCAGAGCTGCAACGGAAATTGACACTAAAAGGTTTGAAAGGCGTAACAGGAGGAACACCTCACAGTTGCACTGTGAATCAATTGTTAGGAGAGGGTGGGAAATAAGATGGAAGAAAGAGAATATGAAAGGAGGTACAGTAAAAGGAATGAAAGGGGTTGCAGCTAGGGGCCTAAGGCACGGTGCAAAGAACCTTAAATAATGCCTACAATGCACTGGGTGAGGTGCACTGACGGCACTAACCCCCATACGGAGAGTTCGTCTTTTTGTTCAGTTTTTCCTTCATTTGTGTGTTAGATTATTTGATTTGTTTCTAGACATCAGGTTTCTTTTCACTTACAGCTACCAAGTTGTTGAAGAATATATATATATATATATATATATATATATATATATATATATATATATATATATATATATATATATATATATATATATATATATATATATGCAGAATCTACTGGTCACTTTTACCAGACACATATGTAATTCTAATAGCCACAATGCCCTCTTAACTTCGCTAATACTTCGCGCTTTTTTGGATATGCTTGTAACTACGAAGCCGATAGATCCAAAGGGAAGAAATTGAAGAGCCTGATCCTCGCCGGTGGAGCCCTTCTGCCTGCTTTGGCGGGAAGGGGCAGCCACTGGTCCTTACCATTAGAGCCCTTCCGCCCACTTCGGCGGGGAGGGGCACCCACTGGTCCTCACCATTGGAGCCCTTCCGCCCGCTTCAGCGGTGAGGGGCACACACTGGTCCTTGCCAGCGGAGCCCATCCGCCCACTTCGGTGGGGACGAGCAGCCAACAGTCCTCGCTGGTGGAGCCCTTCCACAAGCTTTGGTGGGGAGGGACAGACACTGGTCCTCGCCACTGGAGCCCTTCTGGCCTCTTCGGCAGTGAGGGGCACCCACTGGGCCTTGCCAGCGGAGCCCTTCTGCCCACTTTGGTGGGGAGGGGCAGCCAACGGTCCTCACCGGTGGAGCCATTCTACCAGCTTTTGTGGGGAGGGGCAGCAACTAGTCCTTGCCACTGGAGCCCTTCCGCACACTTCGGTTTGGAGGGGCAGCCAACGGTCCTAACCGGTGGAACCCTTCTACCCTCTTCGGTGGAGAGGGGAACCCACTGGTTCTTGCCACTGAAGTCCTTCCGCCTGCTTCAGCAGTGAGGGGCACCCACTGGTCCTCGACATTGGAGCTCCTCCGCCCTCTTCTGTGGTGAGGGGCAACCACTGGTCCTTGCCAGCGGAGCCCTTCCGCCCTCTTCGGCAGGGAAGGGCACCCACTGGTCCTTGCCACTGGAGCCCTTTCGTCCTCTTCGGCAGGGAGGGGCACCCACTGGTCCTCACCATTGGAGCCCTTCTGCCCTTTTTGGTGGTGAGGGGCACCCACTGGTCCTTGCCAGCGGAGCCCTTCCACCCGCTTTGGAGGGGAGGGGCAGCCAACAGTCCTCACCGGTGGAACCCTTCCAACAGCTTTTGTGGGGAGGGGCAACCAATGGTCCTCACCGGTGGAGCCCTTCCACCCTCTTCATTGGTGAGGGTCACCTACTGGTCCTTGCCATTGGAGCCCTTCTGCCCTCTTCGGTGGTGAGGGACACCCATTGGTCCTTGCCAGCGGAGCCCTTACACCCACTTCAGTGGTGAGGGGCACCCACTGGTCCTCGTCATTGGAGTCCTTCTACCCTCTTCGTCGGGGAGCGGCTCCCACTGGTCTTCACCATTAGAGCCCTTCCGCCCTCTTCGGCGGTGAGGGGCACCCACTGGTCCTTGCTGGTGGAGCCCTTCCACCAGCTTTGGTGGGGAGGGGCAGCCACTGGTTGTTGCCGTTTGAGCCCTTGCACCCGCTTCGGTGGGGAGGGGCATCCGAAATTGGTCAGGACCAACACCCAGTCTCTCATTTTTTCACCTGCGGTGATGTATGATACAGTGTGCCAAGTCAAATTGCCATCTCGGGGCAATTTGTCCCTAAGGGGAATGTGAAAAATTCCTACGTTCCTCAAAGTTTTTAGCAATATGTCCCTACGTTTTCCTTGAATAAAAAACACCAAAAACGTTATAGTAAGAATGGAAGGGTTGTAATAAAAAAAATGTGCAAAATCAGTAGCATATTTATTCAGTACTACCCAAATTCATAATTAGAAATTTCAGCAACATACAGGACTGTGAATACTTTATTAGACAAATAAAATCATTTCTGCAGTGTAAGAAAAATGTTTTAAAAATAAGCTTTTCTCTAGGAAATCGTACATTTGCTGATACTGAAATGCTAGTTGACATTCATCTATAGATTTTGCCAGACCCAAACAATCTTTACCTTTAGAATTCAAATTTGAGGTTAAAAACAAGTTTGAATCGAGCAATTCCGGTTCCACTTTACTTCTCTTTTTAGTCTTAGCATTACCCATCAGAGAAAAGATTCTCTCAGTTTCTGCATTTGAGTGTGGCAATGTTAAGATAAGTCTAGCCACCGATGCTAGGTTCCTAAATACAAATGCATCCGGGTGATTTCGCAATCGTGTGAGATATTCTCAGAACTCTTCACTGCCAATTTTTAGCTTTCTGTAAAAGAAAACTATTGTGCCGGCTTTGTCTGTCCATCTGCACTTTATTCTGTCCGAACCTTATTCTGTCCAAACTTTTTCCTGCCCAAACTTTTTTCTGTCTGCCCTCAGATCTTAAAAACTACTGAGGCTACAGGGCTGCAAATTGGTATGTTGATCATCCACCATCCAATCATCAAACCTACCAAATTCCTGCCCTCTAGCCTCAGTAGTTTTTATTTTATTCAGCCTTCAACTTTTAGTTTAGCAGGTGCTTTTTAAATTGTTTTGTTTTAATGTAAGTTTCGTATAATTTGTTGAGACTCTTAAAGTTAGAGTTATATTCCATGTTTTTAATTTGTGTTGTTTTCTCTTTTAGCCTTGATGATGTAACTATGTTATGAAACGCGTCGGCAATAAATTTACCACCTTTTGATGACCGGCTATCTCCTTGTCACCCTGTCCTTCTATATATATGTGTATGTGTATGTATATATATATATATATATATATATATATATATATATATATATATATATATATATATATATATATATATATATATATATATATTATATAGCCTATATATTGTATATATACTGTATATATACGTATAATTTAATATTTCATTATTACTTACCATGAGTGCAACATAACTGGTACAGGTAGGGTAGAAGTGGGACTAGCACACGGGTCTCTGACACTTCATGCACCTGATGCGTGTCTTCCAGTCTGAAGAGCTGGGGCACTCTGCACAGCACACCTGAGGGTGCCTACAATGTGCAAGTACTTGGCCTACTGGGTATTGTGTAGTGGCCACCAATGGGAGGTCACAGACGGTAGATATCAAGATTCTTAGGGGCCGTGGGAGAGTTGCAGATGACAACCTCCTCTCTGCCCATGGCCTTATTAATTCTCATGTGAGGTGTAGAATGAAGCAATGGTGTTTTGGAATTTTGGTGCATCCTTGTTCTTTGCAGATTTGCTGTGTGCACTACCTTGGCATTGATAACAGCAGCATTCACCAGCCACTAGAAGATACAAAGGGGAAATCTCTTTGTCTTTCTGTTGCCTTGAACTCCAGAATACCCCCAAAATACACATGCATGGGGTGTCTGTCACCCCATGGTACATGGTGTTTAAGGGTAAAACAGAGCTTTGCTCTTATTCTAAACAAAGAAACTAACGGTACAATAACAACAAACAACTACGGCACAGAGCAACAATTACTAATGATGATATACTACACTGAGAATTGCCAAGCTATTATATTATCACGTACACACATACCCACTACCGCTCATCGTCACACGCACACACACACAAAGAAATAATCAGACACACACACATGTATATATATATGTGTATATATATATATACATATATATATATATATATATATATATATATATATATATATATATATATATATATATATATATATATTACAATTATAACGCCTACATGTGCACAGAAAACGTAATAGGGGAATAATGAACTACATATTTCATAAAAAAAATAAACCATGCAATCAATCTATCTATTTGTCTATATATAGATATGCAGATGTGCGTGTGTGTGTATGTGTGTTTTAACAAAACATATAAATGAGTAATCATTAGGCTGGCCAGTCGAACCCCGTGCTCTTAAGAGTCTTTGTCGCCATCACTATGCCACCGTGAATTATCCTGCTTTCAGTCTTTAATGATGGCAGATCGAAGACACAGCGGCTATATAAACAGGCTCTCGGGAATGTAAATACCTTACCTGACTACAGGTTAATACTGTGTTCACTGCGTTGAGGGCTTCCCTTGAGAGAGAGAGAGAGAGAGAGAGAGAGAGAGAGAGAGAGAGAGAGAGAGAGAGAGAGAGAGAGAGAGAGAGAGAGAGAGAGAGAGAGAGAGAAACTAATGCTTACAAAAGCTACCAGTTACTAATGAAGTTCTCAACTTGTAAGTTTTATAAATGAACGATAACCTACAATACACTTGAAACTGTTGTTAATAATAATAATAATAATAATAATAATAATAATAATAATAATAATGATGATGATGATGATGACGAGAAGAAAACCATAAGATAAAACAGAGAAGACAATACCTCAAGGAACACATAAATTGCGAAGGATAATCCATTTACTTTATAACAATTAGACATAGATCGATATTACATAGTAATGGCCGCCGTTACTATGCATACACATATATATATATACTTACAGCACATCGATATCGCGAAGCCAATACACGATTATTAACTTCCTATATATATATATATATATATATATATATATATAGGAATACACGATTATTAACTTCCTATATATATATATATATAAAGTTCGAAATCGATTTCACGGCAAATTATTTCTATAGGCGATTAGAATTTGCGTATACTAGCCATCATTGGTGTTTGTGGGTCACTCTTCATCAATTCTTCTTTATTTATATAGTGCTTGTTAACTGAAAACAGATTATCAGTTTTTTTTTTTTTACTGTTCTGCACCTATTTTTTAAATTTTATGCGGAGTTACCTTACATTAGAGAGGTGCTGAGAGCTAATATATATATATATATATATATATATATATATATATATATATATATATATATATATATATATATATATATATTATATATGTGTGTGTGTGTGTGTGTGTGTTTGTGTGACCCACTTTTTTTTTAAGCTCAGCTGTAACGCATATCATTTATCTCAATGATTAACCACAGTTAGCTATAAACAAGAGACACTGCATTCACAACAAAATTCACTAAGGGGCTACAATGAAGAGGGTATATTGAAACGAAACTCTAACGATGAGACTGAATTATCGAGTCGTATATTAATTATTTGTAGACGACCTCAAATCAAAAAGGTCTTCATTCCTGAAAGTAAAACGGGCCACAGCCATAACCTTTAAGACTAGTTGTGGCTAGTTACTTTCCGCTGGTTTTCTGTAGCGCAATGTGAATACGAACAGAAAAAAGCAAAGGTCTAACTCTTGCAGAGTATTTCGACTGTGCTTTAAAAACGCGAAGACTTTTCCTTCATCATTTAGATTTCAGCCCAACTAGTTTACTGGTGGATATATTAACTGGCCTTATAAGTTATCTTTTCTTATTTGCTAGTTTTATCTGTACGTATTTCTAAGTCATTATAAAAATAATAACCATAAGGCAATAGAAAAAGACGACGATAATACATAAAACATTGGTCTATGCTAATAGCTCCTGGTCTCAAATCCTCTGTCTACATACCTATCCGTATTCGTACCGACTTTCCAGCTCTCTCTCTCTCTCTCGCTCACACACATACACACACACCTTACGCATTCTATAATCTGTCAGAGAGAGAGAGAGAGAGAGAGAGAGAGAGAGAGAGAGAGAGAGAGAGAGAGAGAGACATGGAAATGGAGTTGATGCAAAAATATTTGTAAACTGAAATCACGGACAAAATAATAATAATAATGATAATAATAATAATAATAATAGTGTGCGGAATATTGGAAGTCTTTTATTACAATATTCAATCAGAAATCGTTCGTCTGGGTTCAAGTTCTATTGTAGGTACCGTCGACATGTTTCGACCAGCTCGTTGGTCATCCTCTGGACGTGGTTGCAGGAGGTCTGAAGAAACGAGGTATGTATGTATGTATTGTATTAAGCCAACTCTTGTGTTGGCACGGGCCTTTCCCTTGTTTGGCCCGTAGGTGATCTGAAAATTTCAGAAGGTCATTTGTTATAGGAAATGTGAAAGAGATTTAGTAGTAGAGACAGTTGTGGATGGAGGAAGGATGATGGTTGTAGTGGGAGGGGGCCATCATGTCACGGATAGTAGTAGTTTGAAGATGTAAGGCCTTTGAAGGAAAAATAGAGAAACATTGCAGGTGGGGTTGTCCAACCCTTTAAACCCTAGAGTCCCTGCAGAGTATTCTTAGTGGTAGAGTAGTTTAGTTGGAATAAGACAGAGATGATGTGTATAGGGCCTTACGGTGAGGGGATGGGATGAGTTGAGGAGGATGATGGTGGTAGCTAAAGAGGGCCATCTTGGTTAGTTTGTAGTGGTAGTATGAAAGTACATGTTAAGTGAGTTGGTGGCCAGTGCCACTCTGAACACACTTAACATTACATTACTTAATTCAGCTGGAAAGTAGAAAGTGAGAAGTTTAAGTATTCTCATTGCATTGTTCTATCTTGGTGGCGGTAAGTTTACTAGCAGCTGGGCATGTGTGTCGATGTCCTCGACTATTGCCTTTGCAAGTGTTGCTGCTATTTTAGCTGTGTCTGGTGAGTTTACATCAGCTTGTACTTCGCCTCTGAGCAGTGCTGTCTCTCTGCATTCTAGCAGGTAGTGTAGGAGAGGCTGTTGTGTTTCTTCCTCACAGTGCTCACATGGTCTGACACTGGGGTTAACAATTTCCCAGCAGGCTCTGTATCCTAGCCTTAGTCTGTGAATACATACAGCTAGTTTTCTCGGTGTGTGCCTGTCTATGGGGGGAGGCACTAGGTCGGTTGCCCATTTGTACCATCTGGCAGTCGGGGAGTGATCTGTCCATGCCCGTAGGTCTTCCAGCATGTTTGCTTTCATGAGCGGTTTTATGGCATTTTTGATCTGTTGTAGTGCAGGTTGTATGTGGATCTGCACTCTGTCAATGTACCTTGTGCTCTTGGCTAGTTCATCCGCTTTATCATTGCCTGGAATTCCTATGTGACTCGGTATCCAGTTCATAGTGACTGGTCTTCCTCTTTCGCTGTGCTGGTAGAGCAGTGACTTGATCCCAGCCAGCAAGGCCTTGTTCTCTTTAATTCTAATTTGTTGCAAGGCCTGCATGGAGGATTTGGAGTCAGTGTGGATGATGACGGGTCCTTCCTCATTCTCCAGAGAGTACAGTAGTGCCTGTCTTATCGCTACTAATTCTGTCTGCATTGTTGAGGCACAGTTTGATGTTCTCCAGCATGCTTGGAAATTGTTTGAATATACTGCTGCTCCAGTAGTTTTATTCTCTGGATCCACAGTGCCGTCGGTGTAGTATGTTTGGGCCCCCAGGATTTCAGTGTTCCTGATAGACTCGTAGGCTGCTGCTCTTAGTTCCTCTCTTGAGCAGTCTTCTTTTGCTCTGGGAAGGTGTGTGTAATGGAATTTTGCATAATCCCTTTTCCAGGGCGGGATATGTTGCACATCCTGCGCTGTGTCTGGTCTCATGTTCAGCATTGCCTCTGCCATATCTAACCTCTTGATGTTGTCACTTTGGTCTTTTCCGTAGGAGTTCGGGCTCCGAATCTCTGGATGTTTATTTAGTTCTCCCTTTGTTCTGGTCTTGGAGATTGAGTCTCTCTCTGAGAGGAAGATTTTTGCCATTGTACTGGCATTTCTCTGTGCAATCCTATCTTCTACTTTTGGCATGTTAGTTTCAAGCCTGAGGTTGCACAGTCTTGTCCACATTGGTGCCCCAAGCATGAGTCTCATTGCCTTGTTCTGTATTACTTCTAGAGTTTCCTTTTGTGCCTCTGTTAGCTTTACCAGGGCGGGGGCAGCATAGTCTATCAATGATCTGGTGCAGGCTATATAGTACGTTTTCTGTACATGTTCATTTGCACCATCCTTCAAAGATGACATATATCTCATTGCTGCTGTTCTTGCTTCTGCTCTTTCCTTCAGGTATTTGATTTCGTTCTTGAAGGTTAGTTGCTGGTCTAGGATGATTCCCAGATACATGTACTTGTCCACCCACTCTAGCGGTTCAGCTCCTATTGTGAGTGGTTGGAGTGGTCTGTGTGCTTTTACTGCCATGGCCTTTGTCTTATTTATATTGATTTTGAGGCCTAGTTCCTCCGACTTTTTGCTGATTTCATTGAGGGCTCTTTGCATTCTAGGCACTCTGACAGGTCCTCTTGCGACTATGCACACATCGTCAGCGTATATGAAAATTTCTACGCCTTCGGGAAGCTGCAGTGAGGCTAGGTTCTCCATGAGAATATTGAATAGGAGAGGACTTAGTATTCCTCCCTGTGGTGTGCCATTTTCCAAGTCATGGAAGGTGGATATCACCCCTTGGAATTTGACCCTCGCCTGTCTTCTTAGCACATAGTTTTTTGTCCAGGCTAGAAGGTGTCCTTTGACTCCTTTCTTCATCAGTGAGTGGAGTACTGCTGCTGGACTGGCTAGCTCGAAGGCTTTTTCAAAGTCTATGAAGACTACTACAGCCTTTCCTTGATTTATGTAGCTGAGGACATCTGTCAGACACTCTGTAGTTCCTACTCCTTGTTGGTATGCATATAGCTGTTTGTGTAGAGGACCAATTTTGTATGTTATCCTGTTGAGCACCATTTTCTCTCCAGTTTTTTCCATGCAGGAGACTAGTGCTATGGGTCTCGGGTTGTCTGGATCTTTAGGTTTTGGAATTGGCTTTGTGTCTTGTTGCCTCCAAGTCTGCGGTCTTGTGTGCTCTGCATGTGTTTTGTTCATGATCCTCAGGAAGGCGTTTTCTCCTGCAGGACCCATGTTACTTATCATTGTGTATGTTATCCTGTCTGCTCCTGGTGCTGTATCTTTGCCAGTTTTGTATACTGCCCTTAGTTCTTCTACTGTGTAAGGGGTGTCCGTGTCATCAGGTGTGAAGCAAGCCTCGTTAACTTCTTCCCATCTGATCGGTGCAAGCTGATCCTGTCGTCTTCTGGTTTCAGGAGAGAGATTGTCAGATTTTGTCCTGTTAGCAAAGGACGTTGCTAGTCTCTCTGCTTCTTCTAGAGGTTGAGGGTGAGTTGCTATCGCTGACTTCTTTTTTCCGGCTACTCTGTTCAGCCATTTCCATAGTTCTGAAAGGGATGTGTGCTCTGATAGTTTAGCACACCATTCCAGCCATTTTTCAATTCTTATTTCCTGGAGCCTCTGATGGACGTCATTTTTGACTATTTGTAGCAACTCTCTGTTTTCAGCTGTTGCTCTTCTTCTGTAGATCTTTGTCACTCTGTTTAGTAGGGTTTTCAGCTGTCTTACCTCTTGGCAGTAGTACCAGGAGTCTTTGTAGCTGTAGTTCCTCTGAGCTGTCTTTATTGGCATTGCTTTATTTGCTGCATTATGTATGGCGTCAACTAGGTCTTTTTCTAGTTGGTCTATATCCTCTGGGGGCGTGTACTGTGCTGCCCATTCCTCAAGTGCTAGTCTGAAAATAACCCAGTTTGCCAAGTCTTGATTCCATCTTGGTGGAGGTGGCGGTATTGGAGGTAGTTGTTGCATTTCCAATTCTGTCATTGTTGCAAAGTGGTCGCTGACTAATGTGGGATGCACTTGCCATCTTGTAAGGTGCCTGATTGTCGTTGTGGCAAATGTTAGATCTAATCTGCCTCCTCTTATATGTGTGGATTGCCCTGTGTTGAGCAGTGCGACTCCCTCAAATTCCTCCAGAGAGTAGGCTACGTGTTCCCCTGCCTGGTTAGTGATTGTCGGGGAAGATAGTAGGGGATGATGTGCGTTGAAGTCCCCACATATTATTGTAGGTGTGTCAGTTGCATGGGCGAAGAGCTGCGTCAGTTGTAGTTCTCCTGGGCTTTCTCTATTTATTTTCCTGTAGAGATTGTATATGTCTAGTCTCTGGTTTTGCAGAGTTATTCTAATTGCCATGCTCTCCACATTCTCTCCGCAGGGGATCGGATTGTGTATTCTTACTGCTGGGATTGTATTCTTGATGAGAATAGCCAGTCCCCTGTCGGTGCCTATGTCTGGAGTTGTGTCTGGAGTTGTATAAGCATTATACCCAGCTATTCTAAACTTGGTTCCTGTTTTTAGACGGGTTTCCTGGAGTAGGATGATGTCTACATTTTCTGTTTTGCAGACTGCAATAAGTGTAGCTGTTTTAGGCCTCACTCCATCAGCATTCCAGTTAATTATTTTCAGCATTGTTGTACGTTAGGGAGAAGCGCCTGGGGTCTCTTGGTGCAAAAGTGATGGAGTTATCATCTACCGTATTTGATGAAGATGATGAAGATGAGGGGAGAGGGGTGATGTTTTGGGGTTTAGTGGATGAGGAAGGTGTAGGATCATGGGGGGAGGTGGTAGGTTGGGATGAGGGTGTTGGGGAGGGATTTGTTGCAGCCGCGGGGGCTGTCTCCTGCATAGCGGTAGAGGGGGAGGGGGACTTGGAATTACCCTTGAGAAGGCTTTTTAATAGTTCTTCTATCCCTGTTTTGACGGCTTCTATGTCCATGCCATTCTGGATGATGCTGGTGGAGAAGTTTGTAAGCTTCTCCTTTAGCTCGGCCGTTTTGAGCCACATTGTTCTCGGCAGAGGTTTTGGAGCTTGCCGTGTATTTGTAGCTGGTCTGGACGGTGTTCTTTTCCTGTTTCGGCTGAAATCTCTTCTGGACTGTTCCAGTTCTGCCCTCGTGTAGAACCTTTTACGGGGCTGGGGTTTGGGGAGGTTTCTTCCCCTAGATCTACTTCTTTGCCCTTCTGGTTCCTTTGGAAGAGCAGCCTTTACTATAGCCAGTCTTGCTGGGCAACCCCAGGCCATAGCGGTATGCTTGAGGTGGCAATTTGAGCACCTGGGTGTGGTTGGTTCTCCAGCTTTATGTTTGTTTATGCACTCTTCAGTCGGGTGCCTCTTGCTGCATACTGCACATATCTCTACCTGAGATATGCATTGAGCCTTGTGATGCCCAAATTTCTGACATTTGTAGCATCTGAGAGGTTCAGGGTAGTAGGTTTTTGTGGTATATTTTCCAAATATTCCCAGGTCTATTTTCTCTGGGATTTTTCCTACGAAAGTTACCAGGATTGTTTTCGTCAGGCTGCCTTGCTTATTTTTCATTCTTTCCGCAGCAGTTACATATTCCAGTTCTTTTATTCGGCTTTCATGTAGTTCAAATGGGTAGCCGACAACAACTGCTTTTTTGATTCTGTCTTCTTCTTTCAGTTCTTTTAGGTTGATGGCCGAGGTGTTCCTTAGGATGGATAAGGCCTTTTGATCTCTTGTTGAGATTGTCCAGTGTCCCTGCTTATTGGGTCTTGCCAGCATTTTTAGGTTTTTATTCTTTCTTTCAAAGTCTGCTACAGCTCTGTAAGCCTCAGTGGGGTTACTTGCAAGGACCCTGAAGTAAGTTGGTTTTGGCTGGTTCTCATTCCTTGTTTGGTTGGTTCTAGTTGATGTTGGGTTGGTTTCCTCGTGTTCGCTGATCGTGATTCTTTTACCGTGCCTTTTTGTTCTTTTAGACTGTGCTATTTGCCAGTCTTGGTTTCCATCTTCGTCCTGTTCATTAGTTCTTTTCCTACGTCCGTCTTCAGTTCCGGTTCCGGTTTCCATGGTGGTGGGGTTCGTTTGTGTATCCATTTCCAGAGTCATTCCAAGTCGTAAGAAGTGGGGAGGGAGAGACAGACAGTGTGACTGGTCGGGTTGTCCAACCCTTTAAGCCCTAAGGCCCCAGACAAAGTTATACTTGGAGTAGAAATATGAGTTAAAAAAGAACCTGAAATTCAAGTGTTATAATTATGAGGATGGGGAGGCCCTATCTATCCTATCAGTAGCTATGTACTGACTGCAGCAGTTGCAGCTGGGGATTCCCCTTACTGCTCTTGGAGCACTAAGACGACCCAGCAGTCAAGTCCTACAGTCAGGGGCTTTGAGGGTAATCAAACTCTTACACCAGTTTATTTTTAAAAACTTACTCTTTTCTCCGTCGTATTCCTATCCTATCTCTACACTTGGCTTATAGGCGCCAAGCCTAACGGTCCTGTGCCACTTGCCACAGACGGCGAGAGTGGAAGATTTCGACTCTTTATTCCTGCTTCAACTGGAGTTTTAAGACCACAACGGCTACCAGATGTTCCACAGGAGAGTCTAGTTAGTAGAAAAGTTAGTGTGTCAGTAATTTTATTCTTTCTTATAGAAGGAGCTGTAAACCAGCCAAATATATAGGTTGAGCCTTCTGCAGAAGGCTCTGAAGACGCCCTTCAGCGGCGTGCACGGCAGGAGCAGCAGCAGGGCAGCCCTTACAAGCAGTCAGCAGGGCAGAAGCAGTGCAGCAACAGCAGGCAGGTCCTGGGGTGTCAGCAGCAGCAGCAGCAGGTCAGCAGCAGCAGCAGCAGCAGCAGGTCAGCAGCAGTGGCAGCAGCAGCAGCAGAAGCAGGCAAGCAGGCAGGTCCTCAGGAAGCAGCAGAGCAGGAAGGTCTGGGAGGTGTTCTCTCAGTGGGAGCTGAGAGAGCACTGCTGGCAGCAGCAGCCATTTTGCTATTTATACCCTCTCTGATGACGTCATGGCCTAATCCGATTTTACATTGGTTGCACAGTCACCGCCTCAAGCCAAAACCCATGGCGCACATGCTCGACGCACTCTCTTGCAAAATAACGCGCACCAGATGCAAAACATGCCTAAAACGAGCATCCCATACAACGCACAAACGCGCAGCCCACGCACACGTGCAACGGCACGAAAAAAAAAAAAAAAAAAAAAAAAACTCTCAAAACCTGTCCAAATGACACTTATGAAAAAGGCAGAAACGCACATCAACACACGGCCGCTACTCTAGCGCCCTCACCGGCCGTATATAAAGCAGAAAATCCGACAGTTACTCATTCAGTTGCAACCAGACACGCACTAGAGCAACAGCATCATGACTGGCCGCGGCAAGGGAGGCAAGGGTCTCGGAAAGGGAGGAGCCAAGAGGCACAGGAAGGTGCTTCGCGACAACATCCAGGGTATCACCAAGCCTGCTATCCGTCGTCTAGCCCGACGTGGTGGTGTCAAGCGTATCTCCGGTCTCATCTACGAAGAAACCCGTGGCGTGCTCAAGGTATTCCTCGAGAACGTCATCAGGGATGCTGTCACCTACACCGAACACGCCAAGAGGAAGACCGTCACTGCCATGGACGTCGTCTATGCCCTGAAACGCCAAGGCCGTACCCTGTACGGTTTCGGTGGTTAAGGCTGTCTGGCCACCCACCATGCCAACACATCTTGAAGAAATTCAAGATGATGTTGCTGCTAATACCCGGACCTTTTTAGGTCCACAGAATATTCAAATAAGCAAAGATTCCCCGTGACTGATTTGTTTTTGCAACCGAATAAAAGAGACTAGTCTTCTTCTTCTTCTTCTGTTTCATGACAAATGATACGTTCACTATACAGTATATAATTATAATTCTTATCATTAGGTCAGAACTTGTACTGGAATCTACGTCATTTATTCTAGCAATTCTAATTACGAAAAAAAAAAAAAAAAATAGTATACTCTTCACTAGGATATATTTTCATTATTGTTTTGTTATGTGCTGTGTGTCATGCATAACGAGCATGTATTATCGTTATTACTGAGTCACTATACATGTATATACGGTATGTATGATTATAATCACTTTAGTGTGTGATTGTCCCTTGCGTTTTCGGGCACTTGGCTGCGCAAAAGTCGTCATCATCACGTTATTATTATTATTATTATTATTATTATTATTATTATTATTATTATTATTATTATTATTATTATTATTATTATTATTACGGTTGCTAAATATTCATTATATCATGATGCACGTGTCTGGCAACGTCAAAATGTCGCAGCAGAACCTACAATTATTATTATTATGTATACTGCCATAGTATGGCTGGAATATCGTACTCTGCACGAATCATTTTATGGCTGGACAGAGAGAGAGAGAGAGAGAGAGAGAGACACAGGCAGACAGAGAGATTTGGTCTTTTCCTGTGATTTATAATTGGCAATGCAGTGTATATATGACAGCATGTTCTGCACAGCTCTTTATTTCCTCTGCAATTGCACTATCTGATTAGGGGAAGGAAAAAAAAAAAAATAAAAGTGGTTTTGTCTTGTATAGTCATTAAGAGGTTTCTGCTTATAGGATTGGAAATGTGGTTCCAAATTGGAACCGAGGTTTTACACAAGAGTGCCTGCCAAGCAACTGTTGTAGTTATTTACTTGGAGGATGTGTATTTGGTGACGGCCTTGGTGCCCTCAGAGACGGCGTGCTTAGCCAGTTCACCAGGAAGCAGGAGGCGGACAGCAGTCTGGATCTCCCGGGAGGTGATGGTAGAGCGCTTGTTGTAATGGGCCAGGCGGGAAGCCTCGGCAGCGATGCGCTCAAAGATGTCGTTCACGAACGAGTTCATGATGGACATGGCCTTGGAAGAGATACCGGTGTCGGGGTGGACCTGCTTCAGCACCTTGTAGATGTAGATGGAATAACTTTCCTTCCTCCTCCTCTTCTTTTTCTTATCACCCTTGGCAATGCTCTTCTGAGCCTTGCCAGCCTTCTTGGCGGCCTTTCCCGAAGTCTTGGGCGGCATAGTGACGACGACGTTACCTCAACACTCAAACCAGCAATGATGCCAGCCTCACTCAGCCCTTACCGTTTTATACGTAACCGGCGGGTTTGAAGCAACGGGGGGTCTATTTTTCATTGGCTGATTCAAAGGCGGGTTGCATATTGATTGGCTGCCATGTGCAATGTGCGAGCCAGCCGGAGGGTATAAAATTGCTAGGTTCCCCAGTCGGCGGCATCAGTTGGTTCGAGCTAACGCATTGCACGAGAGATCCTTTCATCATGTCTGGTCGCGGCAAAGGAGGCAAAGTCAAGGGAAAGTCCAAGTCTCGCAGCAGCAGAGCTGGCCTTCAATTTCCCGTGGGACGTATCCACCGTCTGTTGCGCAAGGGCAACTATGCTGAACGTGTAGGAGCAGGCGCTCCAGTCTACCT
Source organism: Macrobrachium rosenbergii (assembly GCA_039081455.1). Taxonomy (NCBI): domain Eukaryota; kingdom Metazoa; phylum Arthropoda; class Malacostraca; order Decapoda; family Palaemonidae; genus Macrobrachium; species Macrobrachium rosenbergii. The sequence continues at coordinate 10,259,613 of JANJGK010000027.1, read as the reverse complement.
GGCTGCAGTCATGGAGTACTTGGCTGCTGAGGTGCTCGAGTTGGCCGGTAACGCTGCCCGTGACAACAAGAAGACCAGGATCATCCCCCGTCACTTGCAACTGGCCATTCGCAACGACGAAGAACTCAACAAGTTGCTGTCTGGCGTGACCATCGCCCAGGGAGGCGTCCTGCCTAACATCCAGGCAGTTCTCTTGCCCAAGAAGACTGAGAAGAAGTAAATCCTTGCTGTTGCAAGGGTCTGCTTTTGCTGCCACAATCAGGCTCCATATTGGAGCCACATCTTTTGACTATAAGAAAGAAATCGAAATGACATCCTATAGTACTGTACACCGAACCCCTGCCCGTTTTGGCCCAATTTTTCCGCTTTTGGACTTTTTTTTTTTTTTTTTTTTTTTTTTTTTTTCAATATAACTGATTTCTTCCCTTCTCTCTCTCTCTCTCTCTCCCTCTCTCTCTCCTCTCTCTCTCTCTCTCTCTCTCTCTCTCTCTCTCTCTCTCTCTCTCGAAAGCCAGAGGTACCTACGTCTGCTGTAAATGGTAAAACCGTGACTGAACTTTTAGGGCATAAATAACATTGATGTTGGCTCATTTATGAATTTTTTAACAGGCTTCTGGTATTTAGAAAAGATGTGAGAATTTTTATATAAGCGTGTGTGTGTGGTTTTCAGCGAATTGGGTTGATTCTCAGCGTGATGTTTTATGTATATTATCTATTTACACATAATAGTGTGTGGCTCTACACCTTTTCACCCTCAGTTGAAAAAAGTTGAACTTCATTTAAAAAAAAAAAAAAAAAAAAAAAGTTGGCTTTCATATTCAAAGAACTAACTGAAGCTCATTCCAATCAAAAATATGGCATTCATTCATTCATTCATTCATTCATTCATTCATTCATTCATGTTGACTGAAAATTGGACTGTGCTTTAAAAGAGTTGACTTTCGTATTAAAAAAATAAAATAAAAGTGGACTTCCTTGCAAATGTCAAAAGTTGACCCGCAATTGAAAAAAAACTACATTTCAAACTTGAAAGACTGACTTTCAATTTCAAACAAATGGAATTCAATTCGGAAAAGAAAATGTGTCAAAATTCTCGAGAGTGGCAAATTCTCGATTCCAGAGGATTTCAAAATTCTCAAATCTCGACTGTTTCAAAATTCTCGAGTCTCCAGGGGTGCAAATTCCCGATTCTCGAGGTCTTCAAAATTCTCCTTTCTCGGGAACGCCCAAATTTTCGCTTCTCGAGAATTGTCCAAGTTCTCCAATCTCGACAATTATAGATTCTCGACTCTCGAAAATCTCCAAAAATCTCGAATCTCGAGAATGGCAAGTTCCCGGTTGTCAAGAATTTCCAATTCTCAGTTCGTCGGGATTCTCGAGAATTTGCAATTCACGAGATTCATTCGACAATTTTCAATGCTCAGGGTTCGAGAATTTGAAATTGTCGAGATTCGGGAATTTCGAAATTCCTGAGAGTTTCGCAGTCTCGAGATTTTGTCATTCTCGACATTTGGGGAACCCTGACGCTTCTGGAATCGAGAATTGCAATTCTCGAGATTCGGGAACTTTGCAATTCTCGAGTTTCGGGAATTTGAAATTCTCAAGAATGAAGAATTTGATATGGTCGAGATTTTTCAGTTCTCGAGAACCCGCAACTCTCGAGAATCAACAACTTGCAGTTCTCGGGATTCGAGAATGTGAAATTCTCAAGAATCGAGAATTTGATATAATCGAGAATTTTCAGCTCTCGAGATTCGAGAATCTGCAGTTCATTCTCGAGAATCAAGAGCTTGCAATTCACGAGATTCGAGAATTTTCAAATTGCCGAGAACCGAGATTTTGCAATTCTCGGAAACAGGCAATTAGCAATTCTAGAGGTTCGCTCGAGAAATTGAAATTCTCGAGAATCAACAATTTGCAGTTCTCCAGATTCGGGAATTTGAAATTCTCGAGAATCAAGAATTTGCACCTCTCCAGAATTAAGAATGTGCAGTTCTCTGGAATCGAGAATTTGTCATTCTCGACATCCGAGAATCTTGAAATTCTCGAAAATCGGGAATTTTCAAATTCTCGAGATTCGGGAATTTGCACTTCTCGACAGTAGAGTGTCTGCAGTTCGGGAATTTGAAATTCTCGGCAATCAGGAATTTGCAGTTCTCGACAGTAAAGAACTTGCAGTTCTAGAGGTTGGGGAATTTGCAATTCTCGAGGATTTGAAATGATCGACAACCAAGAGAATTTGCATTTCTCGAGAATTAAGAATTTGAAACGGTCGAGATTCGAGAACTTGAAATTCTCGAGAATCAAGAATGGGCAATTCGAGAGTTTTGCACTTCTCGAGAATCAAGAATTTGCAGCAATTCTCTGGAGTCGAGAATTTCCAATTCGAGACATTCGACATTCTCTGGGAATCGAGACTTGGAAATTTTCAAAAATCAAGTATTTGTAATCCTCGAGGTTTGAGAACGCTGAAATTCTCGAGGTTCGGGAGCTTTGGAATTCTCGAGATTCGAGAATTTGAAGTTCTCAACAGTCGGCAGTTTGGTGGGATCGAGAATCAAGAATATGCAGTCCTAGGGAATCGAGAACTGGCAGTTCTCCGGACCCGAGAGTTTTGGAATTCTCGAGAATCAAGAATTTGCAATTCTGGAGAATCGAGAGCCTGATATTCTCGACATTCGAGAAACTTGACATTCTCTGGGAATCAACAACTGGAAATACTCAAGAATCGAGGGTCTGTAATCCTCGAGATTTGAGAACGTTGAAATTCTCGAGAATCAAGAATTTGAAATTCTCAACAATCGACAACAGTTGGGTGTGATGGCCGAGAGTCAACAATTTGCCATTCCAGGGAATCGAGAACTGGCAATTCTCCAGATTCGAGAGTATCGGGCTTCCCGACAATCAAGAATTTGCAATTCTCGAGATTCGAGCGCCTTGGAATTCTCGAGATCCGGGAATTTGAAACTCTCAACAATCGACAACAGTCGGGTGTGATGATCGAGAGTCAACTATTTGCCATTCTAGGGAATCGAGAACTGGCAATCCTCCAGGTTCGAGAGTATCGGACGGCCCGACAATCAAGAATTTGCAATTCTCGAGATTCAGGAGCTTTGGAGTTCTCGAGATCCGAGAATTGGAAATTCTCCACACTCGACAATTGGGTGTGATGGTCGAGAATCAACAATTTGCCATTCTAGGGAACCGAGAACTGGCAACTCTCCAGATTCGAGGGTATCGGGCTTCCCGACAATCAAGAATTTGCAATTCTCGAAGTTCGGGAGCTTTGGAATTCTCGAGATCCGAGAATTTGGAATTCTCCCCAATCGACAACAGTTGGGTGTGATGATCGAGAGTCAACAATTTGCCATTCCGGGGAATCGAGAACTGGCAGTTCTCCAGGTTCGAGAGTATCGGACTTCCGCCGCGGCAATCAGGAATTTGCAATTCTCGAGATTCGAGAGCTTTGGAACTCACGGGAGCCGAGAATTGGAAATTCTCAACAATCGACAATTGGGTGTGATGGCCGAGAATCAACAATTTGCCATTCTAGGGAACCGAGAACTGGCAGCCCTCCAGGTTCGAGGGTATCGGGCTTCCCGACAATCAAGGATTTGCAATTCTCGAAGTTCGGGAGCTTTGGAATTCTCGAGATCCGAGAATTTGGAGTTCTCCCCAATCGACAACAGTTGGGTGTGATGATCGAGAGTCAACAATTTGCCATTCCGGGGAATCGAGAACTGGCAGTTCTCCAGGTTCGAGAGTATCGGACTTCCGCCGCGGCAATCAGGAATTTGCAATTCTCGAGATTCGAGAGCTTTGGAACTCACGGGAGCCGAGAATTGGAAATTCTCGACAATCGACAATTGGGTGTGATGGCCGAGAATCAACAATTTGCCATTCTAGGGAACCGAGAACTGGCAGCCCTCCAGGTTCGAGGGTATCGGGCTTCCCGACAATCAAGGATTTGCAATTCTCGAAGTTCGGGAGCTTTGGAATTCTCGAGATCCGAGAATTTGGAATTCTCCCCAATCGACAACAGTTGGGTGTGATGATCGAGAGTCAACAATTTGCCATTCCGGGGAATCGAGAACTGGCAGTTCTCCAGGTTCGAGAGTATCGGACTTCCGCCGCGGCAATCAGGAATTTGCAATTCTCGAGATTCGGGAGCTTTGGAACTCACGGGAGCCGAGAATTGGAAATTCTCAACAATCGACAATTGGGTGTGATGGTCGAGAATCAACAATTTGCCATTCTAGGGAACCGAGAACTGGCAGCCCTCCAGGTTCGAGGGTATCGGGCTTCCCGACAATCAAGGATTTGCAATTCTCGAAGTTCGGGAGCTTTGGAATTCTCGAGATCCGAGAATTTGGAATTCTCCCCAATCGACAACAGTTGGGTGTGATGATCGAGAGTCAACAATTTGCCATTCCGGGGAATCGAGAACTGGCAGTTCTCCAGGTTCGAGAGTATCGGACTTCCGCCGCGGCAATCAGGAATTTGCAATTCTCGCGATTCGGGAGCTTTGGAACTCACGGGAGCCGAGAATTGGAAATTCTCGACAATCGACAATTGGGTGTGATGGCCGAGAATCAACGATTTGCCATTCTAGGGAACCGAGAACTGGCAACTCTCCAGATTCGAGGGTATCGGGCTTCCCGACAATCAAGAATTTGCAATTCTCGAAGTTCGGGAGCTTTGGAATTCTCGAGATCCGAGAATTTGGAGTTCTCCACAATCGACAACAGTTGGGTGTGATGATCGAGAGTCAACAATTTGCCATTCCGGGGAATCGAGAACTGGCAGTTCTCCAGGTTCGAGAGTATCGGACTTCCGCCGCGGCAATCAGGAATTTGCAATTCTCGAGATTCGAGAGCTTTGGAACTCACGGGAGCCGAGAATTGGAAATTCTCGACAATCGACAATTGGGTGTGATGGCCGAGAATCAACGATTTGCCATTCTAGGGAACCGAGAACTGGCAACTCTCCAGATTCGAGGGTATCGGGCTTCCCGGCAATCAAGAATTTGCAATTCTCGAAGTTCGGGAGCTTTGGAATTCTCGAGATCCGAGAATTTGGAGTTCTCCACAATCGACAACAGTTGGGTGTGATGATCGAGAGTCAACAATTTGCCATTCCGGGGAATCGAGAACTGGCAGTTCTCCAGGTTCGAGAGTATCGGACTTCCGCCGCGGCAATCAGGAATTTGCAATTCTCGAGATTCGAGAGCTTTGGAACTCACGGGAGCCGAGAATTGGAAATTCTCGACAATCGACAATTGGGTGTGATGGCCGAGAATCAACGATTTGCCATTCTGGGGAACCGAGAACTGGCAACTCCCCAGATTCGAGGGTATCGGGCTTCCCGACAATCAAGAATTAGCAATTCTCGAAGTTCGGGAGCTTTGGAATTCTCGAGATCCGAGAATTTGGAGTTCTCCACAATCGACAACAGTTGGGTGTGATGATCGAGAGTCAACAATTTGCCATTCCGGGGAATCGAGAACTGGCAGTTCTCCAGGTTCGAGAGTATCGGACTTCCGCCACGGCAATCAGGAATTTGCAATTCTCGAGATTCGAGAGCTTTGGAACTCACGGGAGCCGAGAATTGGAAATTCTCAACAATCGACAATTGGGTGTGATGGTCGAGAATCAACGATTCGCCATTCTGGGGAGTCGAGACCTGGCAACTCCCCAGATTCGAGGGTATCGGGCTTCCCGACAATCAAGAATTAGCAATTCTCGAAGTTCGGGAGCTTTGGAATTCTCGAGATCCGAGAATTTGGAGTTCTCCACAATCGACAACAGTTGGGTGTGATGATCGAGAGTCAACAGTTTGCCATTCCGGGGAATCGAGAACTGGCAGTTCTCCAGGTTCGAGAGTATCGGACTTCCGCCGCGGCAATCAGGAATTTGCAATTCTCGAGATTCGAGAGCTTTGGAACTCACGGGAGCCGAGAATTGGAAATTCTCGACAATCGACAATTGGGTGTGATGGCCGAGAATCAACGATTTGCCATTCTAGGGAACCGAGAACTGGCAACTCTCCAGATTCGAGGGTATCGGGCTTCCCGGCAATCAAGAATTTGCAATTCTCGAAGTTCGGGAGCTTTGGAATTCTCGAGATCCGAGAATTTGGAGTTCTCCCCAATCGACAACAGTTGGGTGTGATGATCGAGAGTCAACAATTTGCCATTCCGGGGAATCGAGAACTGGCAGTTCTCCAGGTTCGAGAGTACCGGACTTCCGCCGCGGCAATCAGGAATTTGCAATTCTCGAGATTCGAGAGCTTTGGAACTCACGGGAGCCGAGAATTGGAAATTCTCGACAATCGACAATTGGGTGTGATGGCCGAGAATCAACGATTTGCCATTCTGGGGAACCGAGAACTGGCAACTCTCCAGATTCGAGGGTATCGGGCTTCCCGACAATCAAGAATTTGCAATTCTCGAAGTTCGGGAGCTTTGGAATTCTCGAGATCCGAGAATTTGGAGTTCTCCCCAATCGACAACAGTTGGGTGTGATGATCGAGAGTCAACAATTTGCCATTCCGGGGAATCGAGAACTGGCAGTTCTCCAGGTTCGAGAGTATCGGACTTCCGCCGCGGCAATCAGGAATTTGCAATTCTCGAGATTCGAGAGCTTTGGAACTCACGGGAGCCGAGAATTGGAAATTCTCGACAATCGACAATTGGGTGTGATGGTCGAGAATCAACGATTCGCCATTCTGGGGAGTCGAGACCTGGCAACTCCCCAGATTCGAGGGTATCGGGCTTCCCGACAATCAAGAATTAGCAATTCTCGAAGTTCGGGAGCTTTGGAATTCTCGCGATCCGAGAATTTGGAGTTCTCCACAATCGACAACAGTTGGGTGTGATGATCGAGAGTCAACAGTTTGCCATTCCGGGGAATCGAGAACTGGCAGTTCTCCAGGTTCGAGAGTATCGGACTTCCGCCGCGGCAATCAGGAATTTGCAATTCTCGAGATTCGAGAGCTTTGGAACTCACGGGAGCCGAGAATTGGAAATTCTCAACAATCGACAATTGGGTGTGATGGTCGAGAATCAACGATTTGCCATTCTGGGGAGTCGAGACCTGGCAACTCCCCAGATTCGAGCGTATCGGGCTTCCCGACAATCAAGAATTTGCAATTCTCGAAGTTCGGGAGCTTTGGAATTCTCGAGATCCGAGAATTTGGAATTCTCCCCAATCGACAACAGTTGGGTGTGATGATCGAGAGTCAACAATTTGCCATTCCGGGGAATCGAGAACTGGCAGTTCTCCAGGTTCGAGAGTATCGGACTTCCGCCGCGGCAATCAGGAATTTGCAATTCTCGAGATTCGAGAGCTTTGGAACTCACGGGAGCCGAGAATTGGAAATTCTCAACAATCGACAATTGGGTGTGATGGTCGAGAATCAACGATTTGCCATTCTAGGGAACCGAGAACTGGCAACTCT
>JANJGK010000027.1:10242284-10247284 GCA_039081455.1 Macrobrachium rosenbergii | reverse complement strand
TAAGAGGGAGGCTCATTGTCTTACCCGGCATGGGCATTTTCTGTAGGCTTGGAAGGCGTGCGTTCTCTGTCCCTATGAGTAAAACAACGGAGTTCCGCCATATTGGCGCCAGCTATACGCTAACGGGAATTATATCCTCTAAATAAGTTAGCTAGATAGGAGCTGAATCGGAGGGAGGAATGTATATTCTTAACAATATATATATATATATATATATATATATATATATATATATATATATATATATATATATATATATATATATATATATATATATATATATATATATGACTTTTTATCACATCACCGTGATTCATATACAATCAGTAAGCTGCAAACGTCCTTTAATATCCAGTTCGCTCTACCTCGGAAATAATATATTTTCATATATGTTACCGAAGGGGAATTTTTTTAGTTGATAATAAGTTCGTCCACTGTAGTCCTGAGTTCTTGTCCTTCGCTGGTTCGAGCCCACGAGACGACGAACTTATTATCAACTAAAAAAATTCCCCTTCGGTAACATATATGAAAATATATTATTTCCGAGGTAGAGCGAATTGGATATTAAAGGACGTTTGCAGCTTACTGAATATATATATATATATATATATATATATATATATATATATATATATATATATATATATATATATCAACTGACAAACCATAAATAATTTAAGAAGCACAATTTGATTACAATACTTCTCGCAGTTTGATATATTTCCCAGAACTCATATTTAGAGAACTACTAAAGCGTGACATCTGATATAGTACAGTGAGCATTTTTATAATCATGGAAATCGACTTCTTTCTCTGATCAAATAAAACAGCTAACTAATCTTTACTTTCATTTATCAGAAACACATGGAATATTCAACATCTCTCTTCAGACGTAGGCCATATGCCTCATTAGCAAAGACTTTTTTCTATAATCTGTTTTTAGGTTTATATAAAATTTTTAATTAATGAGGGGAGCTCTTTTGATTTTTTATTTATCTTGGGCAACTAAATTTAACTGTAATATTTTATGGGATGAGGTTGAAGAAATTTTATTATGAATGACGCTGCAGAAGTCAATGAGATATTAATAATAATAATAATAATAATAATAATAATAATAATAATAATAATAATAATAATAATAATAATAATTTTTTAAGAGAGTCTGAAGGACATAACGTTGCAGATACCACCCACTTTCCCAACTACCCCAATGCACTCCCCTACTAATCACATCCATTGCTCCAACTATTCCCATCCACTTCCCTGGCTAGTTCCTCATTGGACGGGTAGGTACTGTTCTCAGGCAGCACTCTGTTGGCCCCGCGTTCGAATCTCCGACCGGTCAATGAAGAATTAGTGGAATTTATTTCTGGTGATAGAAATTCATTTCTCGGTATAATGTGGTTCAGATTCCACAATAAGCTGTAGGTCCCGTTGCTAGGTAACCAACTGGTTCTTAGCCACGTAAAATAAGTCTAATCCTTCGGGCCAGCCCTCTCTAGGAGAGCTGTTAATCAGCTCAGTGGTCTGGTTAACCTAAGGTATACTTACTTTTCACTCCCCTGGCTACTTCCATCCACTCCCCTGGCTATTCCCACCCACTCCCACATACTATTACTCCCTCCCCCTCCCACATACTACTCCCATCCACTCCCCAAACTACCCCAAACCACTCCCTGACTACTCCCATATGCTCCCACAAATACTCCCAACCACTCAACCAACTACTCACAACTACTTCCTCACTACACCCAATCACTCCCCCAAACCTCTCCCAAAAACTCCCCCAAATACTCCCATCCACTCCCATCTATTACTTCCATGCTCTATCCTTCACTACTCCCATTCACTACCCCCACTACTCCCATACTCCTATCCACTCCCAACAACTACTCACATTCACTCCCACCAACTACTCACATCTACTCTCCCAACTACTCCCATTCTCTGATCACTCCCCACAACTACTCCCATCTACTCCCATTCACTCCCCACAACTACCTCCATTCACTCCCACCAACTACTCCCATCTACTCCCCAACTACTTCCATCCACTCCCCCGCTACTCCTATCCACTCCCCAACTACTCCCATACTCCTATCCACTCCCCCACTACTCCCATACTTCTATCTACTCCCCACAACTGCTCCCATTCACTACCACCACCTACTCCCATCTACTCCCTAAATACTCCCATCCACTCACCCACTACTCCCATACTTCGATCCACTCCCCACAACTACTCACATTCATTCCCACCAACTACTCCCATCTACTCCCCAACTACTCCCATCCACTCCTCCAACTGCTACCATACTCCCATCCATTCCCCCACATCTCCCATCCACTCCCCCACTACTCCCATCCACTCCCAACATCTGCTCCATTTCACTCCACCATTACTCCTATACTCCCATCCACTCCCAACAACTACTCCCATCTACTCCCCTTACTACTCCCACCACTCCCCACAACTATTCCCATCCACTTCCCCGCTATTTCCATTCACTCCCCAACTACTATACTCCTGTCCATTCTTCACAACTACTCCCATCCACTCCCGATTATAACTTCCACTCACTTCCACAGTCTCCCATTCACTCCCCACAACTACTGCCATCCACTCCCCACAACTACTGCCATCCACTCCCCAACTACTACCATCCACGCTCACCAACTACTCCCATCCACTCTCCCAAGGTGTGTGGGACCAGATTTTGATGAAGTTTATACTCCAAATAATAATAATAAAAAAATATCTTATTTCTTTCCCCCTTCTGAGGAATTGATAAAACTTTCCTTCCTCTTTCACGAATAATAATAGCCTGAAGCTCTATACAATTCTCAGGGTGAAAGTTTCATAAAAACCGTTAAAGATAAAAATGTCTTCATTACACCAACCGAAATCTCGAATGACTTCGGAGAGAAAAAGACAAACTTTATTTCACCTTCCGGGGGAAAAGTTCCTTCGAGTTGGAGCTTAAGGATGAGAGGGGGGGGGGGTGGATGGGGAGAGGGGGCTTGGAGCTGTTATGTATAATATCGTCGTGGACTGAATCTTTCTCTGTTCCTTCACGTGGTTTTTTTTTTTTTTTGAGGATATTGAAAGGTTCAGAGGAGATGGTCGAGATTTTTTAGATTCCAAGTCGTTTTTACTTTAGAAAGTGAAGCTCTCATATAAATAAATAATAGATAAATTAATACAGAAAGAAATTAATATCACCCTTTCAATAATTTTTCTTACCCCATTTGTACTAAGTACTCAATTCATTTCAATGGTCGTTTTAGATCTTATTCAACTTCCACACTAACTCCCATAAAGGTGAATTGGATTATCTCTCTCTCTCTCTCTCTCTCTCTCTCTCTCTCTCTCTCTCTCTCTCTCTCTCTGTATATATATTTACACACACACATATATGTATATTATATGTATGTATATATATAAATATATATATATATATATATATATATATATATATATATATATATATATATATATATATATATATATATATATATATATATATATATGGTATATATGTAATATATATATATACATATATATGTACACGCACACATATAGGCTATATATACAGTATATCATATATTAAAATGTGTATCTGTATATGTATGTATGCACGTGTGTGTTCATATTTGAATGTATATATAAGCTGAATGACTTTACCATACTTGCAACGTAAAAATGGAGATGAATGAATGAACAAGCGAAATATCACAGTCATAAATGGCAATGATAAGTTTGCACCAAATCAGCTTCCTGGAGACCAAACCGTAATAGTTTTATCTCTGCTTTCCCTAAGAACCAAAGTCGGCAGACATGACAGGTGTTTACATCCATCGACAATATTATCCTCAATTCAGGCAAAAGGACTTTTCAATAAAAACAAATAGTTTTATCCAATATTATTATTTACGATGATATTAAGCCGTCAGCAGATGGCCGTGGAACATTTCAGCTCTGTTCGTCGGGATAGTATTTGCATATTTTTCTACAAAGTTTTCATTTTAATTTATTGCGCTTTTCGACTGTGAACATGTAATTAAAAATAGCTTTGATTTCACCCAGCTTGATTTTTGGCTATGCAGTTCAATTACCTCGTAGTCTATTTCGTCTAAATCAACAGCCTTTTCACACCAAAATAATCCTTTTCATAGAATCACGTAATCCTACAAAGTCTTAATTGTAATTTATTGTACTTTTCGATTGTAAATATGATTAAAAATAGCCTTTATTCCATCCAACTTGACTTTTCATTATGTAATTCACCCACCTCCCATTTTCATAGAGTCTATCAAATCCTTTTCAAGTCAAGCCCCACTTTTTCGACATATTGGACACGAATATGGGTCATCGCCCCGCCGAATTTTATCCTCAACAGTCCAAATGAACGGACCTCGCAAAAAGGAACGAAGTATTTTCCGATGATCGTGTAACTGGGAGGTCACTCTTCCGCTTTCCTCATGCAATTGTTAGTCTATTCTTTTATATTCTTTGACCCAATTCAGCAAAGTCTTAGGTCATTCTTTTGCCTCCTCTCTCTCTAAATAAAAGAGTTCATACTTGATATTCCTTCTCTCTCTCTCTCTCTCTCTCTCTCTCTCTCTCTCTCTCTCTCTCTCTCTCTCTCTCTCTCTCTCTCTCTCTCTCTCTCTCTCTCTGGCACCGCCGAGATATCTTAGTGAAAACCTTCTCGGAACTGTATATTGTGGTGTGCCGAATTCAAAGTGTATTATTATTATTATTATTATTATTATTATTATTATTATTATTATTATTATTATTATTATTATTATTATTATTATTATTATTATAGTTTTACTAAACCACTGAGCTGATTATCAGCTCTCACAGGGCTTGCCCGAAAGGTTTTTTTTTTTTTATATATATTTTTTACTTATATGTTGTCACTTAACTTACATTTTTTAAACTTTATAATTGAATTCATTTTAAATGTTGAAGTTTCACTGACCGATTT
>JANJGK010000027.1:10219784-10237284 GCA_039081455.1 Macrobrachium rosenbergii | reverse complement strand
CATCGTCTCGGTTTTGGTGATTGTTAATACATTATTCTTATACTGAGAAGTATTCGTTTTTATTATTAGTTTTTTTAAGTTCTATATTGTTAAGTATCTGTGAATTCTTTTCAACTCTGTGACTTTAAACTGGCTCAAAAAATCATAAGAATTTCAAAATTAAATGTTTTGTTTATTTCTGGTCCAATGTGACAGGTTTTCTTATGCTATTATTATTGTAATTATGAAAAATAGTTATTGGATTTAATTTTTTTCTTCACTGCGTAGAAATCATTGCAATCCTATTAACGTTTTTTTTTTACGGATTTTTTATGAAGCGAAAAATCGAGCCATTAATTTTCCATTTTTTCCCACTCATCTTTACTAATAATTCCCCATCTGTACAATTCTAAGCATTCACAAATAATTTCCTGAAAGTGCGTCTTGAGCATTTATTTGCAAATTTGATGGGTGGTTCCAAGGAAGTAATCATGAATCATTATAATTATTTATTTCTTAATATTTTCTATGTTCATGACGATACAAAGGGCGCCTTAAAATGTTAAATGTCTTGAATTATTCATACTTAAAATATTGTGGCAGTTCTTCCCAGCAACTGTTTGTCCGGACTGCCTTCGCTCTGACAGTCCCCAGGGTACGTTTTGAATTTTCACGAGGAGGCTTCTGACGTCTCCTGAATGAAGGTGCACTGGTTTTCTTTGCCCATTCCCCTCATATTTATTTATTTATTTAATCACCTTTTCCTATAACCTCTCTCTCTCTCTCTCTCTCTCTCTGCAGGCTGATTTCCCTTTGAAGCCCTCTTGGGTTTATACAAGGCTGTTGACTCTACAGTCCATAATAAGGGTTTTCAGCTGAAAGAAAGAAAAAAGAAAGTTCAGTAGACCTGCTTATGCCAACAGAGGCGCAATGGATTTTTTCAGGAAACTGAATAAGTCGATTTTCAAAATAGGAAAATGAACTTGTAGAGGGCATCCCAGTTAATTCGAAATATTAGCAATTTATTATTATTAATGATTTAAAGAAAGAAAGAAAAAAAGAAAGTTCAGTAGACCTGCTTATGCCAACAGAGGCGCAATGGATTTTTCAGGAAACTGAATAAGTCGATTTTCAAAATAGGAAAATGAACTTGTAGAGGGCATCCCAGTTAATTCGAAATATTAGCAATTTATTATTATTAATGATTTGTACTTTCAAACGCTCTAGGGTTGAGAAATCCTTTTAAAGGTGTAATTTCAGAGTCTGCCTCAGAAAAGGCAACGGATGAAATAACAGAAGAATCCTTCTCATGAAAATTCAAAAGGTGTTTTGGGGAACTGTCAGGGCGAAGACAGTCCGGACAAACAGTTGCTGAGAAGAACTGCCACAATATTTTGGGCCAATGAATAATTTTGTATGGCACTAACAATTTATGTCTAAATGTATGTGTTTGTGTGTGTGATAATTATCTATATAGGTCAGTAGATACTACAATAAATGAGTGCATGATAATTATCTATATAGGTCAGTAGATACTACAATAACTGAGTGCATGGACTTAATGTAAAACGCGGTCAAAATTTGTAGAAGTAAACGAAAAATGTCATCACGAAACATACATTGTGGAACTGCAGAGATGATATTGACATTCCCATCCAAGGCGAAGAAATCCTGAGTGCATAACTCAAACACATCTCTTATGGCAACGATTGACTGCCTCTTGTGTGTGAGTTCCATGATCGAATATCTCTCCGAGTATGTTTGTGCGTAACAAAAGATGCAAAACGCGCGCGCACGCACACACACACACACACACACACACACACACACACACACACACACACACACACAAATAACTAAAGAAGTGAATTGACTGAAAAAGAAGTATGATAAATAGTATGCTCTATATAATTCTCTTCTTTGGAGTTTCTGAAAGAATTTATTCTCCATGCTAGACGTACTTCGATGTTCATTTTTACGGGAGAAACATTTTTCTTGAAGATGGAAATTGGGAAATACAATTGCTGTTGCGTAAAATATTTAAATAATGTTTCAATACTTGATTAGATATCTACCAAGATATTTCAAAGTTCTGTCAGCGTTGAAGCTAAAACCAATATTATCATTTATATTCGCTTGGAGTCTAAGGTTTTTCTTTTTATTCTGAAATATATATAACGATGTTAAGCATTTGAGAACTTTAAAGATACGTTTAAAGAGGACTTGTAATTCCTTATAGAGAATTACTTGAATTATTTTCTGATGTCAGCTATTTACGAAAATTAAAATTCACCAAAAAATAATGAAATATATAAGATAACGGGCACCAACTGTCAAAACAAAATATCATTATAATCCAAAGCTTTAGTCTAACTCCACAAAATATACAACCTAAAATTGTTTTTAAATAACCAGACCCCAAGAGAAAGTCCTGTGAAATTATAAGTCAACGTGATTGACACATTTCGAACCTGACGACGGAGGTTAAAGATCAGAGACTCAGAGACGCCACTGAATACGAACCAAGATTGAATACAAACTCGAACTGAATACAAAGCAAGGCACACGAACCCCAAAGACTACCTGGGTTGGAATAGGATTCCCAGATATTCCTAAGTATTCCATTCCAAATTTTGTTCCTCTAGCCAGGAGGAAATTATTATAGGCGATAGGACTCCAAAACTATATTCAGTGAAGGGAAGCTGGGGGAAATGTCTGACGAGTTGACGACAATGAAATGATTGAATAATATAGTATAAGTTCTGTAAGTTCTTAAGAGTGGTTATGTATACAGAAATACAAACTTAATGATAGACAGGGCATCTTGTAAGTATTTTACTTATACACAGGAGGAGGTCTGTGGGGGAGATTTCTTAAATGGTACCAAGTTACTTTACTCTGAAAGACTTTGGTAGCACTTATTAGTAAATTCTGCTCTGTAAGTTCTTAAGAGTAGTCACATATAAAGAAATCGAAAATCCTAATAGACAGGGCATCTTGTAAGAATTCTACTTGTATACAGGAGCTCTGTGGGAGAGATTTCTTAAATGGTAGCATATGAAAAGCATGTAGGTCACAAGTATGTTATGAATTACAATACACAACGGATGTTGAATCAACAAGTGGGGAGGAAAGCTTTCCCCAAAATCTTGGAGAAGAATGTAGCTAGCATCCTGACGCATTTCCTCGTTAAGTAAGGATGGCGTCAGAATGACCAAGGTGTTAGGCACTAGTATTGGTTGGTCTAGAATCGTTAATTTGAATGGATTGTGTATCAGAATTTCCTTTAGTTATGATTTCCATTTATGTGTCTGTAGCTTTTGCTGAATTACTTTCGTTAAATTAGCAAATAAAGTCTAGTTTTGGATCTGGGTGTTTAATTCCAATAGGCCTTTGTCTGAGGTTAGATACAGGGAGAGGAGTCCACGAGGGAGAAGGAATGTGGTGACCCAACGCCGAGCCAGCGCTACAGGACAGAATCTTAGAGATGTAAGTTGATATGGTGCTGTTCTTAAAACAGATGCAGTAAGAGATTATGACCCTAATTGACCTTGTGTACGGTCATAATACACACAATCCCTTGGTACCGAAACCCAATTCTTTTAGACCCAACAACAGTCTGAAGAATTTGTTCAAAATTCACTCACACACACATATATATACATACACAAACACAATCCCACGCCAAGTAAGGGAACTGAGACCACAAGACTTCCTCCTCTTCAATGTATTCCAATTGCAGAGGCTGCAATAATTCCATCAGCAGAAGAGGAAATGTCTGACATATCTCAATTTGCATATTCTCTCTCTCACACTGCCTTTGATGGGGCCGCCCGCCTGGTTGGTCCTTCTATCGAAATGTGGACACGTCAGGGTAGATTTCAGTGTGATGGTTGCGTCTGAGAGAGAGAGAGAGAGAGAGAGAGAGAGAGAGAGAGAGAGAGGTAATTGTACAGGGGCCACTGACTTGAAATCCAAGCTTCCAAGAATATGGTGTTCATTTGAAAGGCTTTACAGAAGATAACAGGAAATACAGAAAGAAGAGATCAGTTATTAGAAAAGATAAGAAGTAATAAAGGATTTATTAATAAATTCATAAATAACAAATCAACATTAAAGGTAACGACCCTTCCCAAAATCAGTGTCATGAGTTAAGCTGATTACACGTTTTATATTTATTGACACGTTTTAATATTTATTTGTGTACTTGCTATTAACTCTTGATACTTTCCAGACTGACATTATTTGCAGACTAACATTCTTTTCAGGGTGGCATTCTTTTCAGTCTGAAATTCTTTTATAGACTGACATTTCTGAGACTAACATTTTTTCAAGCTGTATTCTTTTCAGAATGACATTCTTATCAGGCCAACATCCTTATAAGGCTCACATCCTTTCAGACTGTCATTATTTTCAGACTGACTTTTCTTTTCAGACTAAACTTTTTTTCAGGCTGATATTTTCAGACTGATATTCTTTTCAGGCCAACATTCTTTTCAGGCTGACTTTTCTTTCAGATTGACTTTTTCTTTCAGACTGACATTCTTTTTCAGATCTACATTTTTTTCAGACCTACATTCTTTTCAGACCAACTTTCTTTTCAAACTGACATTCTTTTCAGACAGACATTCTCTACAGATTCACATTCTCTTCAGACTGATATTCTTTCAGACATACAATCTCTACAAATTCACATTCACTTCAGACTGACATTCTTTTCAAGCTGACATTATTATCAGACTGACACTATTATCAGGCTGACTTCTTTTCAGACTGACGTTCCGTTCAGACTAACATTCTTTCAGACAAGTTCTTTTCAGACTGACCTTTCAGGCTGACATTCTTTACAGGATGAAATTATTTTCAGACTGACATTCTTTTCAGGCTGACTTTCTTCCATACGTACCATACTCTCTTGTTGTTTCATCTTTTTTTTTATTTCCTTGTTTTGGTGATCTCTCCTTTCTTCCTTCGATTTTCCACATTTTCCTTTTGTGAAGAAGAAAGAGGGTTCCCTGAGGCTTCCCTTTTTTTTATCTTTTATGGGGAAGAAAGAGGATTCCCTGAGGATTCCCCATTATGCCTTTTATGGGGAAGAAAGGAGATTCCACGAGGATTCCCATTTATGCTTTTATGAGGAAGAAACAGGATCCCTGAGGATTCCCCATTTATGCCTTTTATTGGGGAAGAAACATGATTCCATGAGGATTCCCATTTATGCCTTTTATGGGGAAGAAACAGGATTCCCTGAGGATTCCCCATTTATGCCTTTTATGGGGAAGAAAGAGGATTCCCTGATTATTCCCTATTTATTTATATCCCAGGGTCCTCCGAAGGCCACTGCCAACAGCTCTTTCTTTCTTCCTTCTTTCTGGGGATTTGCTCAGAGAAGCTTTCTGGAGCTACGAAATGAACAGCTGGTGAAGACTTTAAAAGTCTCCGTTACTGTCGTATAGTTTGTCTTTATTATTATTATTATTATTATTATTATTATTATTATTATTATTATTATTGTTGTTGTTGTTGCTGTTGTTGTGAAGTCCTTTAATGATGGGTAGTGAGCAACATCTCTAGACTCGGATACACTGGTTATTATTATTATTATTATTATTATTATTATTATTATTATTATTATTTTTATTATTATTATTATTATTATTAATTATTATATTTCGAAGCCACATTAGCATAATACTAAACCACATTTCTTTATTCTAATTAACCGATCTTTTATGGGGAAAGAACGATGCAACTGTTAGGGGATTCTATGGGATTAATTTTATGTTGGCAACACTGCACTGATTTTTGTAATTGAATAACCTCTCTGGAAGAACTCATCACGTTCACCGGAAAAACAGTTTTAAAGATTTATTTTGCTACCGTAGTAAAGTTTCGTTTTATTTTGCTGCTTTTCAGAGATGTTAACAAGCTCAACATAATGTGTTCACTACTCAAAATATAAATACTTATCATTAAATGATTCAGTCTTCAGGAAGTCCTGTGGACTATAAGTATGGAATTATCTAACAATAGATATCTGGCGATAGTGGAATAAGTTTAAATGAGAGAGAGAGAGAGAGAGAGGAGAGAGAGAGAGAGAGAGACGAGAAGAGAGAGAGAGAGAGAGAGAGAGAGAGAGAGAATTTAGTAAATCTCTTACAAAGTGTCATATGCATTATGGTTTTATACTAAAGACATTTAAATGGTCCAATATACGTCTTCCAAGTGACGGTACTGATACAGTTTAGGACCGAACGTGGTATGCATCCACAACTATTAAATCTTTATTGTTCCCATTCCCAAAAACAATCATTGTTCCAGTGACTCTCCTAAACGACAGAATACGTCTTCAGAATCCTTTATGATAGCTCTGAGAGTTTGGGTATTCATCATATATCACAAGGCCGATGAAATGAAACTTGCAAAAAACAATGGTTTCGTAACGAGAGGGAATTTTGAGAAACAATGACTTACATCCATTCATATGAATAGATAAGACCACTATGAATATCTAATTTGCAGAAGACTTTGCAAAAGAACCGTTCGACCGTGTTTGAATCAGAATTGCTTAAAAGTTGCAGAAAATGAAATTTCAGCCATTATCCCATATAAGAAGATATTCCAACCACATCAAAGAGGCTGCACAGCCAATAAACAGTTAATTTCTCAAACAGGCAGCGCTTAACCCCGGACCCCAAATCATCCTGGAAGAGGGATTAAGGTCCCCACCCGGGAGAATCAGATATTCTGCTGAGCCTCATTAAAGCTCTCTCTCTCTCTCTCTCTCTCTCTCTCTCTCTCTCTCATCAGAGGTGCCTCACCCTGAGGGAGCTGGGGCAACCCGAACGAACTGTAAGGTCTGTAAGGTAAGGCCTCTGCCTCGGCTGTGACGGAGGATTTGTTCTTTGCAGACTTTCTGCTTCATAATATTTTGTTGTGTAAGCGTCATTTTGTGATGTATCTAGGTGCCAATACGACATTATGAATTCACACTTAGTTCACTTATACATGGTAGAGTAGAGACTGTTTAAATACGTAAAATTTGAGATAAACAGAACATTCATAACGAGAAAGTTCAAGTCGGTGAAATTAGCCATAAAATCTGATAATTTTATTTACATGAAAGAAGCCAGGTACACCTCGGTGCAACTTTAATATTATATGTTGGAACCTGCAGAGTTCCTAGACTATCAAGCCTTCACCTGACACGTCCTTGAGACTGTAGAGGACGGAATCACTGTAGATATTTAAATGATAGACCTTGGTAGGGGGAATGTGCACTGAAGTGTCCACAAGTTATATATCAATATCTGTCGAGCTATAAGTCTCTTTCAGTCTAGAGAATTTCCAATCTAGATGTGTGTAATAATAATAATAATAATAATAATAATAATAATAATAATAATAATAATAATAATAATAATAATAATAATAATAATAATAATTTAAGAACAAGAATAACAACTATACTGCAATACTGTGGGCGTAGTGAGAGAAAAACCACAAAAAATATTTTGTCAACCAAAAAGACATCCAACAATACAGAAGCAGAAATGTAGACAATCCCAGTAGGATATATATTTAAATACACAAAATTTACGGCCATGCCATCAAAGTGAGCCAAAGCAGAGACCTGTAGTGAAACTGCAATAATCCATAAAAAATATTTTAATGACACACAATAATCCACAAACATCAACGAGCGTAGGTACATAACTTTAAAGGACTATAAAAACTAAATGAAATATTAAGACAAAGCGCAGCTTGAATGTTTATTTCAGTTTCAGGATGAGGTCAGTTATACCCGACACTATTTAATGCTGTCTCCAGGGGAGCAAGCCTCTTGTACTCTGCTTAATTCATGCGGCATTCAACCAAATTGTAAGACATGATCACATTTATGCACTTCTATTAATAATAATAATATGTCTAACAATGCAAAAGAAAAACTACTCCTTTATTCCATCCTATACTAAAGATCAGAAAAGAAATATCACAGAGGAGAATCAGAATGAAAACATTACCTAACCACAAGTAATCATAAACATCACTTGTGTATTTCTGAGGTATTTTTTCTAATAAGGAAGAAAAGCAAATCCACTTTCTAAGTTCTGATTGGTCTCTTTGATGAGAGTTCTTGTTTGGGACGTCCAATATCTCCATCTAATGAGTGATGGACTTATGATACAGGAAATGAAACCTTAGCTCACGACTGACTAAGAATCAGACTTTAAGTATTTTGTTGTTTGAAACCTTTGCAGTGTTCATGATATGTTGCCTTTCCAGAGTTTTCCTGTTTATTGCCACAAATAATCGTAATAATGTTTTGAGACAAAAGTCGTTTATCATTGGGGGCAAAAATCATATATAAAAATAATATTAAGAGTTGTATTGAAAACCACCATCGTATTTCACTTTTTTTCACAATTTATACCTTCATAGTCCAACGCGCTCTCTCTCTCTCTCTCTCTCTCTCTCTCTCTCTCTCTCTCTCTCTCTCTCCTCTCTCTCTCTCTCTCTCTCTCTCTCACGCACAAACTCTTATTCCTGAAGAATAGTTTCTCTTTATGAAGAAACTTTGAGGCTTCTCAGAACGTGTGAATAAATTTGAGTGCTTTTTCCTCCCGCCTGGTGTATTATGTACGGCATTACCTTTGGTCCTAATGGATTCTGAATCCTTCCTGTTATTTTACCTACAAAATAATGCTTTCTTCTTAGGGATATTTTCCTCTAATGTATCGTGACTCATATGCATGTGGAAATAACTACAAGCAAGATTACCAAAACACACACACGCACACAAACAGAAATGAACGCCTAAGAGTTAATGACTATTTCAGCATTATGCAGATTGTGCTCAATTTTTACTGATGAAACTGAACATTGATAAATAAACATTTTGCAACAATATGTAAATCCTTGACTATAGAATACTGAAGCATATTTGAATAAATGCTCATGACACATCAAAAATATGGTCATTACACAGGGGCAAATTAATTCTAGCAGTAATAAGCACGTTGGGTCAGATATGAATCAATTTTAAAAGTAGAGATTTGAAAGCATATTTGTGAACTACTTTAATTCATTCAGGAAGAATAAATTTATAGCGTATTTCGCCTCAAAAAAGAAGAAATTTTCATTAGAAACTTTCATCAAAGCGGCCATTTGACACTTTAAAAGAACTTAATTAGGATGAGATCTTTTCATATTGATTCAGGAGATTTGAAAGCTAATTTACAACCCGGTTGTTGTTTGCTAATCTGTACGAGATTGATCTGTATATCCACTTACATAGTTGTGTTTTGGCGTAGTTGAGGAAGGTGACTTTGAAAGATGAATCTACATATTTGATTTGATGCTGTGTTGACTGACATTCCACCGACCAGAGTCCTGTTATTCAAACATCCACAGTGATTCATTTCTCTTCAGTCTCAGAGACTTGTCAGATTAAGACTTGGTAGTCTAGAAACTATGTAAGTCCTCATTTTCGACCTGATTAAACCTACGCGTACCGACCTTCTTTCAGGTGACTATCATCATTAAATTTTATGTTTAATTTCTCTAGCTTGAACTTTTTGTTATGACTATACTGCTCATCTCATATTCTGCGTATTTTCTAAGTTTCTACCTAGCTAGATTACCATAGAAGATTGATGCTGAGCCTTGATTAGAAATTGAAAATTCTTTCCCCCCAGAACTTTGTGATGGACCTTAATCCCCTCTCCTGCGAGGATTTCGGTCAAGGGTTAAGCGCTTGCCTGTTGTGGAAATTAACTTTTTTATTGCTGTGCAGCCTCTCTGATGGCGGTTGGAATATTTTCTTTTGTGAGATAATGGCGGTGAAAGTTCATTTTTTTGCAAACTTTTTAACAATTCTGATACAAACTCGGCCGAGTGGTTCTTCTGTAAAGTCTTCCGCAAACTGGATATTCTTAGTAGTATTACCAATCTGGATATCTATTCTTGTGAATGATTTCAGCCATTCTTTATCAAAATTCCTCCTTCTAACGAAACCATTGTTTGTTGCAAGTTTCATTTCATCTGCCTTGTGAGGTATGATGAATGCTCAAACTCTCAGGGGTTATCATAAAACATTCTGAAAACATTCAGGATTCACACCGGAATATTTATAGTTTTTGGGAATGGGAACAATAGGAATCTGGTAGCTTTGGATGGCATACCACGTTCGGCCGCCCGAAGTATAACAATACCTCAGAAAGCAACGCGAATAATAAAACAAATAAAGGAAAATATCTCAAATTACGCTATAGCCTACATGAAAGCCATATCATGGACCAATTCGCTTTCTTCAGTAGAAGCCATAAAGCATACGAGAGAGAGAGAGGAGAGAGGAGAGAGAGAGGAGAGAGAGAGAGAGAGAGAGAGAGAGAG
Organism: Macrobrachium rosenbergii; assembly: GCA_039081455.1. NCBI lineage: Eukaryota > Metazoa > Arthropoda > Malacostraca > Decapoda > Palaemonidae > Macrobrachium > Macrobrachium rosenbergii. Next base: position 10,226,910 of record JANJGK010000027.1, on the reverse strand, counting down.
AGAGAGAGGAGAGAGAACTGTTCAAACTCAAAACGACAGAACCGTCACAGTGACCTGGGCATTGCTCGGGCAAGGTCATTCGAATGACGGCGAATGCAAGTTGGGGAAACTCCATTTGGCATTCAGGTGGGGCAGTATGGCCATAGGTGCCTTTGGTGGGCCGATGGATTTTAGGACTCGAGATGTGGACATCGGGTTAGGATTCAAGAGTTGTGTCTCAATGTCCGGGTAATGACGAATTCTCCCTGCATTTTAAAATATTTTATCTATTTTTTATCTATTTATTACTTTATTACTTTATTTTTCTTTTTAATAAGTGATATCTCTTCTTTCTGTATTTCTCTTTTACCTTCTCTTACTTCCTAATTAGTACCATATTCTTTGGAAGCTTGAATTTCAAGTCAATGACCCCTTTGGTGGGCTTGTTCCATATGAATGGGTTTCATCTTCTGAATAATAATAATAATAATAATAATAATAATAATAATAATAATAATAATAATAATAATAATAATAATAATAATAACAACAACTAAGACGTTTTATTAAGCAGAGATAATTTTGTTTCTAGAATATATATTTTGTAATTAGAAATATTTTTCTGTATTTATTTCCTGTTTCTGTTTCTCGTAATATTCTGTCCCCTCAGAAGGAAGATTTCATACCCGACGTTTGATGCCCATTTCCTTTAGTTTCTTTTCAAAGAAAAAAACAAAAGAAGCGAAATGAACTGTTCCCCCCAAAGGAGGCATCCGAGTTGTCTTATGTAGAAGCGCATTTTGTCTTCCTTTGCCTGTCATCGCTACAAAGGAAAGAAAAGGGACAGACAATAAACAACAGAGAACGAAGGGTAAAAGTTGTTCTTTGAGCCTCTCTCTTCTGGGTACAGAGGAACTAAAGAGACTTCTCTCATCCTCACACCTAAAGGTATATTGCCCCTTTTGTCTTCGTTTCTTACTGTGTATTACTCTGTATTTCCTATCTCTCTCTCTCTCTCTCTCTCTCTCTCTCTCTCTCTCTCTCTCTCTCTCTCTCTCTCTCCTCTCTCTCTCCTCTTCTTCTTTTTCTATCTCTCTCCTTATTCTCCTCCTCTCTCTCTCTCTCTCTCTCTCTCTCTCTCTCTCTCTCTCTCTCTCTCTCTCTCTCTCTCTCTCTCTCTCCTCTTCTTCTTCTTTTTCTATCTCTCTCCTTATTCTCCTCCTCTCTCTCTCTCTCTCTCTCTCCTCTTCTCTCTCTCTCTCTCTCTCTCTCTCTCTCCTCTTCTTCTTCTTTTTTCTATCTCTCTCCTTATTCTCCTCCTCTCTCTCTCTCTCTCTCTCTCTCTCTCTCTCTCTCTCTCTCTCTCTCTCTCTCTCTGCCACAGTATTTAATGGCGTTTTCCCAGATTTCAGCAGTAATGATTTAGACTATAGTGTAATATTATACATTCCAACCCTGCAAATGTTTCCCATGAAATTCCCCAAATGAAAAAAGGATCATTATTCATAATGTACCACATAACTTCTCATCAGCATTCAGATTCAGGTAGAAAATGGAGTTTAATACGGCTTGCATTCCATTAATTACATCGCGAACGAGTGAGTTTTAGGTTAATGAAACGGAAATTCAGTTTGGAAACTCCAAAAATGATACAGAATGAGTAACTACATTCGTAGAGACAAATTATAGTTTGTGATATTTCCACCAGTTCTGTAGAATCACCAGTTGTCTCACTCGTGTTTTTGTGGATCAGTTCGTCGGTATAGACTGGGTTCTTCGTCATGTTAGAATGGGAGTTTTATTCCAGGAGTTTTGTCTTGGCTACAACTAAAATGTAGAATAGTTTGTCTGGCTCAGTTGTGGAATTTTCTGATTTCCAAACGTTTAAGCGAGAAGCAAATTGTCTCCTGCTCTCAGCTGCTGCTGACGTCTCTTGTTGCCCCTTTACAATCATCTTTATTCTCAATTTCCCTTCTGCTGTAGCGCTGAATGACGACGTCTCTTGTTACCCCTTTACAATCATCTTTATTCTCAATTTCCCCTTCTGCTGTAGCGCTGAATGACATCATAGGCCCCAGCGCTTGGTCTTTGGCCTAAATTCTAAATTCTATTCTAGTCTATAACCAAAGTGGCCGGGTGCAGTAAACGAATTAGGTGAGTGCACTTCCGGACAGAGACTATTCTCTGGTTACAAGTCCAACCCATTTGGGAATATTGCAATGGGTCGTAAAGGGGATCCCCTTCTGTATGTATTTTAGGTAGCCTTCAACCCATTCATTCCTCTATGAATACCCCCAACTACGGACTCGCTAAATTTCTTGTCCCGTTACGTGACCCACTCACAAATACCCCCCCCCCCACCCCCCTATACACTAAAAAAAAAAAAAAAAAAAACTCAGCCACTTTTAAAGACGAAATTATTAAGCAGGATTCTAATTTAGTCATGGCAAGTTCGATGCTGAATCCCTGTTCACAAACGTTCCTGTGGGAGAGACCATAGACATTATCCTAAACAAATTATTTCCCTTCGACGATTCCCTTTTTAATCATTTAGTAAAACCTATTTTAAGCAACTTTTAGAGGTGGCCGTGCCGTTTTTAATAGTACTCTTTACAGGCAGGTGGAGGGGATGGCGATGGGTAGCCCCCCTACGCCCGACCTTCGCCAATATCTTTATGAACTCCCCTGGAGGGGCAAATATTAGATAACTGCCCACTTCCTTAGTTTTTCACCCTTTATTTGATAAACGCTACATTGACGATACCTTCGTTCTCTTCAGACACGACTATCATGCTGGTAATTTTTTAGAATACGTAAAATCCCAACATCCTAACACCAAATTAACTCTAGAAAAAGAGTCCCACAACTCACTTGCTTCCTGCACCTTCGAATTACAAGGGATGAGACAGGCTTCCATACTGGCATTTTCAGAAAAAGCAATTTCCGCTGATATAGGTACCAGTTTTGTCTCCAGTAGCAACAACAACAACAACAACAACAACAATAATAATAATAATAATAATAATAATAATAATAATAATAATAATAATAATAATAATAATAATAATAATGTGTGATAAAAATCTACAATTATATAGAACCATAATACTAAGTAAAATATAATTGTGGATTTTTATTACACAGATTGTTTTTTCACGAGACTGAATTTCTTAGCAATAATAATAATAATTCACAATTATTATTATTATTATTATTATTATTATTATTATTATTATTATTATTATTATTATTATTATTATTATTATTATTATTATTATTATTACCATCAAAGAAGTCTGAAATAAATATAACATATACTCCTCGAGCTAATTTACTATTCACCAAACTTTTACCTAAATCTCTAAAAATAAAAAAGTGGAGAAACGAAAACCTAGAATTCTGACAATGTATTCAGAATGCAACAAGGAATTCGACCCATTTTGGCTACGTATGCAAATGAAGGAACCTCCAAAATCAACAGAATAACAATGACCTCAACTCCAGGTTAGTTTTGGCCTTATTTTCAATCGAAGATCCCCTGGGGGCCGGGGGCGGGGTCAGCCCCTTCAACCATATTTGAAAGGTACGAAACGTTTGTTTGTATATTTTGACAGAGGCTAGAGGCATAATAATAATAATAATAATAATAATAATAATAATAATAATAATAATAATAATAATAATAATAATAATAATAATAATAAAAGTCGATGATGATGATGATGATGATTATAATTTGCAAGCCCCCCGACAGGGGCCATTGACTTAAGATTCAAGAAGCTTGAAAAGAATATTAAGGTGTTCATTAGAAAGAAGTAACAGACGATAAAGAGAGATACAGGAAGAAGACATAGCATATTAAAAAAGAAAAAAAAAACAAATGGGCGAATTAATAAGTACTTAGAAGAAAATATAAGTTAATTATCAAAATACGAGGAGAATTGTGCCGTCTGACTTTGCAAGAGCAGTTAAAAAGAAGAAAATTAATGAACAATACGCGAAATTATATTTGTACTGGATTCAGAAATTTAAATAGGTTGGTTTATACTATAATAAGCAAATAAATATTATATATATAATATATTATACATACATACATACACATATACATACATACATATGGAAATATAAATACATCTACATTATATACATACATATACATATACACATATACATATATATATATATATATATATATATATACATATATATATATATATACATATATATATATATATATATATATATATATATATATATATGTATATATATATATATATATATATATATGTACAATTTTGGACGAAGGCTCCATCCCCTAAGCGTACAAATTTCCCACCAGGAAAAAATCATCATGGCGGAGAGAAATCCTTGAGCGCCTTTGTAATTCCTCATCAGCATTCACCTTCGAGAGAGAGAGAGAGAGAGAGAGAGAGAGAGAGAGAGAGAGAGAGAGAGAGAGAGAGAGAGGAGGTAATCTGAATATTACGCATTAACTTCATTTGGGAGACGCTTTGGGAAACTGTAGCTACAAAGGACGAAGACACTATTAATTTTCCTTCTATCAAAGTCTAGGGAAGAAGATGAGGAAGAGTCTGTGGTGGCACACGTTTTAAATACCAGATTTTTGTTTTATTTTGCCTCTTTTACCTGTTATTTCACTTAATGTATATTTTTGATTTACTTTTAGCTTAAAACCACTCTGTGGTTCTCATTTATCTTTTAGCTTAGAGACTTGCTATATTACAAAACTAAATCTTATTATAATTATTAGCTCATTTTAGCATGCTTTTAATATTGTAAAAAAAAATTCAATTTTTATCCCTGAAGAAGGGAGAGGATTCCCCAAACGTTGGTGTAAATAGAAAGGAGAAATGATTCCCGGTCTTCTCGCTCTCCTGTTGATTATCCAACACCAGAATCAAACATCTGTAGAATTTCCTGGAAAAATTTTCTGGAATTGTGGGAATGGGAATCTGTTTTTGGGTAGGACACAGGACCCCTTCTGAGATTAGATGGAATTAGACACTTGAGGGCAATGAATGATCACACAGAGAGGGAACACGACGACTGTATACAGTAACAACCCAGATGCGGGAAGAGGAAATAACTTGGATTTGTAACGCGAGAATTCGGGAGTGGAAACGCCATGTTGTACATAATTATCTGTGACACTGAAACACTGACATATTATATAATACTTTCCAAAGAGTTTCATCGCAGCATATTCACAGACATTCCTATCAAATGGTACCTAAAATATGGTCATTATTCTTCTCATACCAATTTGCATATGGTATACTTATTGCCTAATTTTGAAGGAGGCTTCATTTGAGCAAACAAAGATAAACAAAGTCTCTCTGCGAACAAGGAAACAACATCCACACGCACAAAGGAACATTAGGTTGAATCTGTTTAGAAAAACGAAGCGCATTCATTTCATAAACTATTCACATTCAGTTCGAGAGATATTCCACAAATGTCGAAGGAAAATAACGCACAAATTTCAGCAAAATCTACGGAAAACTTAAAGAAAAAAAATTAAACTTTTACGCAAAGTGGGAAAATAACTCTTACATTCTGAAAACAACGAAATTACATTTTAATTGTAAAGAAGCAAGGATAAGCATAATTGTCCTGGCTGGCTGAAATTTCAGTGTCCACCAGAACCAACTATGGCAAATTGGTGCTCACCAAAACGAACTTATTCGGCAATTGTAGCTTTCGCAGTCAGGCTGGTGGTCTGAATGGCCAACATGTGATATTCTGTTTTGGCCTCATTCTGTTGCTAGCTGAGAGCGGAGGTTGGAAAAATGCCGTTTTCTGGCTTACACATTGTGTCTTGTGTTTTTTTTTTGCATGTATGTATATGAAATATAAAAGTACTACGTTGTATTTCTCAGATATTTGAGGCAACATCCACAATGAAATATGTGTTATACAATTTACAGCATATTAAAAACATTATGTACAGTGCTCACTTTTTGTCCAACTACTGTGGACTTGTTCCCTAGAAAGCATTTCAGTGAACAAGTCCACAGTAGTTGGACAAAAGCTGTAAGCATTGTACATAATGTTTTTAATACGCTGTAAGCTTTATAACAAGTATTTCACTGTTGACCTTAGCTCATATATATATATATATATATATATATATATATATATATATATATATATATATATATATATATATATATATATTTATATATATATATATATATATATATATATATATATATATATATATATATATATATATATATATATATATATATATATATATATTAAAAACCTCGAGGGAAACTCGAATGGCCTGAAACGCCCCAGTCTTGTGCTGGTTGAAGATGCAGCTTTAATTTGGAAACTGAAATTCCTCCTTTCATAAACTTTACAAAAATCTCGACAGCATAAATGTATATTCTCATGACTATGACATAATATTCCTTCGCTACAAAATCTAAATACCATCATGATTAACAAATGTATATTGATGGACTTATTTTTTTACTTTTTTTATAAAGTAGCTTTGTTATCTTAATTTGGTCTCATTGAAGGAAAAGGAAAAAAAAGTTTTACTATTGCGTTGAAACTTCAGTATCTTTGACGTTCGGACTAGTTTAGCTTTAATAAGCAATTAGAACAAATTTCATAGAACCTCAACCAAGAGAGAGAGAGAGAGAGAGAGAGAGAGAGAGAGAGAGAGAGAGAGAGAGAGAGAGAAATATGCCTTTAAGCTCCAGCACATGTCGAAATTACGTTTTTCCCTTGACACATAAATTTCAGTCTACACCTTTCGGGAGAAAGCGTTCCTCAGTTGAGAGAGAGAGAGAGAGAGAGAGAGAGAGAGAGAGAGAGAGAGAGAGAGAGAGAGAGAGAGAGAGAGAGAGAGAGAGACGTTTCAAGAGTCAGTCCATATTCAAATAGCTCCTGTGTCTCACCGGAGGCACGACTAAATTCGGCATTTTATCTCTCTCGGAAGGAGGCATTTTTCGATCATAGCTTGAAAAGGTCTCAAGGAGGAACTTCTTCAAAGATAGACGGAGAAGTGATAACGATCTCTCTCTCTCTCTCTCTCTCTCTCTCTCTCTCTCTCTCTCTCTCTCTCTCTGCTTCCCTTTTGACTCCTTTTTCACACTAACGAAGGGCG
>JANJGK010000027.1:10152284-10214784 GCA_039081455.1 Macrobrachium rosenbergii | reverse complement strand
TAAATATATTAATGTATAAATATATATATATATATATATATATATATATATATATATATATATATATATATATATATATATATATATATATATATATATATATATATATATATATATATATATAATCAGAAAGCTACAAACGTCCTTTAATATCCAATTCACTCTACCTCGGAAATAATATATTTTCATATATGTTACCGAAGGGGAATTTTTAGTTGATAATAAGTCCACCGTCCTGTGGGGTCGAACCAGCGACGGACGAGGAATCAGGACTACAGTGACGCACTAACGAAATCGGCCGATTTCGTTAGTGCGTCACTGTAGTCCTGATTCCTCGTCCGTCACTGGTTCGACCCCACAGGACGGTGGACTTATTATCAACTAAAAATTCCCCTTCGGTAACATATATGAAAATATATTATTTCCGAGGTAGAGTGAATTGGATATTAAAGGACGTTTGTAGCTTTCTGATTGTATATGAATCACGGTGATGTGATAAATAGTCATATATATATATATATATATATATATATATATATATATATATATATATATATATATATATATATATATATATATATATATATATATATATACTATATGTATATTGTTAAGAACTCTTCAACAAGAGCCACAAATTATTTTTTCTTTTTTTTTAAACCAGGTCCTCTGTTCAATAAATTAATTGCCAGTCCAGACAAAGATTTACCACACACTAGACTTTAGGTAATACGCACTCAAAGATGGTGACAAAAAAAGATCAAAAGCCTAAATTTAACAAATGATTATTTATAAAACAAACTTAATAATTAAAGTGTCCCCGAAAACCTGCTTGAGTAACTAGAAAAAAAAAAACATGCAAGCATATACAAAACCTTCACACATACCTCAATCTCCTACCTAACTATTATACCGAAGAGTAAGAGAGAAATGTCACAGTAGTAGAACGAAATCAACACTCACTCACGTGTACACGATAGGCGGAGACACAGTGAAGAAACTTAACACTAATAACTGACTTTTTCCTTAACACTAATATTTACAAAACAAATGAGATACACCTTAATTCCTACAAATAATAAACGTTCGGCAAATATGCTGAAAATACACGGAAACTGCTTCAGTCCAGGAAACTGTCTATAAAAACTCCTACGGGAGCTTCCGCTTGATGCTTTGAAGCAATACTCCGACGGGGTAGTTCACTCACAGAGGAGAACAAATATAGGCAAAAGGGGATGCTCACCCTTCTCCGGCCTCAGAAGGCCTCCTGACGATTCCCGGAGGATACAGCAGTGCACTCGTCAATGCAAGGGATGGGCCTTGCTCGCAGGTGGGCAAAAGCAAACCCACAGACAAGCTCGCACAAGAGGGCACAGGGCACACCCTCTCCACCAACAGCGGCCTCACGTTGAAAATAAGCGAGCGTCAAAAGTCCTGGCCTTGGCCAGAAGGCAGTGTTGCAGCCAACAAATGACGACGAGTGCAGTGGAAATATAGGATGCTGAACCTCCCTTCGGGGAACCGAAACTAACAATCCTTGCCTGATGGAAAACTCCCCCACATCAAGTAAGGGCGACGAGAAAAGCAGCGAAAAACCATCGGGCGAAAGAGGCAATTGCTGAAGACGATACTCCGCTCGTTGAAGTACGAAAAAAAAGAAACAAGCGGATAAATATAACTATATAACAATAAATCCAAAATCCTTGAGAGGAGCGAAAAGAACCAACAAGCAGTTTCTCGTGACTTTTGTAAAGATGAAAATTTAATTTACGTTAAAGAGAAACCAGAGAAAAAATTTAATTAGTAGTTACAATATATATATATATATATATATATATATATATATATATATATATATATATATATATATATATATATATATATATATATATATATATATATATGTGCAGTTATTTCTACCTCTCTCAGTTACCAGTTATCTCCATTCTCGAATTACTCCATTTAGTTATCTCGGATTCCCGATTCCCTCTTTCAATGCTACTGTTAATCGCACAGATGCTATAAGGAATAAGACTAATTTTTCATGAATAGATTCGTTCACAGAAGGAACAAGTAAGAAGCTTAGAAACAGAATTCACTGTCGCAAGCTGCATTTTTAAGGTGACATTATGTCGTAAATAAGTATTATAACTTAAATACATTTTAGTGAGCGAGCGGACAAATCATCATTACAGCTTTCCAGACGCTTATGAAATTTCAAAAATTGATACAAAACATTCGTTGAAAAAAGCGACACAGGAACTAACCAAATCAAAAAGACCCTCTGTTGTCCAGCGCTAATGAAATTCATTTTATTCTCTGGGAAATAAAAGAGTGAACTAGAGAAGAGGGGGAACCATAACATGGTCCAATTTTTCTCCCACAAAATAAAGTAAAATTAGGAAAACAAGGCAAAATGAGATAAAAGGAAGAAAGAGTGTGTGTCTGTTGGCGCTGACTAAATAAAGACTTCGGAGGATCTGAGAACCGCCATTCGTCTTCTTCCTCTTGCAAGCAGGAGGTCGAGCTCATTTCTCTCTCCTTCTCCTTCTTCTTCTCCTTCTCATTCTTCTCCTCCTCCTCCTCCTCCTTCTTTTTCTCCTTCTCCGCTCACAGGAAAACTCCAGGTGAGAAGTTTCAAGTATTTATTCGACGCCAAGAGTTTGGAAGAGATGTGTTTGTCTAATGCACATTTCCTCTTATCTATAAGTCTATAATTCATGAAATTAGTTATAAAAAAGACTTTAATGTCTACGGAGAGTCTTGGAAGCTTATACAGACTTTCAAAAAGTCTGTCATTTCTTTAACATTAAAAATAAAACTGTGTTAAACCCGCCAGTCGAATTATCACTAATCGGAGATGATGTTAAAGGTAATTCAACAACAATAACAATCGCCCTTCCATTCCCACCAAGTTCTGCTCTCCCGTGCGAAGGACATGTCCAAGCCATCTCCTCCTGCCTTTCGTCATTATCTCATCTCCATACGAAACTTTCGTCATTTCCTTTATGATGTCATTTATCACTCTATCCAGTCATCTGACTCCTAATATTCTTCCAAAGCTTCATTCTCAAATCGATTAAAGCAATAGGATATAGTTTCACTCTCCCAGGAGATGCATGTCCATTAAGCAATAGATTGTTCGAGACTTAATGGAAATCTTACTTTCGTATACAGTTTCTGCCTGCTAAATTTCCTAACCTGTTCAGCCTGCTTATTGTTATGTCTTTGTTTTTAAGGCTTTCACTACATTCTAACTCAACAGGATCTGTACTGGATACATACATACATAAATACACACACATATATGTATATATATGTGTATATATATACAGTATATATATATATATATATATATATATATATATATATATATATATATATATATATATATATACATATATATATATATATATATATATATATATATATATATATATATATATATATATATATATATATATATATATATATATATATATCATATGACCGAGCAACATGGATTGGTTATATCAAAAAGGAGTTCGGCACAGAAGGCGCATAAAGTTTCCAGTCTTCAAGAAAATGCCTTATCATTTTCAGAGGAGATAAGTTCATTTTTCTAGAGTTCATCATTAAGAAATGTGGACAACATGCAAATTTTTTGCTTCTCTTGTAAATGAAGGGGAAAATTTTCAACTCTAAATTAATTTTAAACATTTTTTTAGGACGCGCGTGATAATGTGATGAAATGAAAACCGATGAAAATGTAATGTTTTTTTGATTCAGAATCCCAGAGAACTTCCTTTTCCTTTGAAGTGGAAATTGAATTCCCTTCAAGAAACTATGTCAGCCACCAGCGAGATGTAAGAGTGAAGATGAGTAAAAAAAAAAGGGGGGGGGGAATGAATGGAACAGTCATGAAAAAGTATTTTGTAATGATCTATAGTTAATTCAATAGTGTAAATCAATACAGAAACAAGAAAAATCTAATACAGCATCTCAAAATAATAATGATACTAATAATTATAACAATAATAGCAATAACAATGTTAATAAAAATTACAAAATTTATAATAAAAATACACACACATTCAAAAATAGCAAAGAAAACGACAACATCACGAATCCCTAAGATTTTGAGAGAAGCTGAAGCAAAAGAATGAATGACAATACACAAAGAAAAAAGATATCAAATAAACTACAAAAATATAAGAAAAATGTTATTATTAACACTCATCAAAACTGAGACAGAGCTGAGTTTCTGAAAATGCAAAGAACGACAGATTATTAATCATATTACAGATAATAAATATTAATAAAAAAATATTGTAATAAATTTTGATCATTGTTATAATGGTATGTCATTGAGTCTGCACTGTAACTTTTGCTCGCTCGCTCTCTCTCTCTCTCTCTCTCTCTCTCTCTCTCTCTCTGAAACAGATACCCCCAGAATGTGAGAAAAAAGCTCGAGTCACTTCCATACTCCTGAGCAAAAAAGCAAGGAGAGAGAGAGAGAGAGAGAGAGAGAGAGAGAGAGAGAGAGAGAGAGAGAGAGAGAGAGAGAGAGAGAGAGAGAGGGAGGGAGAGAGAGAGAGGCACTAGACGCAACAGGGGTGGCGCCCTCATATTCCAAGAGTTATCCTACACATACAAATTATATATATATATATATATATATATATATATATATATATATATATACATACATACATACATACATACATACATATATATATATATATATATATATATATATATATATATATATATATATATATATATATATATATATATTGGATTGTAAGCTTTGGCAAACTGTGATATACTCCTAAGTTGCAAAGCTCCCTTTAGAATAGAGGCGACTCTTGGCTTTACCGCCATGCCACGACAGGTCGAGAGGAGCTCCGACCAGAGGCAGTATCTACCTGTCATAGCTCCCTCACCGGTAAGGTTGCAACAAGCATTTCGTAATGCCAGCTAATTTTCCATTTCAAATTCATCTCCATCTCTGAGTGTTTTTGAGTAGTATATGTCCATGCATCCCACCTCCTTTCAGTGTGGGATTCAGCTATGTAATTTTTTCGTGAGTTGCTTATATAAAAATGACATTTTTATAATAAAGTTTTATATATATTTACCAAAAAATTACATGATCGGAGCCCTCCCTCCTCCCCTCTCATGAACACAGACCATAAACAAAATGAGCTATTTAGCTGTGTTGTACCTATTCTTCCCCGAAAGTGGGCTGGGCAAGCTACCTACACCCAAAACAAAAGAACTCTACCGAGATTTTTGAAGTTTGAGCTACCGCGTAAAGTAAAAACTAATAGCTATGTAATTATTTGGCATGTATATATAAAACTATTTTATTATAAAAATGTCATTTTGGTGTGACAACATGGACCTTATACTGTAACAACATGACACTACCTGACCTGATTCCATACATCATGGTGTGACAACATGGGAATTCATGCTGTGACAACATGACACTTCATGGACTCTCAACATGATACTCTGGGTCTTACACCATGTTCTTTCATACTGTGACATGACACTTCATAGTTTAAAAATGGACACTTCTTGATGTGACAACATGAGCCATCATGGTGTCCCAACATGACACTTCATGGGCTGACAACATGAACATTTTGGTGTGACAACATGGACCTTCCTAATGTAACAATGAAGCTTCATAGGATGACAACATGTTACTTTCTGGTGTCACAACATGACACTTATTAGGCTGGTAACATGATACTTTCTGCTGTGACAACATGGTCCTTCTTAATGTGACAACATGACACTTCATAGGCTAACAACATATTACTTTTTGGTGTGACAACATGGGACTTCTTAATGACAATACAACACTTCATAGGCTGACAACATACTATTTCTGGTGTGACAAAAATGACATTCATAGTGTAACAATATGACAATTCATAGGATGACAACATATTACTTTTTGGTGGGACAGCGTAGGCCTTCTGAGTGTGACAACATGACATTTCATAGGCTGACAGTCTTAATTTTTGGTGTGACAACATGGGTGTTCATAGTGTAACAATATAACACTTCATTCATGGCTAACAGCATAATGTTTTTTAGTGTGAGAACATAGACCTACACAGTGTGACAACATGACACTGCGTGGTCTGAAAACATGAAACTTATTGGTGTGACAGCATGGGCCTTCATAGTGTGACATGACACTTCATGGGCTAACAACATGATACTTTTTGGTCTGACAACATGGTCATTTATAATGTGACAACATAAACTTCATGGGCTGAAAACATAATCAGGCCTCCTAGCAGACCTTGGAAAAAAGTAGGAGTCTGACCAAAAAAAAGTAGGAGTTATAATCTTAAAGAAGTAGGAGTGCCACAAGGATATAATATGATATCTCTAAATGCGACATTTAAAGTATTTAAATGCATAATGTAGTAACATTTAAAATTGATTATCAATACATAATCAATATATATATATATATATATATATATATATATATATATATATATATATGTATGTATGTATGTATGTATATATATATATATATATATATATATATATATATATATATATATATATATATTGCCTTTCTTAGATATAATGGTTTCAAGACATGATGATCATTTTAATACAACGATTTTTAGGAAAAAAAACTTTTACCGGTCTGGGTTCTAATTTTTATAGCCACTGTTTCTTTAATTTTAATTTAAATTCTTTGTCTACCCTCTTGCAAAGGGCCTTTAGTTTAACATCTGATTGGAATGGTTTTCACGAGGAAATCCTATATCTCCACCAATATTTTATTAATAACTGTTTCGCATCTGAGCTCTTTTACAAACATTTGCGCAAATTTTTAAATAATATTTTTCAACCAAAATTCAGAATGCCAACAGTACCTAAACCATCTTTTTATGCAAATGTCCCGCTTATTTATGATAAAACACTCTTACCAAGATTTACGACAAATAATTAAACAAATATTTACCGGCTGTCGAATTGAAACTAATGCCTAATAATCCAATGGCGATTAAGTCTCTGTTTAAATATAAAGAAAGTCTGCACCCTTTAATGACCTCAGGAGTCATATACCTGTTTAATTGCCCCAGATGTGACCTGGGGAAGTACGTGGGCTCCACTCGTAGATTGCTGAAGGTGAGATTAGACTCTCATCGAGGCGTAAGTTACCGAACGGGCGCTAAATTATCAAACCCCGAATTCTCATGCATAAGAGACTACGGGAAAAAAATGCAGATATAATATCAATTACAAGGATTTCAAAATAATAGGCAAAGCTCCGAATGCCCACCAACTGTGAATACTAGAATCTCTTTTTATTAAACAACTACGGTAGTTCCCCAATTAAATACTAAGTCCACGTCAAGACCTCTATACCTATCGTGAGTTTCGTTGGAACCAAAACGGACCCTTTAATGTCACTCAGCTTTTGCCTTCAGCACTATTTGGAATTCACTGTTCCTTTCCGTTATGATTCTTTTTATACTTTTGTGTAAAAAATTTTTTTCTCGTTTTTAAAATCTGACTCTATTTTTAGTTCTGTTGTCTTTTTAATATATAACTTTGAAAATGGGACACATGGTCCTGAAACGTTCGCATAATAAAGTACATTGAAAGGAAATAAAAGGAATTCTCCTTCTCCCCTAACTCGATGCTGTTTATCAGGTTTAAAGCAACCGCTTCGACTTTATATATATATATATATATATATATATATATATATATATATATATATATATATATATATATATATATAATATACATATAATTATATATATATATATATATACATATACAGTACATATATATTATATAAATAAATGTATACATTATATATATACATATATATTTACACATATACAGTATATTTATATATATAAATATAAATATGTATATTATATATATATACACATATACATATGTATACATACATACATATATATATATATACATATATATATATATATTACGTATGTATATATGCACACTATATATATATATATATATATATATATATATATATATATATATATATATATATATATATATATATATATATATATATATATATATAGTCTCGGTAATTGGGCGGCTACTTGGAAATCTTAGCTTAATGATAAATAATATTGCCAAGACCAGGAAGAACATTCTTTATTACAAGCTTTCGAGGTATAAAACCTCACCATCAGGCTGAAAAAACCGACAAGGATGAGAATCAATAAAATTACAATAAAATGAATTGTCATAATAAATCTTCAGCAAAAATACTAACGAAATATAAAATGAACAAGTAAATACAAACTAAAAGGGTGAGACGTAAAATAACGAAAAATTAAAAACACAAACATAAAAATATGAAAATAAAACTATAGTGAAATGTAAACAAACTACCACTCACAAAGTAAAATATTTAACGACCTAATTGAGTACCTACTATGAAATTACACGATAGCTAGTTGAATACCAGACGAGTTGTTGTTCAATTCCGGCTTCATCTTTTTAATAGTCAGCGACTCTGAAATTAAAAGGTCCAGTCTGTTTGAACAAAAAGACAGTACCCGAAAATCCAGGTCAGTGAAAGGATGGTCCTGTGCTAAACTGTGTTCTCTAATGGCAGAAAAGGGTGGTTTGGAAAGGGGAAACCTAGTTCTAACAGAAAGACCTCTGTGTTCCAAAATTCTGTGTCTGAGCCAGCGGGAACTAGATCCCACGTATCGCAGACCACACTGCGAACAAGTGAACAAGTAAACGACACAGGAATTAAGGTCCACAGGCAGAGTAGGCTTCTCTCTCAAAAGTGATCTTATTGTAAAAGGATTACAGAAAACAAACCGGAAACTGATTTGAGGGAAACAATGCTTAAGTATTTCTTGTAACTTTTTTCGGACCATATAGCTACTATGACCAAGGTAAGGCAATTTAATGTACTTTACATCTTTACTAGCAGTACTGTACACCGGTCTGGGACAAAACTTTTCATTTAAAAAATTTTTCAGAACTTTGTAAAATACAAAAATGGGATATGAGTTTTCAGAAAAGTAATTCTGGAGGAAAACCATATCTTGATGAAATAAATTAAAATCACAACAAACATTGTAGGCTGTATTAATCAAAGTGCGTATTGAGTTCATCTTATACAACTTTGGCGAAAAACTGAGGTAATTCAATCCCAAGCCAGTAAAAGTACTTTTCCTATAAACAGAGGTCTCAAATTTGCCACTATTTCTGTATACCTGTACATCTAAAAATGACAACTTATTATCCTGTTCCGTCTCACAAGTAAAAGAAATGTTAGGGTGACGAGAATTAAAATATTCAAAAAACAAATCAACATGTGATAATTCCTTAAACACAAGGAAAGTATCATCTACATACCTACGGTAATACAAAGGTTTGAAAGCACTAGGGCATTCAGACATCCAAATCCTTTCACAATAACCCATGAAGCAATCCGCATATACAGGTCCAAGGGAATTTCCCATAGCTACTCCATCTATTTGATTATATAATTTACCATCAAAAGTAAAAATGCCATCAGCAGTTGCTAAATGTAATAATTTTTGCAAGTCTATTTTATTAAGTCCAAACACTGATAGATGGTTTTCACATATATTATTAAGAATAATGTCGGTTGTTTCTTTTAATGGGATATTGGTGAAAAGAGAGGTTACATCGAAACTAGCCATTATAACATCTTGGTTAAAATTGAAAGAGCATAATTCTTTAACAAATTTGGAAGAATTAGATATGTTAAATTCACCTAAAGTTAGAGGGTTTAAAACTGGAACCAAAAACTTAGACAGGTTATAACTAAAAGTACCAATTGAGGAAATAATAGGTCTTAAAGGGTTTCCTATTTTATGTACCTTAGGCAGACCGTACAAATAACCAGGCTTAGACCCTGAAGCAAATAAAGAGCTATATGTAGCTTCCCCAATCTTATCTCTCAGACCTCTAAGCAACCTATTTAGTTTGTCTTCTAATTTCAAAATGTGACTCGCAATATCTACATTTAAAATCCTAAATTTTGTATTGTCAGAGAGTATTTCATTAATTTTATCTAAATAATCAGACCTATTCATTAATACAACACCCCTACCTTTATCTGGCTTGGTAATAACTATACTATTATCGTTCTTAAGGTTACGTAAAATATTGATTCTGTCTTTATTTAACTGATTGTCACCCTCCTTTTTTCGATTAAAATTTTTGAAGGTATCGTTTGCAATTACGGAAATTTTGCTAAAAAGTGAAGTAAGGGTTTCACTGCCAAAAATGTCACAGCCTCTCAAAGTTGAACATAGTTTTTCAAAACTTAAAAAATACTTAAAGAAATTGAATTTCATGGGGATCAAAGCAAAATCAAGACCAAGAGAAAGAACTTCCTTTTCATCTGTTGTTAAATTTCTGTTAGAAAAATTAAAAATAACTTTACTACTATCTATTTTCTTATTAACGTCAACACCGAGATTTCTTAACTTTCTATTGTGTGTCAGCCTAACGTCAGCCAATTTTTTCTCAACGTTGGAATCTAAAATCGACGACAAACACTTAAAAGTGTTTGTCGTCGATTTTAGAAAAACTATGTTCAACTTTGAGAGGCTGTGACATTTTTGGCAGTGAAACCCTTACTTCACTTTTTAGCAAAATTTCCGTAATTGCAAACGATACCTTCAAAAATTTTAATCGAAAAAAGGAGGGTGACAATCAGTTAAATAAAGACAGAATCAATATTTTACGTAACCTTAAGAACGATAATAGTATAGTTATTACCAAGCCAGATAAAGGTAGGGGTGTTGTATTAATGAATAGGTCTGATTATTTAGATAAAATTAATGAAATACTCTCTGACAATACAAAATTTAGGATTTTAAATGTAGATATTGCGAGTCACATTTTGAAATTAGAAGACAAACTAAATAGGTTGCTTAGAGGTCTGAGAGATAAGATTGGGGAAGCTACATATAGCTCTTTATTTGCTTCAGGGTCTAAGCCTGGTTATTTGTACGGTCTGCCTAAGGTACATAAAATAGGAAACCCTTTAAGACCTATTATTTCCTCAATTGGTACTTTTAGTTATAACCTGTCTAAGTTTTTGGTTCCAGTTTTAAACCCTCTAACTTTAGGTGAATTTAACATATCTAATTCTTCCAAATTTGTTAAAGAATTATGCTCTTTCAATTTTAACCAAGATGTTATAATGGCTAGTTTCGATGTAACCTCTCTTTTCACCAATATCCCATTAAAAGAAACAACCGACATTATTCTTAATAATATATGTGAAAACCATCTATCAGTGTTTGGACTTAATAAAATAGACTTGCAAAAATTATTACATTTAGCAACTGCTGATGGCATTTTTACTTTTGATGGTAAATTATATAATCAAATAGATGGAGTAGCTATGGGAAATTCCCTTGGACCTGTATATGCGGATTGCTTCATGGGTTATTGTGAAAGGATTTGGATGTCTGAATGCCCTAGTGCTTTCAAACCTTTGTATTACCGTAGGTATGTAGATGATACTTTCCTTGTGTTTAAGGAATTATCACATGTTGATTTGTTTTTTGAATATTTTAATTCTCGTCACCCTAACATTTCTTTTACTTGTGAGACGGAACAGGATAATAAGTTGTCATTTTTAGATGTACAGGTATACAGAAATAGTGGCAAATTTTAGACCTCTGTTTATAGGAAAAGTACTTTTACTGGCTTGGGATTGAATTACCTCAGTTTTTCGCCAAAGTTGTATAAGATGAACTCAATACGCACTTTGATTAATACAGCCTACAATGTTTGTTGTGATTTTAATTTATTTCATCAAGATATGGTTTTCCTCCAGAATTACTTTTCTGAAAACTCATATCCCATTTTTGTATTTTACAAAGTTCTGAAAAATTTTTTAAATGAAAAGTTTTGTCCCAGACCGGTGTACAGTACTGCTAGTAAAGATGTAAAGTACATTAAATTGCCTTACCTTGGTCATAGTAGCTATATGGTCCGAAAAAAGTTACAAGAAATACTTAAGCATTGTTTCCCTCAAATCAGTTTCCGGTTTGTTTTCTGTAATCCTTTTACAATAAGATCACTTTTGAGAGAGAAGCCTACTCTGCCTGTGGACCTTAATTCCTGTGTCGTTTACTTGTTCACTTGTTCGCAGTGTGGTCTGCGATACGTGGGATCTAGTTCCCGCTGGCTCAGACACAGAATTTTGGAACACAGAGGTCTTTCTGTTAGAACTAGGTTTCCCCTTTCCAAACCACCCTTTTCTGCCATTAGAGAACACAGTTTAGCACAGGACCATCCTTTCACTGACCTGGATTTTCGGGTACTGTCTTTTTGTTCAAACAGACTGGACCTTTTAATTTCAGAGTCGCTGGCTATTAAAAAGATGAAGCCGGAATTGAACAACAACTCGTCTGGTATTCAACTAGCTATCGTGTAATTTCATAGTAGGTACTCAATTAGGTCGTTAAATATTTTACTTTGTGAGTGGTAGTTTGTTTACATTTCACTATAGTTTTATTTTCATATTTTTATGTTTGTGTTTTTAATTTTTCGTTATTTTACGTCTCACCCTTTTAGTTTGTATTTACTTGTTCATTTTATATTTGGTTAGTATTTTTGCTGAAGATTTATTATGACAATTCATTTTATTGTAATTTTATTGATTCTCATCCTTGTCGGTTTTTTCAGCCTGATGATGAGGTTTTATACCTCGGAAGCTTGTAATAAAGAATGTTCTTCCTGGTCTTGGCAATATTATTTATCATTAAGCTATATATATATATATATATATATATATATATATATATATGTATGTATGTACATATACATGCATATATTGCATATATATATATATATATATATATATATATATATATATATATATATATATATATATATATATATATATATATATATATATATATATATGTGTGTGTGTGTGTGTGTGTGTTTGTGTGTATATATGTATGTACGTATGGATGGATTCATTGCGTTTGCCCATGCTCTGAAATTACCAATTTTATTACTTTTTATATCATTCCCTCTCCGTGAATCATTAAACCACGACTGGCCAGTTATATGGGTTCACATAGCTTTTGTTCTGAATATCAAATCTTGTAATGCTATTTCCATTTTGGCTTGAGTCTATACCCAAACAGTTATTTTAAGCGTTAAAGGGAACATACAGATATACTGCAATCGCTGGACGCGTCAGAACACTTACAGACTTTAGCTCAAACTGTATCTGAAACTTCTCTTGGAATAATGGCCAGTGGAATGTCAGAAATAGAATGACTGTATTCATTTATCTTCATCCGCCAAATGAGGCTTTTTGAATCTAATGTCACTGGAACAGAGGGTCCTTCGTCAATATCAGTAACGGACGAAGAACATTTTGGGTAACAAGGAGTGGGTGGGTGGAGAGATCCATCAGTCAATACTAAATTGAGTGTCAACAATTTTCAACATAATCGATACACTGTTTCCGTTTGTAATATAAATAATATATATATATATATATATATATATATATATATATATATATATATATATATATATATATATATATATATATATATATATATATATATATATATATATATATATGTGTGTGTGTGTGTGTGTGTGTGTGTGTATAGTATACAGCATATGTGTATATATACATATATATATATTGTATGTATATATCATATATATATATTATATATATATATATATATATATATATATATATATATATATATATATATATATATATATATATATATACTGTATATATATAATCTCATATTTACCCCAGCCAGTGTAAAGGGTATATAAAAAAAAAAAAATTCCCAAATACGATTTCAAGCATTCACAAAAATAACCACTCGGTATAAGAAGGCACAAGTACCTCTTGACCTCTAAGGAACTCAAGAGTGAATGAAAATCCCCGACAGCAGAGAAACAGCAACTCTCATTTAACACCCAAAAGCAGTCGTCCAAAAGAAAGGAGGCCAAAAACCTTTGGGGCAAAATTAATTTTCCTTAACAAGTGGCGCCTAATTGGGATTATCATTTCGCTCTATTGAAAGATACGCACGTAAGAGGAAGCCCTGGAAATAGGGAGATAAATAAAAACAGAAAAAACTTTTCGATGACAAGTGAAATTTCGCCAGTCCCTGTGGAGGGAAGATGGCGACATAGAATTAGGAGGAAGGAAAGGAGAGCAGATGTTTCCCAAGAATGCTATTTCACTCCTTTTACAATTAATTACACTGAGAGCGGCGATCTTTCACGTCAGCTGCACCGGGAAATTGAATTTCTACTGTTGAAACGAGGGAGGCTTTGGAAACTTTAGACTTTTATTGAAGTGGGCGAGTGGTCATCATCTTGTAAACGACCTGTCTCTCACGTACTCACGGGCGTGCTAAAGGATTCAGTTTCACTTTAAAGAGGAAAATTACAACTTGTCAGAAACCTTGGCCATTTTTGCTGCTGGTTTGTCTAAAAAATGAAAGATGACAGGTTATTGGTTTTTCTTATTCAAGCATTTGGTATAAAACCATTCGTAAATTTAATTCATTAAAATTATTAATGCGCCGTTTCTCCACTCTTTTGGCAAGCTGTGTCAAGGATTACGGAAATCATTTGTTCAAAAGTTAGTGCACACATCGGAAGAGAGAGAGAGAGAGAGAGAGAGAGAGAGAGAGAGAGAGAGAGAGAGAGAGAGAGAGAGAGAGAGAGAGAGAGAGTCAGTCTTCACCATCATTAAATTCCTCTCTCAAAAAGCAACTCCACTCTTAGTGAACGTGTGCATTATGCAAAGCAGTAAATGTATTGCAGGAAAATTATACAATGGATATGAATAACACCAAGGAAGGTTTTTCATTTTGAAAACTGGGAAACTTCGTAATACAAAAAAAAAAAAAAACAGTAACTGATGAATAAGACTTAAAATTATGAATGTAATCAAATAGGCTATTCTAACTGGATGAATGCATGAGACACTTCATCGTAATCTTATGTATCAACATCAACCCTGAATCCACATTGATGTTTGTCACATTGTCTAAAACTAAAAAAAAAAAATTAAATATATTAGAAATTGTGTGTTACACAACTGTCACCAGTGGGATTCGAACGCTGTCCAGTTGAGAAACGACGATGTAGTGACTATAAACCACTGAGCCAGTGGTGCCAGTGGTTTAAGTGACTGTGTATCGCTGTTTCTAACCAGGCTGAGGTTCGAATCCCACAGGTGACGAAGCACTTATCAAGTACAATTCCCCTTGGGTGTAGCCTATGTTGTTCCCTAGATATAACCAACTGGATATAAGACGATAGAGCTCTCTCTCTCTCTCTCTCTCTCTCTCTCTCTCTCTCTCTCTCTCTCTCTCTCTCTCTCTCTCTCTCTCTATATATATATATATATATATATATATATATATATATATATATATATATATAGATACATACATAAAGGACAATTACTGAACAAAAACTAGCAACTAGAAACAATGGTTAAAAGTACGGCACGGTCTAATTCTTCTCTTCCGTACCGTAAACTAACCGAAATACCGTACCGTACCTGAAAAATATCGTACCGTACACTAGCAAAAATACCTTACCATATCTGAAAATTATCGTATCGTACACTACGTACACTAGCAAAAATACCGTACCATATCTGAAAATGATCGTACCGTACACTACCAGAAATACCGCACCGTATCTGAAAAATATCGTACCGTACACTAACAGAAATCCTATACCATACCTGAAAATGATCGTACCGTACACTAGCAGAAATATCGTGCCGTATCTGAAAAATATCGTACCGTACACTAGCAGAAATACCGTACCGTATCTGAAAAATATCTTACCGTACACTAACAGAAATATCGTACTGTATCTGAAAAATGCCGTACCGAACACTAGCAAAAATCCCATACCATTTCTGAGAATTTGTACCGTATACTAGCAGGAATACCATGCCATATCGTACCGTTCCTGAAAAATGTACCGTACCGTACCCTAGCAGAAATACCGTACCTAAAAGATTTCGTACCGTACACTAACAATTATCGCACTGTATAGTACCGTACCGTACTTTCTAGCCCAGCACTCAGCAAACAAGCGGTTCCAATTCAACGACTCAAACAGCTGTTACTCTACCTCTGGGTTTCTGCGGCTGTTCTGTCAAAGCGTCTTCGCTCAGATTCGACCTTTGGAACGAAACCATTTAAATATGAAAGTTAAGTCAACATACTTGAAGTGTTTTTGTATGCATGGGAAAGCAGAGCATTCTTTGGATGTCCGTTATTTACACTGTATAGTAAATTCGTATTATTTAAGTTTACACAATTATTTGATATCGGAGTTTTTATGCTGTAATCGAAAGTCTCCCTAATACGATCAGTATGAAATTCACGTTCAAATCTATCGCGAATTTACCGTTACCCAGGTATTTATCGTCTTTTGTTTATGTTTTATTGAACACGACGCTTAAGGGAGTGGTGCTGGGATTATATAAAACATTACAAATAAATAAATGAAAGTCAGCAACGTTCAAAGTACACAAAACAGGAAAATTTCATTTTCAAGTCTAAAGAATGGTGATCGTTTAAAGTAGACTTTTACCGTGAATTCATCATCCAATGATATCTATTGTTTATTATCTGTGACTATATAAGTCAACATACGTCTATATTTACTTTAAATAGTCCTTTAAGAACCATTTTATTTCAAACTTATTACTGTAATGGTTGAAAGCTAAATTTTACCGAAGATTCATCAAACAATATTTGTTGTTCATCGTATGTTATTAAGTATATATGCGTCTGTAGCTATTTAATTTAAACATTCCTAACGAACCATTTCATTTTCAACTTAGCCTTCTCCCTAGCCGTACTTAAATTCAAAATATTGCAGAATTAAAACTATATATATATATATATATATATATATATATATATATATATATATATATATATATATATATATATATATATATATATATTAAAATAATTTGAAGACGTGGTATAACAGAACTTACTTTCTGCTGCTATGTGGCATCTTCTCCCCTTGCCTGACGCCACTGGGATTTTGATTAGTAAATGAATTCTTATTTTAACGCTTCCTCCGAAGAACACTGTAAATATCTACGGGTTAAGAATTTCAACAATCGTATATAAGCACCCACCAGAACACACAGACCGAGGAATGAAATTTAAATAAAAGCTTTAAACAAGCACTGATTAGGTAAGTGAACACTTCACAACTCCAACCGACTGACTAACTTATCACGATCACGAGTAGGCTACTGTAACTGGACAGTGTTGCCATGCCTACCTGTCTCTCCTGACGTATGGCCCACGGAAAGTTATCGTATTTACCATGATATTTTGGTGCTTTACCATTAGAATTATGGGTAATATTAGCGCGCAGTGTGTTGTTCTATCATTTTTACTGAAGGTTCGGTAATATTAAAAAAAATACACTATCAGTAACTTAAAATCAGTTCCAAACGTAAACTTTAATTTTCACTGGCATGTTATCAAAGGTATTTATACAGTACATGCATAAAGATCATTAACCTAAATTAGTTGAAACCGCAAGCGATATTTCCAGAAACTTGATGCCACCGACGTTTTTCTTTTATAAAGCGACTTGAATTTTATTAAATGATTCTTTAATACACCAACTGCTTCTTAAGATAATGATAAATTAGGTAAAGGAATAGAAAGGGTCTACCACCTCTTGCGAGCTTGTAGAGAATCTGTCATAAAATTATTTCAGAACCAAAGTTTTCCCCAGTTTATGAAGGAAATCTCTTTACATAATAGGCATAGTAAAATAACCGAAATAATCAGTTTTAGGCCTATTCTAGACAGCGAGTGTTTTCTCTAAGGAAAATCACACCTCACTACCAAGGTCTGCTTCTCTCCACAAGGGGGCAATGTCGACATTGCACCTCACGCGGTACACTGTAGGCATTACTTAAGGTTCTTTGCAGCGTCCCATCAGCTCCCATCTGCAACCCATTTCATTCCTTTTACTGCACCTCCGTTCATATCCTTTTTCCATCTTACTTTCTTCAACCCTCTGCTTCTCCTAACAGTTGTTTCATACCGCAACTGCAAAAGGTTTTCCTCCTGTTACACCTTTCAAACCTTCTTTACTCTGTTTCCCTTTCAGCGCTCAGTGACCTCATAGGTCCCAGCGCTTGGCATTTGGCCTTGATTCTACATTCCAGTTCCAAGGTCTGCTTCTGAGATGTTCCCCTAAGTACTTCCGTTGCATATTTTCGAACATATGTTTTGTCCTGCCCAGGGCCGCCATTCAGTCTATAGTTGTCTGTATTATATATATATATATATATATATATATATATATATATATATATATATATATATAGATAAATTTATATACTGTATACATAGATAGATACACAGCTTACCCGTAACTAGTTCACTGCACAACGTTATACTAAAATATTTAATTTCCTCTGTACAGGTGACTGATGCATCCGCGGTCCTTATCAACAAAAATCCCCGTAGGAGGTGGTTCTTGTTACTTGAGGCCAAATATGGCTTCAGTGTTGCTCAAACGTTCAACCAACTTCAGGAAAGCCATTGGGGGAACCATTAACACTCACTGCTGATTGGATACTTTGTAGTTAATGATAAATGCATTTGTACCAATTTCAGTGGGATTCTGTATTTCGATATAAAAGACAATTTTCGCAGTTATTATTATTATTATTATTATTATTATTATTATTATTATTATTATTATTATTATTATTCAGAAATTAGTTTAGTATTGTCATTAATTTGAGAGGGAACAAAATTTTGTTCGTAAAAAGCTTAAAGACAATTAAACAAAAATAACCAGCGCACACATTCATACATATACATACCTTCATAAACACACACACACGTGTATATATATATATATATATATATATATATATATATATATATATATATATATATATATATATATATATATATATATATTGTATGTACATATGTGTGTATACATACACACACATCATCAGAAATGCCCTTTCCCCAACTTGCTGAGACGACCCAAGGCAGCATCTGGTCAACGCTGGTAGTTCCCTCACAGCCTTTGCTTCATTACAAGAATTTCCTGCTAATTCCCCCTGTTATGAATAGCTGACTCCTCTACATGGCCATTGCTCCGCAGTGAGGATAAATGAGGAATTCCTCACAGTCGTGAGGATGGAGGAATAGTAATGATTCGCTTTGTACTTGGTGATGCTCCTCTATGGTTCTAAAGCTTTCTGGCTCTTTGTAATCTATTTGTTATTTATAATTAAAAATGAATTCTATTGATAAACCTTTATGACAACTTTCATGTCATAATTGCTAAGAATATAAACAAGAAATCCGGGAAATACGGATTTGCTCCCGGGATTTCCTAGAAAAGGAATCTGAACTAATCCGTAGGCAGCTGTCATCTTTGCAATTCCCTGACCATATAATTCAGAAGGAGATCCATAAAGCTAACACAGTATTCTATCGTCCCCAGCAAAACAAGACTGGAGAGACGCCCAACAATAAAATAAAAATCCCACACCTGGACAGGATTAAGACGTTGACACAGACTCTTGGAAATTCTAACCCTTTTCCTTTTACCCACCCAAAAACCTTAGCCAAATCCCTGATTAACGTCCAACAAAAGCCAGTCCCCAAAGACACAGGGGTATACGAAATACCTTGCCGCGACTGTGACAAATCGTATATCGGTTTTACTGGTAAATCACTCCCTCAGAGATTAATGCAACAGAAAAGGTCAGTATGGGATGGCCGACAGATCTCAGCTATTTTTAATCATATAAATAACCATAACCACAGGATAAACTGGAAAGCGTCTCTTATAATTTATGGCAGCAATTGTCGGGTCAAAAGTCACATGGTGGAATCAGCCTTGATTACAGTGATTATTAAGAAGATTAAGAAGCTATCAACTGGAGTGACGTAACGCCTGACCTCTGGATTTCTTGGTATAAATACCGCCTGTCTCTATTCCTTACTTCATTCATGTACTTGCCAGTAGAGGGAGACAGTTTGGTCTCTGAAATATAGCAATGACTTTCTACCTTTGGCGTTTTTATGGGCTCCTATTATTAGATATATATGTATGCATATATTTATATATGTATATATATTATATGTTTATTTATACATATATATAAAACTCAATGTTACTCAGTTGACCAAAGAAGCCAATTACCCAAATTATGTCCTTGGAATTAGAAGACTGTAGAGGGTTTTGTTTATTTAAGAAGAGGCATAAGTCTAGCGCCCTCATCCTCCCAAAAGGAAAATTAAAGAATTTCCCAGAGGCGTCTTCACTAAAAGGGAAAAGGCGTCGTTTCTTGGCTCAGAATTCCTGGGCATAGCAGAACTTCATTCCGCTCCTAAGTGTCGAATGGCTCATCAGGAACTCATTTATAAATAAGTCACTGCTTTGATTTACAGCTGGGATCTTCTTCCATCAGACTCAGAGTTTCCCCTTATTGCTTTTATTTAAGAGCCTGCAGAGGTGTCTGGTGGTCTGCATTTTACCACCTTCTCCTTCTTTCCTGCCTTCCTGGAATTTACTTTGCTGTTTTGTGGTTTATCCCCAATTTAATCATTTATTTATATATTATAAAAACAATTAGAAAGCAAATTTACAACATTGGCAAGACAGAGAATGTAATTAATATTCTTTCCTACCTTCCTGGAATTTACTTTGGCGTTTTGGCTGTTTTACACCAAATTAAATATCCATTTATTTATTGTAAAAGTAATTAGAAGTCAGAAATAAATCCTTGTCAAGACAGAGAATGTAATTAATGTTCTAATAGGTCTTACAGAATAAGTTAGTGTTGGAACGAATAATGTTTGTGCTCAATTAGCAAACTTGAAAAGAGCTAATGAAAGAATAAAAAACTAGTACGAGAAGAAGAAGAAGAAGAAGAAGAAGAAGAAGAAGAAGAAGAAGAAGAAGAAGAAGAAGAAGAAGAAATGATGATGAATCTAAGAAACAGAACAAACGCGAGAAAAGTAAGTATAGCTTAGTTTTACCAGACCACTGAG
Organism: Macrobrachium rosenbergii; assembly: GCA_039081455.1. Lineage (NCBI taxonomy): Eukaryota > Metazoa > Arthropoda > Malacostraca > Decapoda > Palaemonidae > Macrobrachium > Macrobrachium rosenbergii. Next base: position 10,193,665 of record JANJGK010000027.1, on the reverse strand, counting down.
CTGATTAACAGCTCTCCTAGGGCTGGCCCGAAGGATTAGACTTATTTTACGTGGCTAAGAACCAATTGGTTACTTAGCAACGGGACAAACGCGAGAAAAGCGATGACAAGAATGTATAGAGGAAGAGAAAAAAAATGGAAACGGATGATTTATGCAGTGGAAAGACGACCAGATATTCATGCAAAGGAGAGAGAGAGAGAGAGAGAGAGAGAGAGAGAGAGAGAGAGAGAGAGAGAGAGAGAGAGAGAGAATAAGTGTGAAGTTTCTGGAATGTCGAGAGGTGGGGGAATGAAAATACGGGAAGGATCAAATGTATAAAAAGCAAGATCCCCGAACTCGGAAGAAATGGAGAAGATAATAAAGAAGAGGGAAAAGTGCAGGAATGGCGAAATGAATGACTTGAGGGAGCGAGAATAACTGTGAGAGCAGGAATCCAATAAGAGGATCGTAAGAAGCAGAAGTGGTTTCTGCAGACTAAAATGAGATATTGATAAATGGTTGGCGGAATATGAAGGAGTTTTAGGATGAAATATCAAGTCGAATAAGCCATCTGCTGCTTGATAAGACGGAGAGACGTAAGAAGGAAAATACGAATAAAAGGAAGAAAGAGCATAAAGTTAAAAATTCTGGTTGGAGAAATTAACAATGGCAGCAAATTATTATTATTATTATTATTATTATTATTATTATTATTATTATTATTATTATTATTATTATTCAGATGATGAAACCTATTCATATGGAACAAGCATAAAGGGGCCATTGACTTGAAATAAAAGCTTCCAAAGAATATGTTGTCCATTAGGAGGAAGTAAGAGGAGGCAAAGGAAAATACAGAAAGAAGAGATCTCACTTATTAAAACAGAAAAAAATTAATTAATTAATTAATAAATACTAAACTAAATAGGAAAAATGTATTAAAAAACAAATAACTGGAAAAGCAGACAAAATTGAAGAAATGAGAAGCAACACAAGAACTGCACACACAGAGTTTTCAAATCAAAGGAAGCACAGTCTTTTGACACTATGGGAAAGGCAACCAAAATAGACTTGTCAGATACACAAGAGTTCTGCTATGAACATGCGAACCTAATCCCATCACAAAAGGGGCCTTGTGGCAGTTGGCTTTCTTGCGGAATTCGTATATGGCTGCAGGACTGACCATATCTGGTTTGAAAATGGTTTTCGTTTCAGGATATTGATAAACCTTCACGGTTTTATGTCCTGGAATGTTGGTTTATTTTACCTCGGTCATAATCCAGGTTTAAGTACTTGCAGAGAGATATCTCGAGTGTCGAGAGATGACATCTTATGAGTGTGCTCTCTCTCTCTCTCTCTCTCTCTCTCTCTCTCTCTCTCTCTCTGGATCTTGTTCCAGAAAATTAGAAAGTGGAAAAAAGCTCTTGCAAAAGAAAAGAATGCATGGAAAGTGATGGAACTAAAAAGTAAGATAGAAAATGCAGAACAAAAGATTATACAATCAAAAGAAAATGAAAAATGGAACCTAGAAGAAATGACACTACAAAATATCAAGCAAAACCCTAAAATTTTTTATTCATATGCAAAAAAGATGAACAAAATAAGAGTAGAAATAGGCCCTCTAAGAATTGAAGGGCGTTAACGAATGAAAAAAAGGAAATATGTAACATATTAGCAGAAAGATATAAGAGTGAATTTACACCTAGAATTGACAATGAAGATAATGATACAGAAATAAGAGATGAAAATACTGAATACTTATCAGATATAGATATTACAGAAGCCGATATTGTGCAGGCTATTAATGAGATTAAAAATGGATCAGCAGCAGGACCAGATGGAGTACCTGCCATATTGTTAAAGAAAGTGGTTCATTCAATCGCAAAGCCGCTAGCAATATTATTAAGACAAAGTATAGATACAGGCAAGATTTATGATGAGCATAAATTAGCATATATTACTCCTACTTTCAAAAGTGGTTCAAGACTAGAGGCAAGTAATTATAGGCCTGTGAGTCTGACATCTCATATTATGAAAGTATATGAAAGGGTAATGAAAAAAAATATAATGAAACATTTAATGAAAAATAGATTGTTCAATATAGGACAACATGGTTTTGTACCCGGAAAAAGTACACAAACCCAACTGTTAGTCCACCATGAAAGCATATATAAAAATATGATAAATGAAAAAGATACAGATGTGGTTTTCCTAGACTTTGCAAAAGCTTTTGACAAGGTAGATCATAATATATTAGCGAAAAAAATTAGAAAACATAACATTGTTGACAAAGTAGGAAGATGGATAAAAGAATTTTTGCAAAACAGAAAACAGATAGTGATTGCAAACGATGAGAAATCGGATGAAGCTACGGTAATATCCGGTGTACCACAGGGTACGGTGTTAGCTGCATTGCTGTTTGTGATTATGATTGCAGACATAGACAGTAATGTTAAGGACTCGGTAGTAAGAAGTTTCGCAGATGACACAAGAATAAGTAGAGAAATTGCTTGTGATGAAGATAGGAACTCGCTACAAAGAGACCTAAACAAAATATATAAATGGGCAGAGATAAATAGGATGGTATTTAACTCTGATAAATTTGAATCAATGAACTATGGTGATAAAGTAGGAATGCTATATGCATATAAAGGACCTAATAATGAGACAATCACAAACAAGGAAGCAGTTAAAGACCTTGGTGTGATGTTGAATAGGAATATGTTATGCAATGATCAAATAGCAATTCTATTGGCAAAATGCAAAGCAAAAATGGGAATGTTGTTCCGGCACTTCAAAACAAGAAAAGCTGAACACATGATTATGCTTTATAAAACGTATGTACGTAGTCCACTTGAATATTGCAATATAATATGGTACCCACACTATCAAAAGGATATTGCACAAATAGAGAGTGTACAACGGTCATTTACAGCTAGAATAGAAGAAGTTAAGGACCTTGACTACTGGGAAAGACTACAATTCTTAAATTTATATAGTCTTGAAAGGAGAAGAGAACGCTACATGGTAATTCAAGCATGGAAACAGATAGAAGGAATTACCGAAAACATCATGGAACTAAAATTATCAAAAAGAGCAAAAACTATACCAGGAAAATTAAGGAAAGCACACAGGACATTAATCCACCACGCACCAGCATCGATAATGCAGCGTCTATTCAATGCGCTACCAGCTCATCTGAGGAACATAACAGGAGTGAGCGTAGATGTGTTTAAGAATAAGCTCGACAAATATCTGAGATGCATCCCAGACCATCCAAGACTGGAAGATGCGTTAGCAACTCTCTGGTAGACATCAAAGGCGCCTCACACTGAGGGACCTGGGGCAACCCGAACGAATTGTAAGGTCTGTAAGGTAAGGTAAGGTCTCTCTCTCTCTCTCTCTCTCTCTCTTTCTGGGTGTGTGTGTGTCATGCGACTTCTTAAAATTCTCTCTCTCTCTCTCTCTCTCTCTCTCTCTCTGTCTTTCTGTGTGTGTGTGTCATGCGACTTCTTCAAATTCTCTCTCTCTCTCTCTCTCTCTCTCTCTCTCTCTCTCTCTCTGTAGCTAGCACTGCTTGACATATGACATAAAGGGAAGTTGTCTCTTTAATTACTTTCTCAGATTTATGTAAATTTTGCGCCCATATGTCTGAATATTTGTAAATCCTGATGAAACTTCTAGCATTATAATCTCATCTTTTTTGACAGACTGACTGTCAACCTGTCAGAAAATGACAAATTTTGTGAGCTTTATTGTGAAAGTTAGTCAACTGGTAAGCTTTGGAAGATTCATGACAAACCAGTAATAAAAACTCATTCTTAGGGTTTGTCTTGAATGGTCAAGCAAAAAGCCACAGTAGAAAACGAAGTTCAACTGAAGAAGTAAATAAAAAAATAGGAGCTTTACAACTTCATAGCTGAGAGGACCTTAGTGAAGGGAGAAAGTTCCTGTTTTAATATTTATTTACTTAAACTTGTTTTCTTTGGCTTTTCTTTTTCTTCTCCATTCACGATAAAAACATGAAACAATAAACACTGACACGAACAAGTAAACACACAATGTTTAAAAAAATTTGCACCACAAACAGAAAAAAAATTGTTTGACGAAAACAGCCCTCGTAGGGAGGTAGTGTCGTCAGTGCACCTCATGCGTTGCACTGTAGGCATTACTTAAGGTTCTTTGCAGCGTCTCTTCGGTCCCTAGCTGCAACCACCTTCATTCCTTTTACTGTTCCTCCGTTTTGTATTCTCTTTCTTCCCACTTACTTTCCTCAACCCTCTCCTAACAATTAATTCATAGGGTAACTGCAAAAGGTTTTCCTCCTGTTACACCTTTCAGACCTTTTTACTCGGTCATTCGGCGCTGAATGACCTCATAGGTCCTAGCGCTTGACCTTTGGCCCGAATTCCATATTCTATTCTTTTGACGAAAACAAACGCCGAATGAAATAAGCCAGGCTGTGGTTAAAATTGTGTTCAGAATTGAAACGCGTTTTGCCTTTTGTAGAGACAGGCCTTTCTTTTTCATTATTAGTTTTTTTATCTTTTTTATAGAGGAGGAAAGAAGGAAAATCTAACGTGAAATCAGATCTGGGGAAAAGTGATATTACCTTTGTGTGAGTGACACCATTGTCAATAGAAAACATTCCTTCCTCAATCACGAACCCAATTCGCTCTTTCATTCTGCCTTTGACACTGAAGGTGACAGCTGGTGGCACTCGCTGGGGGAGGGAGGAATGTATCAACTAAGAATTTTTATTTGTTTTTATTTTTCGAGTCTCAAAAAATGGTGCATGCAGGAGAGAAGTGTTTTTTTTGTAAGACAATAGTTTGTATATTTTGTAAGTTTTAATTAAGGTTCAAAACTTATTTTGTTTATATACTTTGTAGAACTTTTTACGTACGCATATGGGAAATATTAGCTTTGTGTAAAATAGTAGGTTGGATGTTTTATAAATCTTAAAAATAATTCAAAAGTTATTTTATTCATACTCTACAGAACAGTTAGATAATTTATATAACACCACTGGTTTATAATCACAGACCGTCTATGCAGAAGGGAAGTGTTTACTCAATGTAAGATAATAGTTTGTAAATTTTTTAAGTCTTAAAAATGGCCAAGAACTTTCTGTTTACATATTAAATAGAACTTTATTGGTTGATTATCGTAAAATCTATGCATGAAGGAAGTTTGCTTCAAACTAACAGAATATCTTTACAGATGGAAAATATTAGTTGGTATATTTTATGTATATTTTATGAGTTGAAAAAATGGTTCCACTCTTCCTTTGCTTACATGCTTAATAGAATAATTATTTCATAGAAACGATACCTATATAGATAGAATACGGTTTCTTTGTGTAAAAGGATAGTTTGAAAATGTTATTAGTTCAAAGATTGATTCCATTCTTCCTTTTCTTACAAGCTTAGAAGAGCACCTTGTTTCATATTCACAGAATAGTGATCCTGATGGGAAGGATGAATGATGCTTGCTGTTGAGATCTAGTTACTGGATTAAGATATTTATTTAGTCCTGGCTCTGTCTGTAGTTCTGTAGGATAATTATTAGAATTGGGAGACACTTTCTTTTAATTTTCATATTTGGTATCCAAGTATTTTGGTTGTGATGTCATCAAAGGCAGTTGTAGCTCTATCATGAAAATTTTCATTTCTTTTGAAATTTTCCAGTTTCACGTGGAAATATGAACATTATATTCTGATAATATATTCAGAAGTTAATTTTCATGCCATGGGAACTGTTGTTATTGGTCATTCAGAATTTTTATCTTACTAAATTTCTTATTACAAAATCGAGGTATCTGGATATTTTGCCTTTTGTGAATTGTTGTTATATTATCTTGAAAATGGAATTTACGAAAAAGTGATTACCTATCAAACCCTTTTCATATTTGAACAAAAATTGTTTTTGGAATTTGTATCTGACTCACTGACAATATATGTTTCTCAGTTTTCATATAACTTCTGTATTGTACACCTATTATGAAAAATATACATGACATTCAGTGCAGGCATCACAGCACACTGCAAAATACCTGTAATTATAAAACGTAACTGAATACCTAATCAATAGCTATTGTCTAAAAATATGTATATGTATCTATAACAATAGAAGCGTCATCATATTTTTCCCCAAAGTGAAATCATAATTGCGAAGCATAAAGTACTGACCAGAATTTTCCAAACAAGGAATTCGAACGTGCTGCACAAATGTTGGTGAACAATGGTTTCACCAACAAACTCGTAAACAAAGAAATTCGAACTGGCCTGGAAAAATGGTACAACGGTGAGAACACACAACCTGCCCCCCAAGATGACATAAAGATCTTTTATAAGGCCCGGATGCATCCCCAGTACCGTGAGGACGAGAACTCCATGAAGAAAATCGTCATGGAAAACGTCACCCCGACCGAAGACAGTAAGAGAATAAATCTTGTAATTTATTATAAGAACCGCCGCACCCGTGATCTGGTGATGAAGAATAACCCCTCTCCGCCAGCAAGAGAACCCCTCAAGCAGAAGAACGTGGTCTAGCAATTTGTATGTCCTGTCCGAGGATGCCCCGGCGCTTATATTGGAATGACCACGATGCGTCTGTCAAAAAGGATCTCCTGCCACGCCCAGGAGGGTGCCATCATGAACCACGCCCGTGCTACTCACAATATTTCCATCTCCCGCGACAGTATTATACAAAAAATAAGTATAATCGGGAGAGCCGCCGACCCTCGACGTCTGCGCCTGCTAGAGGCGCTCCTCATTGCCGAGAGAAAACCAACAATGAATACGACGCAGGAGGCATCGCTCCTACCCACGAATTTAAGAAGAATAATGCAGAACACCCACCAAATCCAACGAATACCTGAAAACGACAACCCTGAAAATGGAGATGCCCCTGATGAGCGAGGCGCCCTTCGAGACAATCCCCCGACTACGACAGAAAGAGTAGATAATGACATCATTCATCCGCAGCCCAATAGCAGCCAAACTACCGATGATGTCAGCCGGCATGACATCACGCAACGGCAGGCCAATGGGAACGCTGGAATGAATGACATTCCCAGGTTGCGAAGATCTGTCAGGATCGAGCTTCGCCGCAGAAATTTGGCTTGAAGTTCGCTGACTGCAACCAATCAGAATTCGCCATCCATGACCCCCCGCTGAAGCCCGTGTATAAATTCAGAAGGACCTATGCAATCTGCAGTGCTCTCTCAGCTCCCACTGAGAGAACACCTCCCAGACCTTCCTGCTCTGCTGAGTTCCTGAGGACCTGCCTGCCGCCTGCTGCTGCTGCTGCTGCTGCTGCTGCTGCCTGCTGCTGCTGCCCTGCTCCAGCCCTGCTGTTGCTGCCTGCTGCTGCTGCCCTGCTCCAGCCTGCTGCTGCTGCCTGCTGACCTACCAGGACCTGCCTGCTGCTGCTGCCGGCTTGTAAGGGCTGCCCTGCTGCTGCTGCCTGCTAGTAAGGGCTACCCTGCTGCTGCTCCTGCTGTGCACGCCACTGTAGGGCGTCTTCAGAGCCTTCTGCAGAAGGCTCGACCTATATATTTGGCTGAATTACAGCCCATTCTATAAGAAAATAAAAGATATTGACATACTAACCTACCACTAACTAAACTCTCCTGTGGAACATCTGGTAGCCGTTGTGGTCTTAAAACTCCAGTTGAAGCAGGAATAAAGAGTTGAAATCTTCCACTCTCGCCGTCTGTGGCAAGTGGCATAGGACCGCTAGGCTTGGCACCTATAAGCCAAGAGATAGGTTTGGAAATAAAGTTTCTACTGGTAATCACTAGAAATATACTTTGGTGTTTCTATTTTTATAACCTACATCTCCCTGTCTGCAGGACTTGACTGCTGGGTCATCTTAATGCTCGGAGAGCAGTAAGGTGACACCCCAGCTGCATTTTGTGCAGTACAGTATTTAGCTACAAATAGGCTAGATAGGGCCTCCCATAATTTCATTTTGTTTTCAGGATCTGTTATTCATTTTTCTAACTCATCCTATAACTTTGACTGGGGCCTCAGGGCTTAAAAGGTTGGACAACCTCACCAGTCACTCTGTCTGTCTCTCCCCCCCCTTCTCTTTGGACTTGGAACCAAGATGACGACCACTGCTATGGACAAGGAAATGGACAGGATCCATGGAACGGAACAAGCTGACCAGATGGAAGCCAACTGCACGAGCACTAGGAAACGGACCCAGGAGGAAACTGAAGATGATACTGGTGAATGGATCACTGTATCAAATAAGAAGAAACAAGCAAGAAGGACAACCCTCAAGGAATGCAACCAGACCTCTACCTCTACCACAACAGTAACCGGACGGAACAACACCGCTAATATGACCCAGGGGAAACTTATTCACTTCAGAGTCGTTGCGGACAACACCACTGAAGCTTTTAGAGCAGTAGCGGCATTCGATGTTCACAACAAAAACTTAAAATATAAGGCAAAACCCAATAAGCAGGGACAATGGACTCTCTCTACAAACGACCCCAAAGCAATTAACACCCTAAGGACCACCTCTCAAATACACCTCAAAGAACTTAAAGAAGAAGAGAGAAGTAAGAAGGCGGTGGTGATAGGATACCCCCTAGAAATGCCGGAAAGCCAACTGACTAGCTTGAAGAACATATCCTCGGCTGAAAGAATGAAAAACAAAGAAGGAATTTTAACCAGGACCATACTAGTCACTTTCATTGGGCCTCACCCACAGAAAGTTGACCTGGGAATTTTTGGACAGTTCTGGGTCAAAAAATACTACCCGGAACCACTGAGATGCTACAGATGCCAGAGATTTGGGCATCACAAAACCCAATGCCAGGCCAAATTCGAAATCTGTGCCATCTGCAGCCAAAGGCATCCTACCCAGGAGTGCATTGATAAGCAGAAGAAGGAAGTTCCAACCAAGCCAAAATGCCCTAACTGCAAAAAGGGACACACTGCCATGGCATGGGGATGCCCAGAGAGGGTTGCAAGAGTCATTGCAGCCCTGCCTAAGGACAATAAACAGACTGTAAGAAGCCCAAGTGCATCCAGAAATAGACCCTTCCCAAAGCCACTAACTAGAAGAAGGTTCTACACCAGAGAAGAGCTGGAAGAAGCCAAAGAAGAAGTGAGAAGAGAAAGCTTGAAGACTGGATCATCCTCCAGAACCTGCACCCCCAACTCCAACATGCAAGCCCCAAAACCTCTGCCTAGGACCATCTTCATCAAGACGACTGTCCTCAGGCAAAAACTGACAGACCTCGTCACTAAAGCCATAACGGGAAAAATAGAAGCAAGCACGATCGAAGCTAACATTGAGGAATTAATGAAAAGCTTCATAGCCAAAACACCCAAGTCCACCCCCCCCTCTAACTCTATCCAGGAGACCGCAGCCATAACCTCTACCCAAACCCCCCATAACCCCACATCCCAACCTTCCTCATCCTCTCTCAACCCCTCACCTTCCAGACCCATCCCCAAGACCCCACTCACTTCATCCACCACTCCATCAACATCTTCATCCATTTCACAGGTCACTGAAGAAGGAACCGGCATCACTTTTGCTCCCAGAGATCTGAGACAATACTCCTCAAACTACCAGACAAAATGAAGATACTCAGCTGGAATATAAATGGAGTAAGGGCAAAGACAGCCTCCCTAATAGCAGCCTGCAAAACTGAGGACATAGATGTCATCCTGCTACAAGAAACGTTGCTAACAACTGGAGCAAAATTTAGAATAGCAGGATACAATGCCTACATTACCCCACTCATAGGTACTAACAAAGGATTAGCTGTGCTGGTTAAGAATTCAATACCAACAGCAAGAATTCACAACCCAATTCCCTGTGGTGACAATGTAGAGACACTAGCTGTTAGAGTAACATTGCTGGACCAAAAAATTGACATCTATAATATCTATAGAAAAATAAACAGAGAAGACCAAGGTGAGCTACAGCTCACACAGCTGTTTGCACACACAGCAGCCTCACCAACAGTTATTTGTGGAGATTTTAACGCTCACCATCCTCTGTTATCATCCCCGTCAACAACAAACCAGGCTGGAGAGCATATAGCTTTTGCTCTGGAAGAATTTGAAGGAGTCTCCCTACTAAACACAGGGCATCCAACGCATATACGGGGAGGCAGGCTAGACCTAGCTTTTGCCTCTACAAACATTAGGCACCTAACCAGATGGCAAGTACACTCAACCCTGATCAGCGACCACTTTGCCACACTAACAGAACTGGAGCTGCAGCTACTACCTCCAATTCCTCCACCCCCTCTGAGGTGGAATCAAGACCTAGCAGACTGGGTTCTCTTTCGTCTAGCACTAGAAGAGTGGACTGCCAACTACAACCCACCTGAAGATACAGATCAACTAGAAATAGATCTAGTTAAAGCATTTCATAATGCGGCAAACAGGGCCATGCCTCTAAAAACAGGTACAGGAAACCACAGCTACAAAGACTCCTGGTACTACTGCCCAGAAGTAAGGAGGCTAAAAACTCTACTAAACAGAGTCACAAAACTGTACAGAAGAAGAGCCACAACAGAGAACAGGGAACTGCTACAGACAGTCAGAAATGATGTCCAACAGAGGATTCAAGAAATAAGAACAGAAAAGTGGATGGAATGGTGCACGAATCTGTCACAATATACATCCCTCTCCGAACTATGGAAATGGCTACACAGGGCTGCTGGTAAGAAGAATGCACAAGTAGCAACACATCCACATCCACAAGAGGAAGCAGAGAGACTGGCAACAGCTTTTGCAAGGAGAACAAGCTCTGATAACCTCCCCCCCCGAAACTAGAAGACTTCAGGAACAACTGGCACTGGCCAGATGGGAGGAGATTGATGCTGCCTGTCTACTACAAGACGACACTGACACCCCATACACAGTAGAAGAACTGAGAGCTGTATACAAAGTAGGTAAGGATACTGCAACAGGAGCAGACAGAATAACCTACACAATGATTAGACACATGGGTCCTGCAGGAGAGACCGCCTTTCTGAGGCTAATGAATAAAACACACCTTGAGCACACGAGGCCCCTAACCTGGAGGCAACAGGACACTCAGCCAATCCCAAAGCCAAAGGATCCAGAGAATCCAAGACCTATAGCTCTGGTATCCTGCATGGAAAAGACAGGAGAGAAAATGGTACTAAACAGAATAAAGTACAAAATCGGACCCCTTCATAAGCAGCTATATGCATACCAGGAAGGAATTGGTACAACCGAATGTATAACAGACGTCCTCAGCTATGTAAATCAGAGGAAGGCAACAATAGTCTTCATTGACTTTGAAAAGGCTTTTGAGTTAGCCAGCCCCGCAGCAATGCTACAATCCCTAGCAAGGAAAGGATTCAGGGGTCATCTCCTCGCTTGGACAAAGAACTATGCACTTGGAAGGCAAGCCAGAGTCAAATTCCAAGGAGTAATCTCATCATTTCATGACTTGGAAAATGGAACCCCACAGGGAGGAATCCTCAGCCCCTTACTATTCAACATCCTCATGGAGAACATAGCCTCTCTCCAACTGCCTCAAGAAGTAGAGATTTTCATTTATGCAGATGATGTGTGCTTAGTAGCACGGGGATCTGTCAGGATGGCTAGAATGCAGAGGGCACTGAACGACATAAGCCAAAAGTCCAACGAGCTGGGCCTAAAAATAAACATTAACAAAACAAAGGCCATGACAACAATAGCCCAAAATCCCCCACAACGCCTCACCATAGGAACAGAACCCCTAGAATGGGTGGACAGCTACATGTATCTAGGAGTAATCATAGACAAACAACTGAACTTCAATGAGGAAATTAAGTACTTAAAGGAAAAATCAAATGCAAGGCTTGCAGCCATGAGATATATGTCTTCTCTAAGGGAAGGAGCAAATGAGCATATACAGAAGTCGTACTACCTAGCCTGCACTAGAGCGCTGGTAGACTATGGTGCTCCTGCCCTAACAAAGCTAACCGAGGCCCAGAAAGCTACCCTAGAGGTAGTTCAAAATAATGCCATGAGACTCATGCTAGGTGCACCCATGTGGACCAAGCTGTGCAATCTTAGGCTGGAGATCAACTTGCCAGCCTTGGAAGGAAGGATTGCACTGAGAAATGCCAGCATTATAGCGAAAATGTTTCTCTCAGATAGAGATTCAATAACAAAGGAGAGGGTGAAAGCAGAGCTAGCTAAACACCCTGAAATTCACAGCCCAAGCTCCTATGGCAAAGATCATAGTGAGAACCTAAAGAGCCTAGGAATAGCTGAAGTTGTTAAGAGACTTAGCCCAGACACAAACCAGGGTACACAGCCCATCCCACCCTGGAAATGTGAAACTGCACACTTCACATACACTCAACTTCCAAGAGCAAAAGAAGATTGCACATTGGCGGAACTGAGAGCAGCGGCCCATGAGGCAATTAGAAGCACAGAATTGGCTGGATCACAGACCTACTACACAGATGGCACTGTAGATCCAGCAACGCAAACTGCCGGAGCCGCAGTACACTCCAACAACTTTACAGCATGCTGGAGAGTTTCCAACAATGCCTCTACCATGCAGACAGAGCTTGTTGCAATAAAGCAAGCACTGGCTTACTCACTTGAGAATGAGGAAGGACCAGTGATCATCCACACTGACTCAAAATCCTCAATGCAAGCCTTGCAACAACCAAAAAACAAGGAAAACAAGGCACTGATATCAGCACACAGAAAGAGGCAGACCTGTAACTCTCAACTGGATTCCTAGTCATATAGGAATAGCAGGGAATGAGAAGGCAGACAAACTAGCCAAAAGCACCAGACACATAATTAGTGTACAGGTACACATACAGCCTGCGCTTCAGCAGATAAAAAACCAAATAAAGCCACAGCTCAAGGAAATCATGAACGAGGAACTACGCAGCTGGATAGGAAGCAACTCACCCTCTGCCAAATGGTACAAGTGGGCCACAGATCTGGTACCACCCCCCCTCGACAGGTTCACACCAAGACATCTAGCGGTATGTATCCACAGACTCAGACTGGGATACAAAGCCTGCTGGGAGATCATAGAAGATGGCGCAAGACCATGCGAGCATTGTGAAGAGACACCTCAACAGGCTCTCCTGCACTATCTGCTTGAGTGCAGGGAGACAAGACAACTAAGGAGTAACTTACAAGCAGAGGAAAATGCACAAGACCTTATGCACACAGCAGCCGCACTTGTAAAAGCAATTGTTGAGAACATCGAAAATCTACCTCCACCGAGGTAATGTGACCTTCTAAAACTCATCTCAACTCATCCCATCCCCTCACTGTAAGGCCCTATTCACATCATCTCTGTCTTATTCCAACTGAAACACTCTAACACTAAGAATACTCTGCAGGGACTCTAGGGTTTAAAGGGTTGGACAACCCCACCTGCAATGTTTCTCTATGTTTTCAAAGGCCTTACTTTTTCAAACTACTACTATCCGTGACATGATGGCCCCCTCCTACTACAACCATCATCCTTCCTCCATCCACAACTGTCTCTTCTACTAAATCTCTTTCAAATCTCCTATAACAAATGACCTTCTGAATATTTCAGATCACCTACGGGCCGAACAAGGGAAAGGCCCGTGCCAACAAAAATTGTTGGCTCTAAGACATCAACAACAACATGAAATCTGCCAGTCCTCTACTAGCTCCCGCTGGAGAATGACAGAAGAGTCTGTCGAAACGCGTCGCGGCAACAATTGTATAGAACCAACTGTATAGAATATATAAAGAAGCAGAATCCAGATTTTGACTTTTCCCCCATGAAATGACAAATATAGGCGAGCTGTTAGCACGCACCTCCACTGAAGAGAAGTCCGCTATAAGGAAAATAGAAAAAGTCTTCTACAAAATAAATGCAGCTGAAGCAGCAATAATATTCAATAGAACCTGTTTAAAAGAGGGTCTGCTGCCAAATTAATAATAATAATAATAATAAGTCAGCAATAAGGACCTCATGCAAATAAAGACAACTATTCCAAAAACAGAGTTCCTAGACGCAATATGTCAGCTAAACGAAGATTAATGTTAAAACATTCAATATTTCGTTGGCTTGGCTGTCATTCCAAAACTTTAATATTTCTACCTGTTTCCTGGACATTATTCAAGAAAGAAACACGGAAGGAAGTTTGCACGATATTTGTTGCCTATCTTGCAAATGGCCCGTCGTAACTCTAAAACTTCAGAAGCGCTCTTTACTACCCTTGGAAGGTTTATCCACTTGTTGAGCAGGTGCTTAGGCTGTTTTTTTTAATGTATTGTGATCGAAGTCTGATTTTAAATTTTGTAGTTACACTGTTTGATTATTAATGACATTTATTCCGTGGTGTTTTATCTTTACTTTTTGGTTTCAAACACTGGTTTTCAAGTATTAATGATTTTGACTATCAACATCGTGAATATCTCTTATAACAATTTGTTTCAGGTTTTGAATATCGGCTTGATTATGATAATTATCATCAAGAACATCCAATATTTTAGATTTGTCTTATTAAAACATTTGCCTAGCCTTCACTCCAGACTTCTCCGGCGAAGCACTGGAAACGATAACAAATATGACATACACACACACACACACACACACACACACACTCACACACATACATATATATATACATATATATACATATATATATATATATATATATATATATATATATATATATATATATATATATATATATATATATATATATATATATATATATATATATATATGTGTGTGTGTGTGTGTGTGTGTGTGTGCAACACTTCACGCTTTCTTATTCTTCTTCACAGCTTAATCCTTAATCTTGGTCGCTGTTTGTTAATGGGCCTCCCCCCACAGTTTCTGTCTTGAAAGGTTCATTTCATAACCACTTTGGAGCGATTAAGAAAAAAAGAAAACAAGTACAAAATGCGCCGGAGAAACTTCGGCGCAATCTAGTTTTCTCTACAGCCACTACAGCGTCGAATCAAGGCCACCGAAAATAGATCCATCTTACGGAGGTTTCGGTATGAATGCTGTATGTGCCGCGGCCCATGAAACTTTAACCACGGTCCGGTGGTGGCATATCTTATATCATTGCCAGAAGCACTAGTATGGCTAACTTTAACCTCAAATAAAATAAAAACTACTGAGGCTAGAGGGCTACAATTTGGTATGTTTGATGATTGGAAGGTGGATGATCAACGTAGCAATTTGTAGCCCTCAGCCTCAGTAGTTTTTAAGATGTGAGGGCGGACAGAAAAAGTGCGGACAGAAATACAGGGGCCACCTTAGGCCTAGGAATAAGGTGAACCAGGAAGCAGAAAATGGGTGTTATTTATTTATATATATATATATATATATATATATATATATATATATATATATATATATATATATATATATATATATATATATATATATATATATATATATATATATATATGCTGTATTTTTTTATTGAGACGGATTCCCTTCTAAAATACCATAACAATTGATGAAAAAAATCATACTTGTAGGATGAAATACTTTGTCCAGTAGTAATAAAGCTTGAGCAAAGGCGGCAATATGACACAATAGATCTTCCACTGGCGCCCAACATTTTTTTATTTTAAATGATAGTTTCAATTTTATTCGATAGCTTTTCAATCTTGCATGATAGTGCAAGCAATTTTGTGTTTAGTTCTTTCAGTAGTTTGCAATAGCTCTTTCAAAATGCAAGATGATTTTACGAGATACTTTTCCAATATTTATCGATATCTTCCATCCGAAACTGGACTAACATTCTCCTAACATTACACAGCAGTTTATCTTTGTTGTCCAATAGTTCTTATGTGTTAGAAATGTTAAGCAAACTTTTATTTTTTTTATTTCTTTTCAATCAGAAGCGAAGGTTCCATTTTGTTTCGTGCCTGATGTACAAGTTTTGTTTTTGTCATTATAGTATTTTGGTAATTTACAGTGATCTTTTTTCCATGATGAGCGTTTGCTTTCTCATTCAAGTATTGAACACTCACAACTAAAGATGTACTTAGAAACCACATATTTTATAACAAAGGAATGAAACTGGTCTTTCTTAATGCTTTTTTTTTAAATGAATGGTACGTTTAAGGAAAGAGAAAACGAGTAAGAGATATGATTAAAGTCTTGTTGCCAGCATTCCCTTTCTTCTGTAAAATAAGGAAATTTAGCATAAAAATTCAAAATGTCTACTTCATCGTACCACCAACATTATTCTGAAAATTTCAAAGCAGTATGCTCGCGCTGTTGAACACCTAAACTAACTTTTGTCACTCTAGTGTTCATTCACTATTTAAATCATACTCCTCTCCTGTTGGAGTTCTTGCGTGATGAAATCATTCTTCCAATAAACTTCAATCTGATTGCGACCCGCCACTGTCACCCATCTACCTGATACAGTATTTACTACATGGATCAACAAAGACAGTTATTGTTAACAGAAGGATCCATCTGCCTTTGGGTGGGAACAGAGCCCAGCTTTTCTCTCTGGACTTTCGAAGACACCTAAAATGTGCTTTCATTTAATTCCTCTATATTCAAGATTTATTTCCCCTTCGTATTTATCGAACCTTCTGCCTCTTCTACCTATCCATTTGAACTTTTCTTGTGGTGCTGCTGAATAGAGAGTCAGCATCCCTCTTTCCCACCTCAAACAGCGTGACGTAAGATATTGTACGGGGAATGTTTTGCTGTAAAAAGTTCCTCCGAGTAGGGCCATAGATAGTGGTAAATAAGGGAGATCCGTGGGTTGCCGTATACGTGCTGGGTCTGACACAGAGAAATCTGGGGATTCTCTTTCTTTTTCGGTTAAAAATTTATATAAAAAAATCATTCATATGTCTGATTTTTGTTTATACCTTCATGTATTTATTATACATATATATCATTTTCATATTCAGAGAAAAATTTTTTTTTTCTCAAAATATTATACGTTCAGTAAGAAATTTACGTTAAACGAAAGATAGTTTTTCTTTTGTCTACTCAAGGAAAAATTATGGCCCATCTTTGTATATCATTAATGCTGTTGATTATCTTTTACTTGTAATTATTGTTGGGGGTATTTCTAACAACATTTATCATGATTTCTTGTTCAGCGTAATGAATGTATTTGCTATAATGGTTGTAGATGTGTGAATCCAATATACAGTGACTGGAGCGACTTAAATTCCATATTTTATAAATCAACATAAAAGGATTTCCGTAGTTTCCTTTCCCGTGTTTTGACATTAAAACCACGGTCTTCATTGATGAACTTGTAGAGAGAGAGAGAGAGAGAATGGACTTTTTATTTCTATATTTTAGCTATCTATATTACCCTACAGTGATTGAAAACTAGTAGCTATATTGCGTGATGAAGCCGTCCAAATATAGCTTAATCAAGAAGCCTAATTTATCTAGATGCTAACATTTCTATCTACCATTAACTTACTGTTATCCAAAATGCACACACACTCACGCCGAATATAAGTTGAAAAGTTCATCAGAGTGCTGTAAGAAATCCAGCAAAATAGTGTATCGGAAGTTGATAAGAGAATAAAAGAGAAGAGAAATTGAACTATGGCTAAGTAAGAGCGCTGGAGGACCGCAAACCTCCATCAAGGTTGGTCAATGCACCCCCGAAATGGTCTCCTCGCCTCAAAAGTTACATTCTTATTTCTCTTGAAATTAATAAATTGTTGCTAGTCACAAGGTCCAGCAATGGTGAAATTTTCGTAAATATCCTCTCCTTACCTTTTGTGTCATCCATCTAACAAGAGGGCAAACTACAAAAATGAAAGACAAACATACAATGAATAGTGGCTTAGACAAAACACAGGTAAGTTGGTATGTCAGACGAAGGGAGAGTCGACTAAAAGATAACAGTATCATATCTAAATTACCCATTAAACCAGAGGCTTTCATTTCCAGTATCATTTCCGGAGTCCTACTCAGCATGAGGGAAATCTGCATGCCATTATTATCGCAGAGCTGCCAAGCATTGGCAATAATTACTTCGACGAGATTAGAACCTCGATGAAGCGCTTACGAGAACTGGAATGCGATTGGTGGATCCTCCGGAATATTTTGGCACTATCAGCGGATGTAAGTGGCTAATATTGGCTAAAAGCTTTCCAACACATAATCTGCATTAGCCGCGAGAGTTTTTATGAAAACTATGAATGAGGAAGTAAAGGTTGGGAATATCTGACGCCTTATATTATACTGGCTTCTGATTTGAACACTATCACTTCACAGTTAGGAATTCAAATGACGCTTAATAGAGAATTAAGGATCAGTTTTCTATAAAAGTAATATATGCTGAATATTGTTAAATGATATCGATCCTCGTAAATGTAATAAATGTGGTTTTCACTTGTCACAGACACCTCACGGAATGAGCATTAAAGAGAACAAATTTTTTTTTTACCACAACGAACGCGCATAAAAAAAAATATATAAAAAAGGCAAAAAAGCAAATGTGATAAGCAAATGTGGGTTGGTGTTCTGTCTGATTATGTTCATTTTTCAGCCTCTTCTTGTTTGAGCCATCCCATTAAACCGCTCTGTAGCACTAACAGAAAAATCCCCCTGGCGGGCTACTATCGTCAGTGCACCTCAGGTGGTGTACTGTAGACATTACTAAAGGTTGATTCCACTGAAGCAATTAAAAAGCATTGTACAAACTACAAATGAAGATATAAGAAAAAATTATCAATTGTACAAACTACAAATGAAGATATAAGAAAAAATTATCAATGAATAAACTGAAGAATAGGCAAAGGAAAGGAAACAGAAAATAAAAGAACACCTCATTGAGAAATTCGGTAACATAGATGCTTCTTCTTCTTTTCACTCTATGAGTTTAGGAAATGGGGTTTTAATGGAATAATCTACTACGCGGAACGGAGCAGGTAGCCCATTAAGTACTCTGGGATTTATAAGAGAAAAATATCTGTTAAAGGATGCGTACGCTTAAACGCACACGCAAACCCGCGCATATCTAATATCACAAATGATCCGGTAATATTGAATTCGGTATAACAAGGGAATAAATTGCACACAAAAGATATTACATGATAGGTGCTTCTGCCATGGCAAGGATTCGAGCCTGTAAACCTATATTTATATATATTTACCCTTGGGTGTAAGTTATTCCTAAGGTATTGGGAATTCGATAGCGAGGGATATTTGTGGCTTACTATTTGTGAGCATAAAAACTAAGGTGCATATAAGTAACAAATCTATATGCATACATATACACATATGTATATATATTATATATATATATATATATATATATATATATATATATATATATATATATATATATATATATATATATATATATATATGTATATATAATTACATACATTTTTTATAGATGAAGCTAATAATAAGTTTTCAAGTCGATAATTCGAAGTATCCTGTTGATTACTAATGTCACTCCAGAGGTTTCGTTGATAATTGGATGGTAAATGTCGAGATTTCTACTTATTTTTATAATTATGAAGAAAAGGCATATGATATTTCTGTGTAACGATGGTAGTCAGAATACTGTAGCATTAAATTTTGAAGGAATTGGGGCTTTGACCCGTGTTATCTACTTGTAGATGGGAAAACCCGAAAGTCGGGTAATATTTCGCCCTAAAATCAGCGAGATATCCCCCCTTCTCATGCCCAGCCCCACCCTCAACCTTACAACGAAAACTGCGCATACCCTGACGCCGTTCGTCCCATTCCATCATAGCATTTCCTCCTCGCTGGATTCCTGGAGCTCTTCCGTAGCAGCAACTATGAGAAATCATCGGCCCTTCAATCAGCCTCCCAAAGGAGCCGCTGAAGACTCTTCTCAGCATTCTCACAAATGAAGCCCTATCTGCATACCCCTTGGGCACTAGGTACCAGAAGCTCGACTGTATCGCAATGGCCTTTCTTAGTTGTGCTTTTTATGAGTTTTCAAGGTGAGCACCGATAAAAGGTCTTCAAAAGAATGGATACCGTCATCATCTACAACTGGGACGCGATGAGATGATACCGTCGTAACGATTTCTGATAGAAACGAATTCTTGTGCCTCAAGGATGCCCTTGAAGCTAAGTCTGGTTTACCCTTCCCGCTACAGATGAGCAGTAAGAATCAGCTTCTGTTCCTTGATATACTCCATAGCTATCATAACATTAAAGTCCTAATGAGGCAATGTGAAGGCTGCCAATGCAGAGCCCTGTCTCCTTGGCACACGAAGTGTCCCAACCCTACACGGAATCTACTATCACAGTAGAGAACCCAAGTTGGCTGCCTAACACCTTGTGAACAATTGCTTCTCAGCCAGTACCGTCGAGAAGGTTACTAACAATATTTTGTACCGATGGTATAACAGTCATGTGAGCAGCGAACCACTGAACAATAAAAACGAAGGAAAAGTAACCTTTTATTACTAGAACCAATAATTACCAGCGCCCATTCTGCTGGCAGCACAACGGGTATAAAAACTAAAAAAAAAAGAGTACACACACAGGCACAGGTACACACACGTACACACACACACACACACACACACACAGAGAGAGAGAGAGAGAGAGAGAGGATAATGTTATTGCCTGAGAGGGACAGAAAGAAGCCTTAACAATGAAGAGAGGAAGAACGTGCGCGGGAGAGGGACAGAGAGAGAGAGAAAGCACTCAACAATGTCATCAGATGTAACTATTATCAGCCCCCCTCTCGAGTCCTACAGATTTCCAAATGCTGAAAAATTCTTTCGGCTGAGTCCCGGTTCTTTTCGGGTTAGTCAGGCATCATTAACGATGGCAATTTGAAATAATTAATGGATACATGGGTGAGTTAACCATCACTTTTTGTCTTTCGAATGATATTGGTCTTGGATTCGCCGTTTCTCCAATTCCCTTAGTATCGATTAATATTAGGCAATCTTACTGAAAGGTTCCATCTAGAAAAGCATTCGATTAAATAATGGGATCTAGAGGCTGATATATCCAATCCCGACTAATTTTCTAGGATGAAATTATCGACTCAAAGTTCGATAGACGTCTGAGTGCCACAGTTGCTAAGCATATTTTTGGCTTCTTTGGAATAATAGTATCTATCTACTTACTTATCTATGACGTCATGATGCCAGCGAACCTTAAATGAACCATTCAGTAAATTTTCTCTCTCTCTCTCTCTCTCTCTCTCTCTCTCTCTCTCTCTCTCTCTCTCTCTCTCTCTCTCTCTCTCTCTCTCTCTGCTTGCCTATCCATCTGCCTTGTATATGTTACTCCACTTTGCATCAAGGTATACACAAAAAGCAACTCTTATTTTTCTTCGACCTCCGTCTGTGAGACCAGGAAGAGTTTTTCCATGTCCTCTTATCTCATCTCGAAACAAAACACAACTTTCATTTCAGCGCGCATGTTGTTCGTCTTTTCGTTACGTTTTCCCATCGGTGGAACATAAAGAGGTTGTCATCGTTGGCCCGTGGGTTTGATTCTTCCACTGTTGCCAGACGCTGGTATCGTCGAAGTCTTTCTGAGAATCACGACAAAGGCTAGAGAGTGGGAGGCAGTGGTCTTCCATTAATGTACTTTCTGAAGTAGATATCTTTTCATAATGCTGTTCAGCATATATCTATTTGGGTTTTTTGAATTCCGTCTTTTGTCTATTTTCATGCATGCTCGGCCTTTATCTTTTCCTATGAAAACATCATATCCATTTTAAACATGAATGTATTTCGAAGCGATAAGACCCACACAGTGTAAATAACATTGGAAAACAAAATTCTAGGTTTCGCTTGTAAGCGAGAGATTGAGATGTATATTATGAAAGCTATGATTCACAAGAAAACCCAGAGTTTAATTCTTCTTATACAGTAGCAAGTGCTCAGTCATTTAAACTTGTCTTTAATCATTAATTATGTATTTTTGTTAAATTGTAGCGGCACTGCAGGAAAAAGAAATAATTCTAACATGAAAATGTGTCATTTTTCGCAAGTATTTCCATGAACGGTTTTAAAAATTGTCTCTCTTCAGTGATAGCAATTTTATATAACACGAAAGTAAAAAACAACTCCATTTGTTGAAATAAAATCCTTCCCACTTCTCAAACTGCTTTGAATAATAATTTATGTCTTACCTGGTGAAGCAGGGAAAGGGACTTGAAGTCACTTCTCAAAATATGAATATTCGTATGGTAATTAACACAGGGGAGATTTGTCGAGAAATAATGGACATGAGTTTTTTTTATAGAGTTAACCTTATATCGTCCATCCCATCGCAAGTGTTCTAAAAGAAGTTCTTATAAAATATAGCTGACTCAATTTCAAATCCATTTAAAAATTTTCATTTCGTATGGGGGAATTAATCTCTTGAATGTATTTTGACGGATTTTCTGACATTTCAATTTGTTTGATGTAGACATTTCCAAGAAGTTTGCTTGATTTAATATGTGAGATACTGACGGCTTTATACACTTCGGTTAAAAGTGTATCGTTTTAACAGTACTATGTCAGTTCAGAATTTCAGATCAGTTGTCTTTTTAATAATAATAATAATAATAATAATAATAATAATAATAATAATAATAATAATAATAATAATAATATTCCACACTCTTGCTGTTTTGACGGGTGTTGAACACCTCGATCAGTTCTGTTCCATAGAAGTATCATATGTCTTTCATTCATAATTCTGAAGATAAGTAAAAGCCTCGATATTTACCAACCAGTTATCAACGAAACCTCTGAAGTTACATTAGTAATCAACAGGATATTTCGTAATTATCGACTCGAAGCTTTATTATGAGGTTCACCAAAATAAAATGGGATTTGTAGTCTATTAAGTCCATGTATTTTAAGAAATGCAGGTTTTAAAATCAATAGTCATTGACCAAAATGAGTGCGTTGTGTTCACTTTCATTAATAAAGCTTCGAATACGACTTTTAAAACATTGATGTAAAGATAACACTGACTAAAAAAAATAGTTACAGCTTCGAAAAGCTAATTCCCAAATTTTAGGAGCCAAACAGACCAACATTAAGCATATATGTATCAGCTTTGCTGATGACGACTTTTTTCTAATTTGTTTTCCCTGAGCACAAAAGACCTACTGTAGGCCTGAGCCGCATTTAATCCTTCCTCATTGCACCTCCCCCTTGTTGCAACCTCAACAAGGCCGCAGCCTTATTAAGGAAGGAAAGTCAATCCGATAAACAGCAATTAAGAAAAAAAGAGAGATTTGGGTAATTTTCGTTTACTACACTTTGCGAAATACAATTAACGGCTTTTATGTAAGTGTGTGTGAAACAGCTAATGCTCTGGCAGTTTTCCACAGAGTGGGTTATCCGAGACTTGACAATTAAGGTGTGAATGTCGTAGTGACCATTGTGCAGAGTTTTTCTTTGGAGCCCCTCCCCTTTTGGTAAAGTTGCTCAATGATTATATAAATAATAATATATATATATATATATATATATATATATATATATATATATATATATATATATATATATATATATATATAGCTACAGATATAATTGGTAGATAGAATACAGAACGAGAGAAAGAAATAAAGTCCAGAATACTAGCTTGGAAAACAAATTGTCTTCATGCACTCAAATCAAGCTCCTTCTCTCTCTCTCTCTCTCTCTCTCTCTCTCTCTCTCTCTCTCTCTCTCTCTCTCTCTCTCTGTCATGGTTTTTCCCCGAAGTTTATATGGAATGGAAGCGTTAATTGCATTTGATTTAACTCTTTCATTATCATTTGCATGGCCCCGAGCTGCCCTCTAACAATTACTGTCCCCTGAAGTCATCGTCCTTTGTTTCACCTGTGAGGGCTTCTAAAGCCCCGAATTTGAGCTTTGTAGAGGCAATTGGAGTATGGGGAGTGTTTCTGATATCTTAGAGTCTCTTATTTCCGTTTTGTGATTAAGTTTTCTCAATTATGTAGGACACAGAAGAATTATTTTTAATTCATTTACATTTTTGTAAAGTTCACATTTTCTAAATACTTATTAAAGACAGTGCTTTTGGTGGCTCATTAAATATTTCACAATATACAATCATAAAGTCAGTTAATATCTAAAATTCTTTTTGAATCTCACATTTTTTTTATCAAACGATAAAACCGCAAAATATTTCCTTTGGGGATATAGGCTAAAATGCTAGTTTGTGTTAACGAAGTAGGATGACTGTATCACTGACTCGCAGTGTTATCTAGTATCTATTTACATCTTTTCTCTTCAGATGCAGATGTACACCATAACCTTTTATTTTCTTCGTAATAGCAATGCATTAGGAAAAATTTTATGACTGAAAAAATTGCACAAAGAAGAAAAAAGAAACTAAGATGTCTGTCAGGCCTGTACTGTACATGTATGCGTCGTGCTCCATAATCTATTTGCTTGAAGATAAACATGATATTTACCAAACATTAACTGAAAATGAAGTTTAAGTCATTTAACTCATTAGTGTATTTTTCTTCCTTCTAATTTTCTTTTTTTCTCAAAACAATGCATAAAAGCTGAAAAGAAGGCACAGAATCTAGTAGGATACATAAAGAGGCAGTTTAAATACAAAAAACAAGGAAACGGTGCTGCAGCTCTACACATCCATAGTTAGACCTCATCTTGAATATGCAGTACAGTTTTGGTCACCAACACTAAGGAAGGACATAAATAGACCAGAAGGGGTACAAGCAAGAGCTACAGAGTTAATTCTATCCATCAGGCAAAAAGGTTACTAAAGACGACTAGAGAGCCTTAACATGTATGGATTAGAAACACGACGATTGCGAGGACAACTCATGGAAACATTCAAAATACTGGAAGGCATGGCAAAAGTTGACAGTAACCTCTTCACATTAAACGAAAACCAGGCAAGAAATAATTGATGGAGACTAGAGCTGAAGAGATACAACACATATTGTGGAAACTTCTTCACATACAAGATACGTGACACATGGAATAAACTAACACAAGAAGTTGTCAACAGCAACAGTGTGGAAAAGTTTAAAAGAAAGCTAGACAAAATCATTAGAACACTGTGAATGAACAGTAAAACCTGCTCCTAGAGATAAGTGAGCAAATGACGTCTCCTCGGATGGACTAAAAACTTTTTGAGATATCCTAATCCTTGTAACTCCTTGTAACTTTCTCACTATCCCTCTTTCCTGGTAAGATAGTTGCTTCAATTAGTTTGCCCACCATTGTTTACATTTTATTTTTCACCCTTTCTCACCTCCCATTCCTATCGGGGCTGATCTTGGACTTAAAGGGTATCGGGAGTGTCACTATTCATGTCAGCGACCTCAAAAACTATGGATTAGACACTTATATCTGTCGCTTTCGGTTATTTTTACGTGTCACCCACTTCCCACATTCACCCCCCCCCGCCTTTTGGTGCCACTGATGTCTTACCCCCACAGTATTCTTTTCCAGATATTAAGTCATATGTATACCAAGTTTGGTTGAAAGTGCTCAATGCGTTTCAGAGTTATGCTGGAAGACACGCACATAGATACATACATCCATTCATATATATATACTGTATATATAAATTATATATTATATATATATGTATATATCATATATATATGTATATATATATATATATATATATATATATATATATATATATATATATATATATATATATTCATGCGAGTTTTATATCATGTTTCTTTTCCTCCTCCTATGAGGGTGACAATAATCAACGTATATTTTGAAGTGAGACTGCACAGCCAAACGGACAGAATAGCTAACAGAGCATGGAACAGACATGCAGACGCCCACCTCACCCAAGAAGGAAAGCAGGCAGACGGGTGATTTTATCCTCTCGGCATTTTCCGTCAAACTTACAACAAAACTGAATTATATAAATATTCCTGAAGTCAAGAAAAAGTTGGTTTCATTTTTCAAGAGAAGAACAGAACTCATCTTGTGAGAAAATCGTGGCTTTTCTCATTTTGACGCTGACTTTATTTCCTCCTCGATAATGAAAACTGAGGAAGTTATTACGGGAGTTAAGAAAAGTGAGGAGTCTTTCTTATTTTGAAAGGAAAATCTTTCTTTTCATATTTTTGTTTTGAAATGAAGGGGAAAAGCAATTAACTGCTTTCTGTTTCGCTGTATAAGGGCGTATTTTTGCACAGACTAATTCATGAAAGAATGTATATCATAATAATATTCTTAATAAAACAACTACAAAACAACTATAAACAGTTCGCTGTTTGCTCATAATTTTCTTCTAGAAACTCTTCTCTGTATGTATGTATGTATGTATGTATGTATGTATGTATGTATGTATGTATGTATGTATGTATGTATGTATGTACGCGTCATTTCTCAGAGAGTTTGTGTTGTGTATCTGTCCGTTTATACACAGTGAAAAAAAATACTATTTGGTAAATACATAATTTGGAAAACGAAATCTAAATCATCTACTGATTTTGATGAAAACGGCATCGGCTATTAGTTGTCAGGAGAAGTAAGATGTTTATCTATTAGGATGCAAATAACGACGAACTTTAAGTTCGTAAAGCTGTGCAATACGAATGATATTTTGCTGCCAAAAGTTACAACCGTGTGTTGATTCAAGATTCTCTCTCTCTCTCTCTCTCTCTCTCTCTCTCTCTCTCTCTCTCTCTCTCTCTCTCTGTGATAATACCTAATAAATTTTCTTTCAGCTGTGACCTTCGAACATTAAAATTATGAATTTTTTTTTTCGTTTTTTTATTGACTTTTGGTATCAATATCTTTCATCAGCAGTGATTACGGTTAAAAATCTGGTTACAGTTTACGCCATGTAATTCGCTTAACACACATACACACTTATACATACCTGCATATACACACACACATACACACATATATATATATATATATATACAGTATATATATATATATATATATATATATATATATATATATATATATATATATATATATATATATATATATATATATATATATATATATATATATATATATAAAGTAAAAAGCCGTTCATATGACATGATAACTCATTTAACAGAAAATTAATATTTATCTCAGGTTACTCATAAATGCATGAAACCGACTGCCACGAACGAAAGTGCCTATTAAGGTTAATAAGATACGTCACCTCGGTCGTGGGAGAAGAAGCAACAATGACTATTTACATTTTTACTGGAAATCATAAGGGGTTCGAATGTCCATCATGACTTTTTTACTTGCTCTAAAACAAACATGGCACAAATCCACATATAAAACTCATCAAATATTAAACGAAAATAACTAGAAGAACATAGATTTTTGGGTTGTTATTTTCAATTTAATAAGAAATGATAGAACTGGAAAACATCTAAAAATCAATCATTTGTTAAGAATGAAAAGGAGGGTTAGAATTTTCCCCAATGTTGCAAAATCCCCAGGTGTGCAATTACCTGCCAAGCCACAGCCATTGCAGTCAATCTTGCAACCCTTTAATCAGCAGCTGCTCTCCTTTTCAATATTCTCGTCAGGGATTTCTAGAGGAACGTTCATCACGGGCTACAACTAACCTTTGTACTTTTCAACCATGGTTATGTATTTATCACAGCTGGGTACAGACTGCGCTTCCAGACCTCATAACTAAACAGGTGAAAGTTCAGAGGCGGTTTCTTGACATCATTTGTTACGGTCATTACTGTTTGGCATGATCTTTAAGTAATTATCTGAGCCATTCATTGTCTGATTGATGAATTGATTGACTGGTTGGTCTAATGCTAGTAACTGGCCTTACGAGTATTAGGTATCACCGCTGAAGGAAAATATTAGCTCATTGTTCAAAGACGAAATACAATAATAGTCTTCTACATACATATATACATTCATACATACATACATACATGCATATATATGTATATATATATATATATATATATATATATATATATATATATATATATATATATATATATATATATATATATATATATATATATATTTGTGTGTGTGTGCGTTTGTGTGTGTCTGTGTAATACATATGCAAACACGCACACACACACACACACACACACATATATATATATATATATATATATATATATATATATATATATATATATATATATTTACATATATAATTAAATGCATTCTCTCACTCATTAAAATCCTTCGTAAAAGCTACAAAGAAATCAAGTCATGAGAAAGAGAAAAGAAACGATTTGCTCTGAAGACGAGTGGCTCTCTCTGCA
Organism: Macrobrachium rosenbergii; assembly: GCA_039081455.1. Lineage (NCBI taxonomy): Eukaryota > Metazoa > Arthropoda > Malacostraca > Decapoda > Palaemonidae > Macrobrachium > Macrobrachium rosenbergii. Next base: position 10,165,491 of record JANJGK010000027.1, on the reverse strand, counting down.
AACTTCAAAGCGTTACTGGACGCGGAAACTCATCGTCTCTTCCCCCATCCAAGAAAGTAACTGGTAAGTTGGCATATATAACTGATATGCTGTTGGTCCTCAAGTTCTCAGTAGTTAGCTTGGGACAATATAGCCTTCGAGGATAAATGAAATAAAAAGCTTTACGTTTTCCTTTGGAAATATTAAGCGTTTCTATTGACGATAATGAGATGGCGAGGAAAAATTTGTTAAAACCCGAATTTACTTGAATGAAACATTTGGAATGTTATATCGACTGGGTTAAAAAGATATACGTGGCGCTAATTGGATATAACATATAAATAAAAATTAGTCATACGTAAAATGGAAATTAAGAATAGCCACATCAGATAAAGAAAGAGTTTATGATTCATGTTTTAGTGAATAATTAAAGCTTTCTTTTATTAGCTTGCAAGCATTTGGGTTGCGTGCGCTTGAAACAGGAGTAACTGTAACTGCAAAAGTCTCTCTCTCGCTCTCTCTCTCTCTCTCTCTCTCTCTCTCTCTCTCTCTCTCTCTCTGCCTATACTTCAAACAAAAAGGTGTAATACTTTTTATTTAGTCAAGCACGTTGTAACAAAAAACTAAAAAAACTACAGATTACAATATGTACTAAGAGGAAAAATGACAAAAATTAATTTTGCGCATTCGCATATTACAAAAACATTCACAATGCTCTCAAATTCTGTTTATATGCGCCATAGCAACTACGATATTCAGCTGTAAAGAAGAGCCCCTAGTTACTCCATATGACAATATAACTTTTAAATTGCAGTGGAAAAGTTAAAACCACATCATCCACAATGGAGCCACTCAATACGAGGGCCAACTCAGCCATAAGGGCTTTGCATTGTCAAGCTCGAGGCTGATTCATACAGGGTTTTAGCCTTTCTATTTAAAAATAGTGTTAAAACGTAACAGGTAGATCGATAGATTGATAGAATAGAGGGACGGGGGATTATTGTCGGTATTTGGGATTATCTTTTCAGCAATGAGTGAAAGATAAAAGAGAAACTGTTATGTTTATATTGGAGTACTAGAGAGAACTACTTTTGAGAGAGAGAGAGAGAGAGAGAGAGAGAGAGAGAGAGAGAGAGAGAGAGAGAGAGAGAGAGAGAGAGAGAATATTCGCTTGAGAAGAATTTATGAGGAGAGAACTGGAGACTTAGGAAGACTCAGAAAACCGAGGGAAATAAAAAAGAAATATTGAAAAGGAGGAGTGGAAGACTTTGATGCTCTGGGCTGGTCTCAGTTGGCACTGTCATTGCCACAAGACCTGGGTAAGAGCAATCCCATGTGGCTACAGATCGACGTCAAGAGAAACAGGAGCTTTCTTCTCGTCAAGAATCTTTTGGGTCTGGAGGTAGTCCTCTATTCCATGACAACAAGAGAAAGACTTATTAATTGACTGAGGTTGTTAGCTCCTATGACTTTCACTGTATGAGATCATTAAACAAACACTGTTATTCCTTTCTTTTTCATTCATTATATTCTTGGACCAAAGATTCTTGTTTCTTCGACATTCATTTCATGAACACTTTTAAAAAGGTCTCAAACTCATTTGTCTCATATTTATATGTTTTAAAAAGTGAAGACTCTCTCTTAAATATTCATTTGTGAAATCATTAACCTATGACTTTTAAGAAAATCATCGCATTTAAATGAAATTATCTTTTCATGTAAACATGTGCTAGAAATAGTGAAGTAGCCTTTTATTTCAAGTTAATCACTTCATTAATATTTACACTAAGCTTAAAACTCACGTAAATATTGTAATTAGCTAATAGCACACCACTCACATCTATTATATTTTCTTGATTCGTGACCTGGCAACCTTTCTCGAAAAAGCAAATACGAATCTCTTACGATCTAAACATAAAGTAGAGGCTGTTATGAGAATAACTAATTTTATCGAATAAACAAAATCAAAGGGAATCAATGAAGTTTGTTCAGTTCAAAATGTATTTGCTAAATTTTTGTGTAGACGTGTATTTTTTAATCTCTGTCTGTTTGTCTGTCAGTCTGTCTCTCCGGTTTAGCTGTATATATTTTAATGACCTGATTGTGCTCTCACTCCTTCTCTCCTATTGGTTCTGCCTGTCTGTCGGTCTCTCCTCCCTCCCTCTCTCCCCTGTTTATTTTTAAATACTTTCATGACATGATTATGCTCTCACTCCCTCTCTCCTCCAGTTTCTCTCTGTCTAATTGTCTGTCTGTCTACATCTCTCTCTCTCTCTCTCTCATGTTTATTTTTTACTTCAGTGACACGATTATGCTCTCTCTCCTTCTCTCATCCCTTTTCGGTCTGTCTGTCTCTGAGTCTTTTTGCAAATTTCTCTCTCTCTCTCTCTCTCTCTCTCTCTCTCTCTCTCTCTCTCTCTCTCTCTCTCTCTCTCTCTCTCTCACGTTCCCCATCTTATTTACAGGCAAAACGCGACTCGAAGAGTGTGGCAGAAGGGGAATCGCGTCTTTACCGGACAAAAGTTAAATTGGGTATGGGGTAATGTTCTCTTTCAAGCGTTTGAATTTTCTCCTTAAACTGGTCATTACAAAGCTGGTCCCTCGATCAGTAAAGCGGATGGGATAAGTTGACTACCTATCTATCACTGTATCTGAACCAAAGGCGCAAGTATGAATCCCGCCTGGGGTAACAGCCCTCAACTCCATCCTTTCTGTTCAGTTTCAGTCATGTGGCTTGGGTAACTGCTGGCGTTTTGGAAAGACAGTAGGAAAAGCTTGCTGAACTATCATTCAATAAAATTCTTTAAATCTTATTCATATTATGGACTGCATACTATTAATTCATAATTTCTAATGTACACGATATGACGAAAACAGTAGGATAATGTAATTATTGTACTTAACCCAGTGATAAATATTTTTGCCTATTCTTACAGTTTTTACAAATCTCTCAGTACGCTAAATCGAATATATTATATGAACATTCGACCTTTAAACCATCCAATAATTACCACAAACAATATACTAGCTAGTCTTAACTTAAAAATATATATTTATATCGTAAATAGAAATCGGCTAAATGTCCGTCAAGTAGATAAACTGAACAGGGAATAAAACAAAATAATTTTAGATGAGTTTAGAGTAAATCTTGGAATATATGTTGCTAAACAATCTGTCTAGATGTACGTATAAATAAATCAATAACTATTTGTTTATACCCAAGATTCGTTAAAGCATTTATATATAATTTTTATATTTTTTATTTATATTTCCATTAACATCATTAAGGAGCCCTAAAATACCTATATAATTCATAAATGTATTTCATTCCACGTTCAATTCTAGGGCACAAAACGTTCCATCCAACACTCCGCTTGGATTACTCATTTGTTTATCAAGGAACAGGAACAGAATATGCATGAGTTGGCAGAAGGGAAGGGAAGGCCTGGGATGCTACATAGCTGGGAAGAAGGAACTTATTCCCAGGTGGGTAAAAGGGTGTTTTTGCAGTGAATGCTCAAGTCTTCTCTTCTTACCTGGAAGATTTCTTATGTAGAAGCCAAGAAGTGTACATTATTGTATACTAATACACACACACACACACACACATATATATATCACACATTACCACAGGTGAAAAATAAGAAACGGGGTGTAGGTCCTGACCGGTTTCGACTTTATTTCCAAGCCATTGACGAAGGACTGATACAGAGTGTGAGAAGTCACAAATATATATACTACAAGAACAGTACTGACGAACATACACAACCGTTACAGACTCCATATCCCCACTCAGGCCGGTGTCGAGGTAGGAGTGACCTTTAAAACTCATTTGGCTAAAAATCACAATAGACTCTCAGGGGACATTGCTGATAAACAGACCATACCCCACCTCAGATCCACACCTGACAGGTGTCATGGAGGCGGAGTTTGGAAACTCATTAACATTACTACCCTCGTACTGTGTTTACAAATATGATAATCCTATTTTCATACATCTCTACTGCCTACCTTAAAGTTTAAACATTTTACAAATTTCTTTTGATATTAAAGGATCAAGTTTATACATCCCTTGACTGATATTCATATTATGGTTGTAACTTTCTTTTATAAAGCTAGATTCAATGATGTTCCTTTCCAGTGCATTATTAGAATATACAATCCTTTTTGCCCCTTCCCAGTTGATAGCATGATTGTTCTCACTAACATGTACAAATATACCACTGTTCCCTTGTGCATATCTCACACATTTCTTATGTTGTTCAATTCTTTTTTCCAGTGCTTTCCCGGTTTGGCCAATATAAAAGTTGTCACAAGACTTACACGGAATTTTATATACGCACCCTTTAGTATTGTCTGGGGAGTTCTTGATAAGTACATTTTTCATTGTTGTATTGTTCTTAAATGCGACATTAACACCAAAATTCTTAAGAAGATGAGGGATATCTTTCATATTATTATTATAAGGCAAAACAAGCAAATTTTTTGTGTTGTAAGGTTCTTTTTGGTTTTGATACATAGTCTTTTTTGCCGCTTCAAATGCACTGTTTAATACACTATCAGGATATTTCAATTTTTTGCCTGCATTCCTAATCTTATCTATTTCATCATCAATATATTCAGGGCTACATACCCGCAATGCTCTTAAAAACATAGATGAAAACACTGACTTTTTAACCTTATTGCTTTGTCCAGAATAGAAATGCACATAGGAAGAAATATTAGTGGGTTTTCTATACACACTATATTTAAACCCACCACTATTTCTTCGTATGAGGACATCCAAAAACGGTAAGCACCCATCATTTTCCATTTCCATCGTGAATTTAATTGATGGTACTAATTGATTTAACTTGGCAAAAAAGTTTTTTACATCTTGGTTCCCTGGCCATACACTAATTATGTCGTCAACATACCTAAACCATGTTACATTACGTGGGATTATGTTGTTTAATATCTTCTTTTCAAAAAATTCCATATATAAGTTACTTAACACTGGGGATAGAGGGTTTCCCATTGCCATACCAAAATTTTGTGAGTAAAATTTACCATTAAATTCAAATTTACAATCTTTTACACATAATTTAATCAGTTCAATTAAAGTACTTTTAGAAAATGGGATATCCAGCTGTGTGTTCTCTAACAATTCAGATAAAAACGCCATCAGATCATCTATTGGCACCTTTGTGAATAGTGATACAACGTCAAAACTTACAAGCCTGGATTCACTATTAATCTCTACACTATTTAGTTTATTTATCAGGTCCACATTATTCTTGATATTTGCATTTGAGATGGTACCTACTAATGGGTTGAGAATATCTACTAAGTACTTCGCTAGCTTGTATGATGCGGAACCAACTGAACTGATAATTGGCCTGGCAGGAAAGTTTACTTTGTGAGTTTTTATTGTACCATACATGTATGGTAGCGATGGAGAGGTCCCACACAACTTCTTTATAAGGCTTTCGTTACCTTTTAACAGGTTTTTCACTTTCTTATTGAAACCACTATTCACATTGTCTATCGGGTTCTTATTTAATTCTTTATATGTGTTATCATCACCTAAAAGATTTTGCATTTTTTCTATATATTCACTTTTATTTAAAATTACAGGAAAGTTTACTTTGTGAACATGGTTAAGGGAGTGAGTTATGGAAGTATGAAAAAATCAGACACCACAAACGTCCCCAAAAGATTTAGGGTTGCTATTAATGAACTGAAAAAAGATAAAAATATACACATGACAAAAGCAGATAAATCAGGCGCCCTTGTAATTTTAAATAAAAGTGAATATATAGAAAAAATGCAAAACCTTTTAGGTGATGATAACACATATAAAGAATTAAATAAGAACCCGATAGACAATGTGAATAGTGGTTTCAATAAGAAAGTGAAAAACCTGTTAAAAGGTAACGAAAGCCTTATAAAGAAGTTGTGTGGGACCTCTCCATCGCTACCATACATGTATGGTACAATAAAAACTCACAAAATAAACTTTCCTGCCAGGCCAATTATCAGTTCAGTTGGTTCCGCATCATACAAGCTAGCGAAGTACTTAGTAGATATTCTCAACCCATTAGTAGGTACCATCTCAAATGCAAATATCAAGAATAATGTGGACCTGATAAATAAACTAAATAGTGTAGAGATTAATAGTGAATCCAGGCTTGTAAGTTTTGACGTTGTATCACTATTCACAAAGGTGCCAATAGATGATCTGATGGCGTTTTTATCTGAATTGTTAGAGAACACACAGCTGGATATCCCATTTTCTAAAAGTACTTTAATTGAACTGATTAAATTATGTGTAAAAGATTGTAAATTTGAATTTAATGGTAAATTTTACTCACAAAATTTTGGTAATGGCAATGGGAAACCCTCTATCCCCAGTGTTAAGTAACTTATATATGGAATTTTTTGAAAAGAAGATATTAAACAACATAATCCCACGTAATGTAACATGGTTTAGGTATGTTGACGACATAATTTGTGTATGGCCAGGGAACCAAGATGTAAAAAACTTTTTTGCTAAGTTAAATCAATTAGTACCATCAATTAAATTCACGATGGAAATGGAAAATGATGGGTGCTTACCGTTTTTGGATGTCCTCATACGAAGAAATAGTGGTGGGTTTAAATACAGTGTGTATAGAAAACCCACTAATATTTCTTCCTATGTGCATTTCTATTCTGGACAAAGCAATAAGGTTAAAAAGTCAGTGTTTTCATCTATGTTTTTAAGAGCATTGCGGGTATGTAGCCCTGAATATATTGATGATGAAATAGATAAGATTAGGAATGCAGGCAAAAAATTGAAATATCCTGATAGTGTATTAAACAGTGCATTTGAAGCGGCAAAAAAGACTATGTATCAAAACCAGAAAGAACCTTACAACACAAAAAATTTGCTTGTTTTGCCTTATAATAATAATATGAAAGATATCCCTCATCTTCTTAAGAATTTTGGTGTTAATGTCGCATTTAAGAACAATACAACAATGAAAAATGTACTTATCAAGAACTCCCCAGACAATACTAAAGGGTGCGTATATAAAATTCCGTGTAAGTCTTGTGACAACTTTTATATTGGCCAAACCGGGAAAGCACTGGAAAAAAGAATTGAACAACATAAGAAATGTGTGAGATATGCACAAGGGAACAGTGGTATATTTGTACATGTTAGTGAGAACAATCATGCTATCAACTGGGAAGGGGCAAAAAGGATTGTATATTCTAATAATGCACTGGAAAGGAACATCATTGAATCTAGCTTTATAAAAGAAAGTTACAACCATAATATGAATATCAGTCAAGGGATGTATAAACTTGATCCTTTAATATCAAAAGAAATTTGTAAATTGTTTAAACTTTAAGGTAGGCAGTAGAGATGTATGAAAATAGGATTATCATATTTGTAAACACAGTACGAGGGTAGTAATGTTAATGAGTTTCCAAACTCCGCCTCCATGACGCCTGTCAGGTGTGGATCTGAGGTGGGGTATGGTCTGTTTATCAGCAATGTCCCCTGAGAGTCTATTGTGATTTTTAGCCAAATGAGTTTTAAAGGCCACTCCTACCTCGACACCGGCCTGAGTGGGGATATGGAGTCTGTAACGGTTGTGTATGTTCGTCAGTACTGTTCTTGTAGTATATATATTTGTGACTTCTCACACTCTGTATCAGTCCTTCGTCAATGGCTTGGAAATAAAGTCGAAACCGGTCAGGACCTACACCCCGTTTCTTATTTTTCACCTGTGGTAATGTGTGATAAATGAATCACGTACAAAAGTGATAATAATCATATATATATATATATATATATATATATATATATATATATATATATATATATATATATATATTTATATATATATATATATATATATATATATATATATATATATATATATATATATATATATATATATATATATCAGCATGCCCTCGATTTAACGTCCATTCTATCAGATCAAAGGTATTCAAATGCAATGCCCCTCAACGGTACATAGGTTTTAGTCTGGGTGACCAAGTAAGATGAACAGATAGGCTGGTTCAGAAATTCAACCAAGCAATTATTTGGGTTATTCTGGCTGACAGAACAGAGAGCTTCAGGCCACGGGAATGCTAAAGTATCACCCAACCCCAGAATATATTACTGTGAAATATATTCCTGGAATAGATCCCTAAACTCCAGTAACACATGCTGGAGTTCATCGGACTTAGACTGGCATTGTAGATTTAATTACCGATAGTAATGGTAATAATGATATATAAAACCCAATGCATATCCATACTTTTTTTGCTTGCAATGACAATATTATATGTCTAATGAAATTCCACTTTAGACTTCACTAGTCCAGCTAAGAAACTATATTGGACCTGTTATCTTGACCCCATCATGCATTTTCCTTTTTTCGCGATATTGGTATAATTAATAATAATAATAATAATAATAATAATAATAATAATAATAATAATAATAATAATATTATTATTATTATTATTATACTTGGGTATTAAATAAATTTTGTCTCCGTTACGAGTAATAGTTATGGGAAAAGTTTCAAAAGAAGCCGTTCAGAAATTCGTTATTACGGGGTATCCGATGTTCTTTTTAAGGCTTATCTCTCTCTCTCTCTCTCTCTCTCTCTCTCTCTCTCTCTCTCTCTCTCTCTCTCTCTCTCTCTCAGTTTTAGGCTTTGTGAGCTCTGAAATACAGCGTGAGTCTCCCTCCGTTCTTCATGCAATAAATTTGGCAAAACGTTAATTTCTCTATTTATATCTGAATTTCTTTCGACTCCCTCAACTACCTTTGAAAAAGAGGAGAGTCGTCGTCATTCGCTGAAGTTGCAATCCTTTTCAATAAAATCTCGAAACATTTATCTCTAACAGTCAACTCCATGCAGCGATGGAGGTATAGGCAACGCCAAAGCTGAATGGAATATGAAACAGTTTGGGAACGAAGAGATACGACAGCTGGATCATTCCTTCGATGCTTAATCATTCCTTGCTACTGAATTGCTTCTGAGCCGAATGACAAGCGATATTTGCTGACCTGATTAGCGGACTGTTAACAGGACGCCAAACCGGTCGTTAAACTGAAACAGTAGTCTTTCTGCACTGTTTTATTTCACCCTGGATATCTTATATCCCGCGTCTGCTGCAGTTGATATAGCGTGGCCCGGGGAATGAGCTACAATGAAGGATTATCTTTTTAATTTTTTTTATTTTTAGCTCCATTGGCACTTTGAAAAGAGGGAAGCAGAATTCCCATCCATAATTCAAGTTTATTATTATTATTATTATTATTATTATTATTATTATTATTATTATTATTATTATTATTATTATTATTATTATTATTATTTATGGCTGAAAAAATTATGTATGACGTATTTCATAATTTTTTGAGTGCTCAGAATATAAATTCATCGCCACAGGGAAATTTGTTCCAGCAGACTTCTTAGGTAATGACAAGCTCACGTTTCAATAGATAAAAGTAGATTGATTCAGGAATACACAAGAATGGAGGGAATTCCTTATTTTGGAAGTGGCTGATCCGTAGTTAACTCAGGTAACATAGACGGAAACTCGATCGGAATGGGAGATTTCACCGCAGGTGTCGCAGATTGATTTTTGTTTTAAACAGAAAGTTGTCGCAGCAATTGTGATCAACTCCGCCGGTGTTGAGGATTCATTTTTTGATTTACATAGATTGGGTTACAGCAGATAATCGACACAGTGATTGTTGAAGAGGAACTAATAATTCTGGTAGCTTGATATTTACAGGATCGTCTTGATAATCAGTACTAATTAAACCTGCGAACCAAGCATCAAGAATGGCAGCATAAATAAAGGACTCCTTAACTACAATTGACCAAGGACCCTTTTAAATAATTATTACAAATTCCTTTAAAGGAGGGATTATACTATTATCACTACTGTCAAAGGGGTTGCACAAACCACCAAATAACTCCAAAGTGATGAAGAAATCTTTAATTTTAACTATTCAAATAATAAACAGCTCGAAACCATATATGATTGCCGCTTGGAAATCAAACGGTCTCTGGCAACCTTCATTCAAGAACTCTTCTTGCCAATAGTGGAGTAATCAGTAATGTTAATTAATAGCATCAGAAAAAATAAATAAGAAACTTGAGAAATGAAATAAGAAAAAAGTTCGTCCAAATGAGAAAAAGAAAAACCTCTTTCCATTCGATATATTTACTACAAAACTGGAAATTTTCATTAGCGAAAATCAGGCTATCATTTCCTTTGAGGGCGACTCGTTATTGTATTTCATTCCACTGTGAATTCAGTTCCGAAAAAATTCATTGAGGAATTCTATGGAAATTGCTTCCAAGTGGCGGATTATGACGGACTCGAAAATATTTTTCAATTATCCTGGAATTCCTTTCATGGCGGAAACCAATTAAAAGTTGATGTTCCATTAAAGGACAGAAACCACTGCGATTCGATAATGACTGATTCTTGTGGTGAATATTAAGCTAGTTCGATTTTGTTATCTTTTAATTAATTTTTCTATATAGTCACATACATTTATACATATATCGATCTATCTATCTATCTATCTATCTATCTATCTATCTGTATATATATATGTATGTATGTATGTATGTATGTATGTATGTATGTATGTATGTATGTATGTATAAAAGGTAAGCCACTACAAGACGCCAGAAAACATGTGACGCTATCTTAAACTGAACCATGTACACTAAGGAAACCAGATTCAGGCCCCTGATTTTGTATTTAAGAAAGGTCTTTAGGCATAGGGAACTTTGTAGCATTTGCCTGACAACTACAGTATGTGTAGATACAGAACTCGTTGTCAGTTCGTATTTGTGTATGTATGTATGTATGTATGCATGCATGGATGTACATTTTTACAGGGCCCTCTTTAATGTGAGTATGAATATGAATGCATCCCGTGAGATGTCTCTTCCCAATCATTAAATCATTTTAATCCGCAAAGGTAAAACTCCTTAGTTTGTAAACAGCACAAGTAACCTAATTCAAGCAGGGCATCTGTGACACCGTTGCAAAACTCCAAGACGTGTGAGAGTGGTTGCAGTAACTTTATTGGATTTTAAATAACTCCAGGTTCTCTTTAGATTCTCCGCCTAGTTGCTCTGACAACTTCTAGATTTGGACAAAAAGTTTGGTCTATGCCTCACCATGGATGTGGCTGAACTTGAATGAAATATTTATACGCAAAAATAATAAAAAATAAAAAATTGGTTGAAAAACGGAAAATCCTTACATGAAATAAGATTACAGACAGTATAATTAACCCGCAGTATCAATAAATAAATGGAGAAATGAATAACTACAAAAGAAAGGAAAGTGCCCTTTTGCTTAACAACATCCATTATGGCGGGTTAGAGGTCAAAGTTTATTAGCCAGATTCCGTTTAAGCGTTCTGTAATTGTTGTTTGTCCTTGTATATAGAAATAGTGAACAATTCGGTAAAATTACTTATCAGCAATGGTTTCTGTATGAACAGAGTGTCCAAAATTTATCATCAAGGAGAGACCGTGTATTTGCATGGGTAAAATATCACAAAATCTACGCTGGTAATTCCCCTGAAAATGGGATTCGCTGATCCTCTGGTTATTTGCATAATCCCATTTCCCACAAACATGGAGGTAATTCGCTCGGCCGCTTTACGAAGGGCTCTCCTTTCTAAAGTAATTTCCGATGATCAGTTTTAAAGGAAAGTGATCAAATATTTGAACAGATAATTAAGGCACAATAATAAAACAGAAAAATGTGTTTATGTAACATTCTAGTAATAATCGCTTAAAAAGGTAATGGTATAGTTGTAACGAACAAGCAAAGCACAGCAAGTATGGAAGGGAAACTCTGCGGCTTAAACTGTCATGAGAAAAGAATGGCCTTTTAAGCGAATTACAAATTGTGTCAAGCTTATGAAGCTAAAGAGACAACCTGTCAGGTTCATGGAACTATTTTGCTTTTACAGGAACTCGGGGGGGGGGGGGCTTTTTTTTTTAACCTGAGAGAAACTCCCAAAATTCTGAAGCAAAATCTCGCTTGTTTATAGGAAATAGTGTCTTATGAAGTAGGAAAATAAGGTAACTATTCTTTCACAGCAGGTAGATTCTATAACTTTCCAAAGAGGTCCATATTTGGGGCTCCTTATTACTGGTTTCAAACAACTATCTGTCTTTTACTGTCAGTTAAAGTAGTCAGGACTTTCGGTTTTAACCCAGAACCTAATTAGTCAGTGACATCAACACGCCTGAAAATTGTCAAAAGTTTGATAAGCTACAAGTTTCAAATGTTCCCTGCTGTAGACACCCTATTTTCCACTTTGCGAAACAACTTCAGCCTGTATTTACCACAATCTATTGTCATGGTTGGTTGCTAAGTCAAGGGATCCACACTAGTCCCTTATCCCTTTAAGACCTCACCGCACGTAATACGGTGACGCCTTTGGGCACTAACTCGTTATGGCATGAGGACATCTGAAGATTAAGAAACGAAAATGTAATTTCTGTGTAGTCGGGGAAATCTAAATAGCTCCATAGACGAGGCTGTGGAGCTATTTAGCTTTCCCCGACTACACAGCATTGCATTATGCTCACAACACAAATAATGGCAATAACAATGAATATTAAGTAAAAAAAGTTAACAATGATTGTTGACATCAATTCGTTTACGTGGCTAGTAAGATCATTTTACTGTTTCTTCTTTCATTTCTAAAGTTAAGAGGTATACACTTTGCTTACTATGGATACTTTCTGGTAAGAAATTGTTTTAAAAGTCACAAGATATGTGAAAATCGTGTAACAAAACCTGATTCCATAAACTAGGTCGAGATAAGAAGCTCTAGAAACTAATGCTTAGCATCAAGTTTTTGAGTAAAAGCTACTTCGAGACATTGTCCGTTTCATATCTCAGTTTTCCCGTGAGAGAATCTAGTCGTGCTGCCCTGTCTTAGTTTAGACTAGTGTCCACTGGCCTATCAATAAGAAAATATCCTAGCGTAGTCTAAAACTTATGGTCTGTCAGTCCAATATTAAAAACATTACCAAGCTTACATAATGCTCAGGCCCGATGACCTAACAGCAATTTCATACCCTCATTTGTACCATAGTTTTATAGGTTGCTAGGCTTGGAGTATATGTACACTAAAGACATTTTGTAACGACCCGAGTGGGCCGTAATGCAGGTTCTTTAA
>JANJGK010000027.1:10144784-10147284 GCA_039081455.1 Macrobrachium rosenbergii | reverse complement strand
ACACACCAATAAATATACAATTAAACACACACGCACACATATGTATGTATATATATATACATATATTTCTGACTCACATCGGGATCGAACCCCAGTCTCTTAAATGATAAATCAGGGCACTGCCAATTGACCCAAACAGGTCATAAAAGAAGTTGGAAAAAAAGTACTTCTTTTCCTGAGGTATTTCCTGGGCAGGCTGCTGTCTAACATGGCCGGGAAAAAACCTCAGGTACAGAAGTATTTAGGTTCCAACTTCCTTTATGACCTGGTTTGGTAAGATGGCCTGTCATATGAGAGACTGGGGTTCGATCCCGATGTGAGGCAGAAGCTTATTTCTGTGAAACACTCATGTGTTCATTAGTTCCATCATATATAGATATACTGTGTGTGTGTGTGTGTGTGTGTGTGTGTGTGTGTGTGTGTGTGTGTGTATATATATATATATATATATATATATATATATATATATATATATATATATATATATATATAATATCCTCAAGTGTTGAATAATGAATTGCATTTCAGATGACTATTAGTAAATAACGTCTTTTCTCGATTTCCATAAGTTACGTCATCAGTATGAAGAACCACTGCTCATTCTGTCACAACGAGAGGGAGATGAATAATATTCACCTTATCGCAAGATAAGGGAAAGACATAAACGTTCCATTGAGGAGAGAGCAGGCCGTTAGTCCCGTGACAAAGAAAAGGTTCAGTATGACTGAAAACAAAGAAACTGAAGTGAATTATTTTTCTTTCCTCTTTAGGGAAAACGCTGAGTATCGACGTACATCGTAACCCTAGTCTCTGAGTCCGTAAAGCTCATGAAATAATTTCTCTCATGAACTGTTCTGTCAGTGGCTAGCTTTACAATGATTATTAATGAAAAAAAAACTAACAGAAATTTTGAGAAAACTTCCTCTGTTTAAAAGTTCTGCAACCACTTTCATCTTTATCACGGTATTTCTTGTTTTGCTAATAAATATGATCCTCCACTTTCCTTAAAGAAGAACCTTTAACTCTCTATCACTCTCTCTGTACCTTTTTTCTAACTGTATATGACTTCTAGTTGTTCTGACTATGCTTAATTTAAAAAGATATTATTTTTCAACATAAATCAGTGCAATATCTTAGCAAATTTCTCAGTTAATTTCGCAGATCGCGAGCTATCATCGGAAAATTTACCCTGACAGCCTCTTTCAGATCAACCTAAAGCTTGTTTCCAGGAAGGAAGGGCTTCAGGAAAGCCATGAAAATATACCTGGGGTCATTCTATGGAGATACACTACCTATGCGCTCGTTTTAACCCGCTCCGGAAGGCTCGGTGGGGAACGGAAAACTTTGGTTATTTGTCTTTGGTTTCCCCGTTAAATTCGTTTCTGTTAGTGTTCAAGAGTCTTTCGGTAAAGACGATGTACGAACACCTTTGATTTTCACTATCTGATAGATAGTTTCTTTTAAATGAAGGATTATTTATATTATAAAGTAAGAGAATTATTAGGTATTATCATGAACTAGTATGTACTAGAAATGAAACTTCTCTCTCTCTCTCTCTCTCTCTCTCTCTCTCTCTCTCTCTCTCTCTCTCTCTTATCAGTTTTTATCTTCCGACCATTTCTCATTTCTTTCATTTTTTGTCTTCCCCTTTTAATTAGTTCTCGAAGAAAATATAACGTGATCTTTCCCTGAGCTCTCCTCATTTCTCTTCGCAAAAGTAAAATAACAGTTTTTGGGGGGTCACAAACGTTTTGTCAATGTTTACCGGCGATTACGGCCTAATTTTAGATTAGTACAGCATTGCACTTTCCTTTGGATACTCAAAAAAATCTTTAGTAATTAGAGGATATCCTTAGAATAGCCAAATAAAACTTTTGTTATTTCATTTCTCTATTCTAAGAACTTAGTTAAGACACCGACTTATCTGGATAACTCACTTCATAAATGAATTAATGTTTATCAGCAAACTTATTTTTACTCTATACACATCCATTTATATTAAGGAATTTTTTTTTTTCAAGTTTTTATTCAATAAATTATTTACAAAAGATTACAACCAATCTCGAACTACATACATTTACACTTAGAATACATTGCTCTCAATATTATAAAAATTCTTTGCGAAAAACTTAAACATTTTAGCTTTAAAATGGTTTTGATCATTTACATTGTATGAATGGTCGTTCAGAGTAAAGGTTAATCTGATATTATCTTTGCACAGCCTTTTATTATTCAAATAGCAATCATGTTAATTTACATTTTCTGCAATTATTACGTTGTTAATTAACTGTGACTGCTTTGCTTATTGTCTTGGCAGATGACTGACTGCTAAAACAGAACTTTTTTAAATTTCCACTCTGTCCTTTTTCTGTTCTTAATTTTTGCTTCTGCATTGATCGGATTGAAGGATTTAATCACCCTGTTAGTCAACATTCATTCAGCCTGATTACCATTAAGCATCATCCGCCAGGAAAATAAAGGCAGTCAGACTTATTTATAC
>JANJGK010000027.1:10134784-10137284 GCA_039081455.1 Macrobrachium rosenbergii | reverse complement strand
GAGACAGGAAGCAATATTACCTATATACATTTCATATGTAAATTTGCATCAAAAGTTATATCTAAAATCTGAAGTCACTAACATTTAAAACCGTACCATTTAAATGTAAACCAGATTACAAATAATCTGGATAGCGAAAACGATTGCAAGAAATGGCTCCTACTGTCCACTACGGCTACTGCACAGTTTGCTAAAATGAAACTATAGATGGTCAGAATTGAATGCTTATATATATATATATATATATATATATATATATATATATATATATATATATATATATATATATATATATATATATATATATATATATATACTGAGAGAGAGAGAGAGAGAGAGAGAGAGAGAGAGAGAGAGAATATATATAATATAAATGTTTATGTGGCATATACAGTAGATGCTCCAGAGGAGCTCATGGCTTTTTCCTCCCCCTCACGGGGAAAGTGAACCGGTCTCCCTGGAGTACTTAGCGAAGCGAATACAGCTCTTGAAACAGAAATATTCATAAATGTGCTGTGATGATTTATGACAGACATTTATAACTGGCCGTTTTCCGCTGATCCAAACATGTATTAAGAATATTGCAACTCATGATTTTTGTATTGTATTTTTATATAGATACACCTGAATTATGGAGCCGCCGACAGAAAGCAGGAATGAATTAGTTTTGAAAGAGAAGCTTTTCAGATATATGGCGTGACTGGTGTTTTTCGAATTTCTAAAAAGAAAACTTGCATATTTAATCTTCGAATATGAAAAACATAGATGGAAATCATGAATTTTAATGTATTCGTACTCAGGATTACAAGAAAAACAAAGAAAATAGATGAATTTATAATAGCTTTGTTGCTGGAAGATAAAACTGTTAAAAACATGGAAATCATGAACTGGAATATCAACACTGAAAAAGCTGTTGGTTTAAAAACTGTTACTGTGTTCTGTGAACCTGTGCCGAAAACTTCATGTTTTAGGACAATGCTCAAAAATGATCTTTTTTCGAAGTTATTCTTGTTTTGTTTTGGCAGTAATTAGCATCATATATCGTACAAAAATGAAAGGAAAAATAAATAGATCAAAGAGAGAGAGAGAGATTGACTCAGAATATCTTGTATTCATGTGAGATTGATCAAAGCTTCAATTTTTACGTCGTCTGTATTTCCTTGGGAAGGTGGTACTGTACAGAAATTATTTATATAAGGAAGTGATTAAGGAATGCATCATCTGTTAAGCAGAGTGAATGTGAACTATCATTTTATATTTCTTGTCTAAGTAGACCAAAGAAAAGATGGAGATAAAAAAAGTAAATACGTAAATAATTCCTGGTATCTTCATGAAAAGTGTCATTAAAATACATCCCAGATGAAACAATCAAGAGCTTCGAGGATAAAAGAATGATGTTCTTTATCAACTTATTCTTGAGAGTGATACTTGGAGTGAACAGCATATAAAGGAAAGCCTCAAAAATGTCATAAGTGATTTAATTCCTTTTCCAGAGCATCTTCTAAAAGCCAACAAAATCGCTTTGAGCTTGACAAGCACCAAGGGAAAGGATGTTTACGACTTTTAGCAAAGCACGGCATCAAGAGCAAAGTTGCTGCAGAAGAGCGTGTCAGGAAAGAGAAATTATTCACGAGAAGTAATATCACGAAGAGAACACTGCACAACAACTTGGAAACTCCTGAGTAATGGTATAATGGAAGAGGAGACGAAGTCTTTCAAAACCTCTCTGAATTTCTTTGAAACTTTTTCTTTACAGAAAGTTTAGCATATTTCATATTCACTCACCACTCAGCTTCCTTTCACGTCTTACTGTATACTTTGGAATGCATTCCATCTCACACGACCTTTCCACCCTTCCTACTTCTGAGCATGTATGTATATATATATATATATATATATATATATATATATATATATATATATATATATATATATATATATATATATATATATATATATTATATATTTCTTGCATCAGAAAGTTTGAAAAGAATTGAAAGAATACACAGGATTAAAAGGAACATTATGAGTTCGGATTCCATCAGCGTAAAGTGTTCGATTTAAAACGTAACAACCACAGAATGCGATGAATGGGAAACACGGGAAAAATACTCTCCATTTTTTCAAAGCATTTTGATGATATTACGCAAATATTTCAAATATATTTCTATTTATTGTATCATTACTTGCAATTATACGAGTGAGGGAATGCATATAACTTATGCGGTTTTATTTGGGGTCTGAATTATTCTAAAATGAACAGGCGTTTCGCTTTAAAATATTTTTGTACTATACCAACAGGAAAGGTCAGAGGTCACGCTGGTCCTGCGAGGTGAAGAGGATTGAAGCTTCTCATCATTTTCTTTCTACTCGTCATCGTCGTCAAGAGCCTAAATAATCTAACAGCAGTAGTAGTAGTAGTAGTAGTAGTAGTAGTAGTAGTAGTAGTAGTAGTAGTAGTAGCTAATTAGTTTTCATTAACACTGTCACCATTATTTCT
>JANJGK010000027.1:10127631-10134684 GCA_039081455.1 Macrobrachium rosenbergii | reverse complement strand
GTCAGCGATTTGAAATATCAATTTAACCAGAGATTAAAATTTATGAAATTCTGATGGAGAGAGAGATGGTCGCAAATAACGAATTATGTTCTGTGGGTTGAGCTCATAAAGAATCTTCACGACCAATAAACTTAAATTCATACAAGTGAATTTATTCATCTTTTTTTTTTTTAAATCGCGATTTGAATCGAACCATTATTAATAACAGGAAGACTCTCAATCAATTATTGATTACACAGTGGTTATTGCGATGCCCCATTTTTAGTGAGTGAAATTGGCAACCAGATTAATTGATTCAGTGGTTCTAACATTTTTTATGACATCCTTGTATGTGAAATGTTGAACTTGTTCCAACTTACGTTTAGATTGTGAATATTTAATTTGAAAGCAATATCACTCTCTCTCTCTCTCTCTAACATACACACATAAACACAAACACACACACACACACACACACACACACACACACACATATATATATATATATATATATATATATATATATATATATATATATATATATATATATATATATATAAAGAGCTTTGGAAAAACTCTACTCTGCACGATTCTCCTTTCCATCTGACAAGGAGAAAAAGAAGAGGTACTGACGAAGAAAAGAAATAGGACCAGCGAAATTGTTTCTGAAACAAGGAAACTGGTCGTTAAAAGAGACTTATGTATTATCAGGTGAATTTTTCGTTTTGTGAAAGTATCCAGGTATCGTATTTAGAAAATTATAAAAGGGAAATAATTCGTCCCTGTTTTGACGTATCCTATTTTTTTTTAAGTAGTTGAATTTTCCAGTCAATGTGCCTCAATTTTTTTTCATCCTCTGTATCATCTCAAAACTTCAGTTGTCTGTGTTGTCTTATTTACAAACCAAGCTTCCTCAAAAGTTGAGGGAAGGAGAATCTCTGAACGATATGAAAATCTTTGAAGCCTATTTTCTCAGAATGGGCAAAAAATGGCTGACGCCAGTTCGTCAAACCAGGGACGAATTGGACAGACTGAACTTGTGATAGACTTAAAATTCGGATGAACTCGAGAGTAACATTCTCACTGATACTCCAGCATCAGAGTAAATTAGAATCAGGCTTTTTCCAGCTGTGATGTCTCGTTTCTGAGATGATCAGCCTTTATAATTACCTCATCTAACTTTTATTTCTGCTTTTATATAATTTTTTTTCAAGGTGAAATGATCACCTTCTTATATAAGGTATCTATTAATCAATTTAAATAAAAATCCCATAAATAAAATTATTATTTTTCAATGTTGGCTTTCCTCAGGGAAAGTTAATATTTTTTCCAAGCCAGCTGTGCATGTATTTCAGTCTTCCATGGAGATTGTGTTGTTGTATCTATAACATGTCTCTTTAAAATCGTAAAGGGGGAATAACTTCACAAACTGAACTTGTGATATCCTAAAATTCAGATTAACTCGAGAGTAATTTAGAGCAAATTGGAAACAGGCTTTTTCCAGCTGTGATACCAGATTTCTCTTCCGAGTTCTGACAAGTGGATCATTTTAGAGAACACTTCAACCGATTAATGTCAGATTTCGCTTTCCTGATGTTGTCATCTCTCATCGCACGGTTCATTAAACTCGTGGTCGTCAGCGATTTGAAACATCAATTTAACCAGAGATTAAAATTTATGAAATTCTGATGGAGAGAGAGATGGTCGCAAATAACGAATTATGTTCTGTGGGTTGAGCTCATAAAGAATCTTCACGACCAATAAACTTAAATTCATACAAGTGAATTTATTCATCTTTTTTTTTTTAAATCGCGATTTGAATCGAACCATTATTAATAACAGGAAGACTCTCAATCAATTATTGATTACACAGTGGTTATTGCGATGCCCCATTTTTAGTGAGTGAAATTGGCAACCAGATTAATTGAGTCAGTGGTTCTAACATTTTTTATGACATCCTTGTATGTCAAATGTTGAACTTGTTCCAACTTACGTTTAGATTGTGAATATTTAATTTCAAAGCAATATCACTCTCTCTCTCTCTCTCTCTCTCTAACATACACACATAAACACAAACACACACCCACACACACACACACACACACACATATATATATATATTATATATATATATATATATATATATATATATATATATATATATATATATATATATATATATATATATATATATATATATATAAAGAGCTTTGGAAAAACTCTACTCTGCACGATTCTCCTTTCCATCTGACAAGGAGAAAAAGAAGAGGTACTGACGAAGAAAAGAAATAGGACCAGCGAAATTGTTTCTGAAACAAGGAAACTGGTCGTTAAAAGAGACTTATGTATTATCAGGTGAATTTTTCGTTTTGTGAAAGTATCCAGGTATCGTATTTAGAAAATTATAAAAGGGAAATAATTCGTCCCTGTTTTGACGTATCCTATTTTTTTTTAAGTAGTTGAATTTTCCAGTCAATGTGCCTCAATTTTTTTTCATCCTCTGTATCATCTCAAAACTTCAGTTGTCTGTGTTGTCTTATTTACAAACCAAGCTTCCTCAAAAGTTGAGGGAAGGAGAATCTCTGAACGATATGAAAATCTTTGAAGCCTATTTTCTCAGAATGGGCAAAAAATGGCTGACGCCAGTTCGTCAAACCAGGGACGAATTGGACAGACTGAACTTGTGATAGACTTAAAATTCGGATGAACTCGAGAGTAACATTCTCACTGATACTCCAGCATCAGAGTAAATTAGAATCAGGCTTTTTCCAGCTGTGATGTCTCGTTTCTGAGATGATCAGCCTTTATAATTACCTCATCTAACTTTTATTTCTGCTTTTATATAATTTTTTTTTCAAGGTGAAATGATCACCTTCTTATATAAGGTATCTATTAATCAATTTAAATAAAAATCCCATAAATAAAATTATTATTTTTCAATGTTGGCTTTCCTCAGGGAAAGTTAATATTTTTTCCAAGCCAGCTGTGCATGTATTTCATTCTTCCATGGAGATTGTGTTGTTGTATCTATAACATGTCTCTTTAAAATCGTAAAGGGGGAATAACTTCACAAACTGAACTTGTGATATCCTAAAATTCAGATTAACTCGAGAGTAATTTAGAGCAAATTGGAAACAGGCTTTTTCCAGCTGTGATACCAGATTTCTCTTCCGAGTTCTGACAAGTGGATCATTTTAGAGAACACTTCAACCGATTAATGTCAGATTTCGCTTTCCTGATGTTGTCATCTCTCATCGCACGGTTCATTAAACTCGTGGTCGTCAGCGATTTGAAATATATATATATATATATATATATATATATATATATATATATATATATATATATATATATATATATATATATATATATATATATATAAAGAGCGTTGGAAAAACTCTACTCTGCACGATTCTCCTTTCCATCTGACAAGGAGAAAAAGAAGAGGTACTGACGAAGAAAAAAACATAGGACCAGCGATATTGTTTCTGAAACAAGGACACTGGTCGTTAAAAGAGACTTATGTAGGATCAGGTGAATTTTTCGTTTTGTGAAAGTATCCAGGTATCGTATTTAGAAAATTATAAAAGGGAAATGATTCGTCCCTGTTTTGACGAATTGGCGAATCCTATTTTTTTTAAGTAGTTGAATTTTCCAGTCAATGTGCCTCAATTTTTTCATCCTCTGTATCTTATCAAAACTTCAGCTATCTGTGTTGTCTTATTTACAAACCAAGCTTCCTCAAAAGTTGAGGGAAGGAGAATCTCTGAATCATATGAAAATCTTTGAAGCCTATTTTCTCAGAATGGGCAAAAAATGGCTGACGCCAGTTCGTCAAAGTAGGGACGAATTGGACAGACTGAACTTGTGATAGACTTAAAATTCGGATGAACTCGAGAGTAACATTCTCACTGATACTCCAACATCAGAGTAAATTAGAATCAGGCTTTTTCCAGCTGTGATATCTCGTTTCTGAAATGATCAAACTTTGTGATTACCTCATCTAACTTTTATTTCTGCTTTTATACAATTTTTTTCCAAGGTGAAATGATCACTTTATTTTATAAGTTATCTATAAATCAATTTCAATAAAAATCCCATATATAAAATTATTGTTTTTCAATGTTGGTTTTCCTCAGGCAAAGGTAATATTTTTTCCAAGCCAGCTGTGCATGAATTTTATTCTTCCATAGAGATTGTGTTGTTGTATCTATAACATGTCTCTTTAAAATCATAAAGGGGAAATAACTTTACAAACTGAACTTGTAATGTCCTAAAATTCAGATTAACTCGAGAATAAATTAGAGCAAAACGGAAACAGGCTTTTTCCAGCTGTGATATCAGGTTTCTGCTCCGAGTTCTGACACGTCGATCATTCTAAAAAGCACTTCAACCGATTAATGTCAGATTTCGCTTTCCTGATGTTGTCATCTCTCATCGCACGGTTCATTAAACTCGTGGTCGTCAGCGATTTGAAATATCAGTTTGACCAGAAATTGAAATATATGAAATTCTGATAGAGAGAGATGGTTGCAAATAACGAATTATATTTTGTGGGCTGAGTCATAAAGAATCTTCACGAACAATGAACTTCAATTCATACAAATGAATTTATTCATCTTTTTTTGAAATTGTGATTTGAATCGAACCTTTATTAATACCAGGACGACTCTCAATCAGCTATTGATTACACAGTGGCTATTGCGATGCCCCACTTTTAGTGAGTGATATTGGCAACCAGACTAATTGAGTCGGTGGTTCTAACATCTTTTATGACATCTTAATATGTGAAATGTTGAACGTGTTCCAGCTTACTTTTAGATTGTGAATATTTAATTTCAAAGCAAGATCACTCTCTCTCTCTCTCTCTCTCTCTCTCTCTCTCTCTCTCTCTCTAACACACACACACACACACACACACACACACACACACACACACACACACACACACACACATATATATATATATATATATATATATATATATATATATATATATAATATATAATATATATATGTATATATATATATACATGCATATTTATGTATATAGATATGACTGAAATATTTTCTGTTAAAACAGAATTCCATCAAATATAAGGAGCCCATAAAAATGCCAAAATGTAGAAAGTAAAAGTTATATTTCTGAGGTCAACTGTCTCTCATCAGGCAAACAGAAATGAGGAAGAGTTACAGAAAAGCAGTATTTATACCAGAAGGTCCATAGGTCACCCGTTACGTCACTCCAGTTGACAATTTCTCTTTAATCTTCTTAATCCCTGGTTGGAGGAAGATTTTATCTATAATATCTGAATCCCAGGCGCCTCTTAAAAGGTTCATCATTTCTTTGTTTAATCAATGCTGATTCCACCATCTGGTTTTTGAACCGACAATTGCTGCTATAAATTATATGAGACAAATTCTAGTTTATTCTGTGAATATGGCTATTTGTGTGGTTGAAAGTAGCTGGGCTCTGTTGTCCGTACCTAACTGAATGTTTATGCTGTATTAATCTCTGGGGAGTGATTTGCCTGTAAAGCCGATATAAGATTGGTCACAATCGAGGCAAGTGATTTCGTAAACTCCTGTGTCTTGGGAACTGGCTTTTGTTGAACGTTATGATCAGGGACTTGGCTAAGGTATTTGGGTAGGTAACAGCAAAAGGGTTAGAGTTTCCAAGTGTCTGTGTCAACGTCTTAATCCTGTCCAGGTATGGGATCTTTATTTTATTGTTAGGCGTCTCTCTGGTCTTGTTTTGAGGGGGATGGTAGAAAATTATGTTCGCTTTGTGGATCGCTTTCTCAATTACATGGTCAGGGTACTTTAAAGATGACAGCTGCTTACACATTAGTTTAATTTCCTTTTCCAGGAAATCCAGGGAACAAATCCGTAAGGCTCTTAAGAATAAATTGCGGGCTACGCCGGTCTTGATAGAGATGTCATGATAGCTATAAAAATGGATGTATGACAGAGAGAAAGTTGGTTCTCTGTATATGGTAAATTTGTATTCTGTCATGTCTCTAATTATTAAAATGTCAAGAAAAGGAACTTTGTTGTCTGTTTCCCATTCAACTTTAAATTTGATGCCAGGCACTAATGTATTTAATTTTTAAAGAAATTTATTGAAATTGCCGCACTTATTATCCCAAATGGTTAAGATATCATCTACATATCTCATCCACAGCATGTAGGTTTTATTGCATTTATTATTACAGTTTCAAAATATTCCACGTATAGATTGGCTAAAACAGGACTTAAAGCGCTGCCGACGCTGCACCCGAATTTTTGTTTATAGAATGACTCCCCGAATAAAAAGATGTTATTTGATACACATAATTCAACTAACTTTATTATTCTATCTAGGGCTACTGGGAAATGTTCTGAATAGGGGGCTAATTTTTCCCTTAAAAACTGTAGAACGTCCTGTACTGGTACTTTTGTGAATAGCGAATCTACATCTAAACTTAAAAGTTTTATGTTGTGAAGTGGTATATGTGCTTCTTTGAATTTGTGACATAAATCTTCAGAAATGTTTAATGTGACTGGGAGAAAATGTGCCTAAGAAAGGGGAAATGAGGCCGGCTAGCCACTTAGAAATTTTATAATTGAAAACTCCAGCACATGAGATAATAGGTCTGAATGGAAGATCATCTTTATGAGTTTTGGGAAGGCCATAAAAGTAAGGTAGTTTTTGGATAATGACTTTAAGTTTCTCCAGTAGTTCAAT
Source organism: Macrobrachium rosenbergii (assembly GCA_039081455.1). Taxonomy (NCBI): domain Eukaryota; kingdom Metazoa; phylum Arthropoda; class Malacostraca; order Decapoda; family Palaemonidae; genus Macrobrachium; species Macrobrachium rosenbergii. Next base: position 10,127,978 of record JANJGK010000027.1, on the reverse strand, counting down.
GCTCTTTTGTCTTTGTCAATTAATCTTACTTTTCTAAAAAAAAATTCTGTGGGGATGTTTTAGAGGGGATTTTTCTCTAATTTGTCATAAGTGTTTGTGTCACTGAGGAGTTGGTTGATTTTGTCGAGGTAAAAGTTTTTGTCCATGATCACGATTTTGCCGTTTTTGTCGGATCTACTTATTACAACATCTACTTTTTGTAGCGAGCAGATGGCTTTCATAAATCTACGGGGACAGGGTATTTTTTGTATTTTTTTTTTATTACGGTCTGGTAATGCATTTAGTATGATGTCTTTTAAACATATTTCTTCTCGGCCGTAATTTTTATCAGATATGAATTTGTCAAA
>JANJGK010000027.1:10090131-10122631 GCA_039081455.1 Macrobrachium rosenbergii | reverse complement strand
TTAGTATTACAAAGGCCTAGGTGGTTAACGGTTAATGCTATGGGTTCAGAGGTCACACAGGCTACCCTCTCTGGGCAGGTGCCAGGATCGCTCTGAGATGGAAGCGGCACTGTGCCAATGGGCACGAGTGCCAAGAGAGCTTATGGCTCTGACTCAATGAGTAAATTTCTTCCGCCCCTTCTTCTTCTTCTTCGTGGGCCTCCAGGGTCTGGCTAGGCCATTCCTAGGGGGCGATGAGGGTACTGACTCTGAAGAACGGCCCAGAGTGCCGTCAGGAGCAGGATCAGGGGCAGCCTCAAGGGCTACGGGCTGGCCTCCTACTTCGGCTGCTGCGACAACCGTCGTGGGAAGGGAACCAGCGTCTGCGTCCTGGCCGGACAGCTCCTGGTCGACCAGAAAAGAGGTAACGTCCAGGCCGGCTAGAGGGTCATCCTCAGCAGGTGGAAGAGTGTGGGAAGAAGAAACATCCGGGGTCGGAGGTTCGCACTGTGCGATGAGCACAGTGGTGAGATTGGGGGGATCTCCCGTAGGAGGATCCAAGTGATGTTCGGGGCCCGGCACGGGCACTGACTCAGGGCCCGGCTCAGGAAGTGCGCTTGGCAGGGAGCATCCCGCCAAGATGGATGGAACTTGGCACTGACCAGTGCTGGCAAGGGGCACTGGCAGTGAAGTAATGTCAGACAAAGCTGAAGGAGAACCCGGGGGATCGAGACCCTCGGAGTCCCTGGCGTGAGGTTGGACAGCGATTCCCGTCTTAATGGGAGGACTGGGCCTCTTAGTTTAGTGGAGTTGGCCGCTGTGGCTAGCCTACTGGGGCACTTTGCCCATCTCTCAGAGTGACCCCTTACGTTGCAGGGCCTGCAGCGGTAATTAGTTCGGTCCCTTTGGAATGAGGGCGTGATTCTTTGGTGGCCGTCCGGTCGTTGATTAGTATTGGTGGACGGGGGCACAGCTGTCACAGAGGCTGTGTCCCTATCTGAAGGTGTGGTGCAGGAGGTGCTGGCGGAAGCAGTCAGGCAACAAAGTGGGGGGGGGGGTGGGACATCCCCAGAGGATGTCTCGACCAAGCAGGAACTCCACTCTGTGCCTAATACGCTTGACAACGCCAAGACGATGCACCTTATTGCTCCAAGGGGTAATCAACCTGAGCTCAACTGTGGGGACGGTCAGGGACTGTTCATCCACCCAAGTCACGGTCCACTTGGTGTGCTCCTCTACTGTGGCACTGGCGGGCACCTGGGCCCGATCGATCAGACTAATGTCCGAGCCAGTGTCGGCAGTAGTTGGTAGGTGCACTGGTGGGCTGGAACCGTCCAGAGAAGCCACTGAGACGGTCTGTGTCCAGACCCTCTCAGGGTGAGTTCTCTCCGGCGGCTCAGCTAAGGAGGCGGTGGCACTGATCATGTGCATGTGCCTGGGTGTGACCTCATGTTTTGGGCATGCAGGATACCCAGCAGAAGAGTGTCCTGCAGCTCCACAGTCTCGACAGGGACCCCGGTGATAGGTTGATCTCCCGGCAGTGACGGTATGTTGGGAAGCCGGTGTTGAATTTGGCGGAGAGGAGGACTGACGATTGCTGGTAGGCTGCCGAGAGTTGTTGCCCTGCTGATTGCCATCTTTATAGCGGCAATCTGCTTCGGCATGGCCATACCTTTTACATGTGGGACACGGAGGTTTGTTAGGCGGGCCATTCCGCAAGCGATTGAGGCTTGAGAGGTGTCCGGGTGGCACTATTTTGCGCTGCAAGGTGCCATGGGAAGGATTGTATGTCTCCCAGGCATCAGCTAAGTGGCAGGCTTCCTTGAGGGTGGCTGGCTGCTTATCACTAAGATACACAGCCAAAGGCCCGGGCGCACACAGGAAGAGATCCTCCAGCATGGTCCGGTTGAACAAATCTTCAAAGGTGTCGCACCGCATAGACTCTAGCCAGCGGGTCCCCGATTGGTAATTGTGGCAAGCCCACGCCGTCCAGGACCAGCCGACATTCTTGGCCATACCTCTGAAGCATTGTCTCCACCTCTCAGGGGTGATCTCATACGCCTTAGCGATGGCCTCGCGGACAGCAGCCATGTCCCCTCGTTGATCTCTGTCCAGGGCTCGGTGAGCGGCCTTAGCCTTCCCGTCTAAGTGCTTGGTAAGCAGTAGGGCCCTCTCAGCCAGGCTGACGTCATAGGTCTCGAAGAGGAATTCGATCTCTTCGAGCCATTGCTCCGGCTCATCTTCAGTCCACTTTCCCACAAGGTTATTGACTGTCGACAGAGAGGTATTTGTGGCCGATGGGGTGGGGCTCGATGCTTGTTGTGCTGCCAAAGCTTCTGCGCTGTCCTTCTTGGCTCTCTCCAACTCGAGCTCCCGGTCTTTGAGGGCTAGTTCATGCTGTCTCCGTCTTTCTTCTCTTTCTTCTTCTCTCCGCTGCTCGGCTTCTTGCTGTCTTTGTTCTTCTTCATACTTTCTCTTCTCAGTGATCTGTTCCTTTACAAACCATTGAAGGGCCTGGCCGGAAAGACCGTCCTCCTTCCCTATATTCCGGAAGTATTGGTGCTCCTCGGTTGACATGTTGTTGATGGGAAGGGGTGCTGAGTGAGGTACGTGGGTGTTCCCGAAGGAAAAGGTTTGTGACGATGAGGAAGTGTCCTTAGACTAGTGGCACTTCAATGAGTGGCACCTTTGAATGAGGTGGCACTGTGGAGGAGTGTGCCTTGCGAGGGTCACACTAGAGGAAAAGCGTTCCTGAAGGAAGTCTGAGTCCTTATGGGCGGATACGCTGGTAAATGGAGTGCTCCTGAAGGCTCTATATGGTCCTTATGGGCAGATGCACTGTTAATGAGGTGTTCCTGAAGGAGCTGCGTTCCTTATGGGCAGAAACACCAGTTGTATGGCACTCTGTTTCTTCAACACAGGTGCAATGACGTGTAAGAGGTTGCTTTGGTTGGGTGGCACTGTGGTGCCGGTGCGCTCCGTGGAGCAATGCAAAATGTCAGTGCATGAATTGGCACTGAAGGTGAGGTACTCTGCCGGAGCAGAAGGTAAATAGGGAGTAGAAAGGTAAATGAGAGACTCCAACAGAATGGAAGAGATAGGAAAGTGAAAGGAGAAAGATAAGTGCTTCAGTGATTGGGTGCTTAGCAGTGCCGCAGATTAGGGGCACTGAGAGAAATGGAACTGGATGTGACACGAGTGGTTAGCTAGTTATGAGAACTAGTGGGCGCCGCCTGACATGAGGACAGGGGGCTACGAGGTAGGCACTCAATGTGCAATGGTTTAGCACTTGCAACACGCAAGTTTGAGATAAAGGATTCCCACTCTCGCACATCAGTTGGAACACGTAACAAGATATACGATCTATATGCACTTTATAGTGCACGCTAAATGGTATGGGTCGAAGCACTTGGAAAGAAAAGGTGGGTTTGCTTGATTAATCCGCTAAGCACAAGCGTGCAGAAATTTCGCACTGAGTATATGATAGGGTTTTAAAAGGATTAGAAATTTGAAATTTCAGGTTTTGTTATTAATCTAATTCTTTGTACCTGCCTTGTTGTGAGTTATTAGTTGATCCCCAAATAAAGTAGATTACGTTTGTCCCGTGAGAGAGAAAAAAAAAATGCACTGATACGAGATGCGAGAGAATGGGAAGAGGAAAAAAAAATCTCTCTCTCTCTCTCGGTGAGCGATATGAAATGACACGTATTTGTTATGAAATTATAATCCATTTTATTTTACGCTTAAGCAAAATTAAATTATTGTTGTGAAAGTACGTTAAGTTAAATATATTATGGAATTGCTACTGCTTGTTCTCATAGGAACTTAAGGGTATGGTATGCATGGGCGTTTCAAATTGGTTCGCACCGTTTCCCGATTTTCGTTAAACACACAGGGAGGAGGTTCGTTCCCTGAACGAACGTTGTGGGAACGGATCTGCGCGGGGAACAGCTGATCGCGAATTCTTGCTGGCTGTGCGATAATGGACGCAATTGGATTTGAATGGATGGCGAAAAGGAAACACAACAAACTGCACTTTTTGCTACATGCGGGGTTTGAAATACGAAATGAATTATTACTCTTTGAATATCAGCACTGTCCTTTACGTTAATACTTAAATGCAAAATAAACGCTGGAAACTGTTTGTCCTTCCAACACTGGGACAAGTTGACATAGAGGTAGAATATTGGCCTGGAGACGGGGTGAGGGGATTAAGCCGTACTCCTGGGTGAAGCCAGGTTGACAGGTACTCGGCCACGCCCAGTCGTGGCAAGAAGCAGGAGTGGGACACTTTGGGTAACTCAAACTCTTCACTAAATACGCCAGTATTTACTGTTGTTTATTAAGGAAATATTTACAATAGTGCTGGTAAAACATAAGAAATCAAAGCACGATAATTTTACTCATGAAAAAAGAAAGAAAGAAAAAAAACATGCAATTCACATTAAATCATTGGCCGCTAAGCTGGATAAGTTTTGTGTATGATTGTCTACTCTTCACTGAAACTTGAGTTTGCAGCTTAGCAGTTAGTCGTTTTCCAACGTAATGGTACCTTACATTCAAATATTTTTCAGCAATTGCTTTTGTTAATAAATTTGTCGCAGTAGAAGATCCGGAACACCACCAGCACAATTTTCTAGTAATTTATGCTATCTTCACTCATGAACCTTTTTTTCTCAAGCTCTGATAGAACACTTTTCAAATCAGCATTTCTTTTTGCCAGACGCCGCTTCGATTGTTGAAGCACTTTGATTTTCTTTTTAGAAGTAATAAGTTCACTCTCACTGTTATCAAGCTTACGTTTTAATGTTTCGTTTTCCTTTCTCAATGATTCCACTTCTGTCGGAACATTAGGGGAAAGTTGCAAAGGAAGCACATCAACTGATACAGGTGAATCATTACCATTGTCAGTGACAGTACGATTCGTTGACGCCTTTCTCTTTGGAGGATGATTTTCCTGGAGATGCTTCGGAAATGCTTCAAAGATACGAGGAACAGCACCATTTCGAATCCGAACCACTGACTGAGATGTCCGATCTATGTCTTCTTCACGGAAATGTTTTGAGCATATCAATGAATATTTCGTTGGGGTGAAGTTTTCTCGTCTCATCCTCCGAACCCACTCCTGCTTCAGAGCCTCATCTTTTGGAAAACTGTAAAAAGAGATACAACCAGTTAAAAGATATTCCTGATAAAACATAAAAACCTTAATAATAAGTTTAAAACACACACACACACACACATATATATATATATATATATATATATATATATATATATATATATATATATATATATATATATATATATATATATATATATATATATATATATATATATATATATATATATATACATATATATATATATATATATATATATATATATATATATATATATATATATATATATATATATATTATATATATATATTATATATATATATATATATATATATATATATATATATATATATATATATATATATATATATATATATATATATATATATATACATATAAATTAGGATAAAGATGGTAAAATAGGTCTAGTGGGTTGTGGAGTGAGCAAATTATAATTCTATTGCTCACCATGTGTAAAAGCAGTTGCTTATTTTTATTTAATCTTTGCAACTTGATTGATATGTATATCAAGTAGTTACAGGCATGCACACACACACACACATATATATAAATATATATATATATATATATATATATATATATATATATATATATATATATATATATATATACATGTGTGTGTGTGCGTATGTATGTATACATATTTTTCTCTTTTACATTTCGTTGAAACTAAAAAGAATTCAAGAAAGAAAGAAAAATGAATTTCTTCAGTATCTCCGTTTTATTTTAATCAAAACTCAGCAGGGAAGACGACAAAGCGGGTGGCTTACAAAATATAAAATTCTGAAGAGTTCGGTTGAATACAAAGCCAACACGTCAACAGAGCTTAAACCAAAACAGTAATCACCTGGGCAAATTTTATGGCATCTGCTAATCTCGGTCAAAAAATTCTGAGCTGCTTATACTGACCATACGATTAGTCCACATGTAAAAACAACTTACAATAACCCTCCAATGATTTAAACGCACACACTAACCCTTACTTCTAAAACTTCTATTTTCGACATCAATTATTATTATTATTATTATTATTATTATTATTATTATTATTATTATTATTATTATTATTATTAAGTTAAATATTCTTAGCTATTTTTACCTGGCTTGAAAAAGTTCTGTCATGCTACAACAAAACCAATGAATTGTCTGTAAAGGTACCTAAATAAGAAAATGTAGGGGAAAATGATTGTACACATTTTTAGGGTCATGAACATATCCACCTGGATTTTTTTTAAAAAGCTGTATACACCAAGGTTTACTAGACGTTATTGTACACTAATTCTATGAGTAAATTATGGAAATTAGAAATGCATAATTTGAAATTCACTTACCGATGAAATGTCCGAGTAGGATCTTGTAACTTGTTGTATCTTGCTGTGCAACCAAATGCTGAACAAGAGCTTGGCATTCTGTAAAAAATTAGCTATGAAAAAAACTCCACACTTCCGCCTCGAATGATAATATGGATCTGACTGACAAGGAAGGTCGGTCACTCTTGGTTTACTCCCGTGAGTGTCCCAGAGCTTCTTGCCACGACCAATATGGCTGCCCAGCTGTCAACCTGACTTCACCTTTTCCGCGGGACATCGCCTCCACCCTAATCTTTCCTCCAAGCAAGTTGACGCATGCGGTCTGAACACAACTTTGGCTGGCTCGCTGCATAAATGCCAGATATAGCTATACGGATTCCCGTAAACTAATCGTTATTTCAAAATTTATCACTAACCAAGAAATGTACATTTTCTTTGCCGTAACTTATTCTGAAATAGACTCCTAGCCACTGGTCCTAGCATGTATATGCAAAATTCCCTCACTAGCAATTCCTAAATCCTAATTTTATTCGTCGGCAACCGACACGTTTCCTACACTCTAAAATTTTTGCGGGGTGAACATTCCGCGCCTTTCCCTGTGTCTCGCTAATATAAGAGCCCTATTGCGTTCCCTTGTTAAGAACGCTTTTAATGCTACGAGAATCGTTGCGTTTTTAAACAGAAATATTAATATGAGTTATTTCCTTAATATTAGGGCATGCACACACACTGTTTTACCAAGAGACGTCGGCACGATCGCTTCCTTTGCTCCTTTAAAATGAAATGATTATCGTGAATGAAATAATCGATTTTATATATTCCTGGCTTTTTGTAGTCTAGCTTTATAGCGAAGCTAATTCAGCTATTTTGACTATATCCTGGCATTTGGTCGTCACTGTTACAGACTGGACTGGTTTTGATGAGAATTTACACACAAAATTATCATTGATGCTGCCACGAACCCAAGGGAGTCCAGTTTGTAAACAAAAAAGGGAGTTAATGAAGACTTACCTCAGAATTTTCCTGGAGTTATAATTTAAGGTGGAAGGTCGCCATATTGGAATTTAGAATTCTTTGCCAATTTACAGTGATTTATTTATAGAAACTTAACAAATTAACATTTAGTAAATTAACAGTTAGACACCATACGACATGATCACTGAGGGACAGATTCAAAATAGGCACAGTAATGATAAGGACATGAACTGGCAAACAAATAAGTGGATAAAACGGGGCCAATCTGCAATAATCAGTTCAGTGATACTAATTACATTCAGCTTGCAATAATCAGTCAATGATAGTGATCACTTTCCGTCTGCCCTGACTACGAGGAATAGCAATGTCTATGGTGGGGTTCCAGGATGGAGGAAATACTTCACGAAAATGGTTGGCACAACGGAACTTCTCTAACTACGACCAGAAAATGGTGGCAGGCAGGATGGAAGCAAGGAATGGTGCAATCGTGCCACGTGTCTCGTTTCCTCCTGAAAGAGACGTCTTCGTTAGCCCTGATCAAACTAAGGGGAGGGGAATCTTCCTACTGCAGATTGCACAACACTTTCTTAAATGCAACACATAAATTATCCTAGAAGGTGCTTTTGATGAAATCCCGTAAATATGATTTGGGTCTCGAAGTCGCGAGTGCGTTAACAATGGACACGTAATTATACGCGCCCAAAGTTAACTACCGCTTGGTTACCGTTGAGTTAAACAACTGAAATAGCCCTTAGATTGCACTGGTGGAGGGATAAATGATTGTTTATCGGGATCGTTACTCGAATTCAAAGTACGTAAATGGCAAGGCAGGGGATACAGGCAAGATTTGGACAAAGGGAAGATTGTTCGTGGAGGAATAGGTTAAAAGTTAAAAAGAGAGGGAAATTACGGAGTGTAGTACAAGGGACAGGGCTGGCTAAATGACTACTTGCAACTTACGAACCTGTTCAGATTGTTACAGGCGCCTAAAATCGAATTGGCTGTCGTCGACGATCGCCACACCAGCGGAGAAAGGAGCATACGCTCGAGATGAGGTCAGGGAGTTCTCTCTCTGCTTTTTGGCAAACAGCGCATTCGGCGGTGGGGGGGGAGGTCCAGTTGTACCTGCAAGCAAGCCAAGAAAGCCAGCAAGGAGGGTATGGGAAAAGCACACTTATCCTATTATTCCTATACTATAGAAGCAAAGCTTACCTGTTCCACAAGCCCTTAAATGCCCTTCTGCCCTTCCTAATCCCTAATTGCTACACCCGCTCAGGCGATGGGGGGAGACGGGGTTGTGAATATTGTTTTCGCATCATACGATTCTTAAGGGGTGTAGGTGAGGAATACTGACGCCTAACGATCGTGTACTGGTTAAAAAGCGCGGTTTTCCCCGAGACGCCGATTCGAAAGACAGAGGAACAAAATATTAATTCGAATTTGATTGCTGAAATTACTATACAAGGGAGGGAGGAATGTTTATTCTTAACAATATATATGTTTCAAAGACTCTTCCTCCATAATGCATACACATAGCAATAATGAGGGTGGAATTCCTTTCAGCTGGTTGAATTTGGAATTGTCAGGTGTCTTCTGTGTTTCCAATATCCTTTTAACCTTTCTGTTTTCAAGGGGTATGTCCCCATCACTGAAGGGGCGTTATCTATTAAAAAATCAAGCTCTTTATGCCCTTCTTTGTGCTCCACCATAATAAAAAAAAGAAAAATATATTGATACAGATGAATGCACAGTCAAAAATGTTATGAAATTCCTTTACCTGAGGAAATCTTAGATGACCCTCAAATTCAGGCAGCGTTATTTTCTCTGGGTCTGAGATAAAGAAGTATAACAAGGGTCCCGGCTGAATTGGACCCCTGGGCCCCACAAACAAGCCCAAAAAAGGACCCCTTACCAAAGATTTCCTCCGGAATCGCCGGAGGTGGCCATCATTACATGAATGACTATGCTCTAGATTGAGAAAATGATAGTCTTCGTATTGGCGCCAAAATCTTCACCGAAGAATCCCTGCAGACACCTTGAAGATTCTTTCTTCAGCAGTATAACAAGGGTCCTGGCTGAATTGGACCCCTGGGCCCCACAAACAACCCAAAAAAACGACCCCTTAGCAAAGATTTCCTCCGGAATCGCCGGAGGTGGCCATCATTACATGAATGACTATGCTCTAGTTTGAGAAAATGATAGTCTTCGTATGGGCGCCAAAATCTTCACCGAAGAATCCCTAAAGACTCCTTGAAGATTCTTTCTTCAGCAGTATAACAAGGGTCCCGGCTGAATTGGACCCCTGGGCCCCACAAACAAACCCAAAAAAGGACCCCTTAGCAAAGACTTCCTCCGGAATCGCCGGAGGTGGCCATCATTACATGAATGACTATGCTCTAGTTTGAGAAAATGATAGTCTTCGTATTGGCGCCAAAATCCTCACCGAAGAATCCCTGAAGACTCCTTGAAGATTCTTTCTTCAGCAGTATAACAAGTGTCCCGGCTGAATTGGACCCCTGGGCCCCACAAACAAACCCAAAAAAGGACCCCTTAGCAAAGATTTCCTCTGGAATCGCCGGAGGTGGCCATCATTACATGAATGACTATGCTCTAGTTTGAGAAAATGATAGTCTTCGTATTGGCGCCAAAATCCTCACCGAAGAATCCCTGAAGACTCCTTGAAGATTCTTTCTTCAGCAGTATAACAAGGGTCCTGGCTGAATTGGACCCCTGGGCCCCACAAACAAACCCAAAAAAGGACCCCTTAGCAAAGATTTCCTCCGGAATCGCCGGAGGTGGCCATTATTACATGAATCACTATGCTCTAGTTTGAGAAAATGATACAGTCTTTGTATTGGCGCCAAAATCCTCACCCAAGATTCTCTGAAAACTCCTTGAAGACTCTTTCTTCAGCAGTATAACAGGTGTCATTTTTCAATTTCAAGGGTAATTTCTACCATTAATATAAGCTGGTAGCCTTTCATCATTGACACTCTGTTGTAGTATTCCATGTGTCATTTTTCAGTTTCAAGGTTCCTGTAACCTTGTAAGTAATGCAGGTGTCATTTTGAAATTGCAAGGTTCATATGTAAAATTAACAAAAAACACCAACTTTTAGGTCCCATAGCCGAGAGGGAACCCTGCCACGGACATGAGGCTCCAATTAGAGCCCCTTTATTTTGATCCGTTCTATTAAAAAAATTCATACAAAACATCAATACGTTCAGGCCTTGCTGAGTTTTGGATGCCTGAATTTTTATTGTATAAACTAAAAAATCGACTTTGAAGCCCCGTAGCTAAGAGTCATTTTAGAATTATACAAGTCTGAATTTCCATTCATCGATTTTTGGAAACTGGAAATATAGGCCAAAAAAAATTTTGCATCCCCAAAATTAATAGAACTGTACTAACAAGGGTTAGTTAGGTCGAAAATTTTGAAAGTTCTATTTCTTGAGACTGGACTTATTTTTTTTTTTTTTTTTTTTACACTCTAGGTTTAGAATATGCCACCTTCACCACGCAAGGGTCCCGGCTGAATTGGACCCCTGGGCCCCGCAAACAAACCCAAAAAAGGACCCCTTAGCAAAGATTTCCTCCGGAATCGCCGGAGGTGGCCATCATTACATGAATCACTATGCTCTAGTTTGAGAAAATGATACAGTCTTTGTATTGGCGCCAAAATCCTCACCCAAGATTCTCTGAAAACTCCTTGAAGACTCTTTCTTCAGCAGTATAACAGGTGTCATTTTTCAATTTCAAGGGTAATTTCTACCATTAATATAAGCTGGTAGCCTTTCATCATTGACACTCTGTTGTAGTATTCCATGTGTCATTTTTCAGTTTCAAGGTTCCTGTAACCTTGTAAGTAATGCAGGTGTCATTTTGAAATTGCAAGGTTCATATGTAAAATTAACAAAAAACACCAACTTTTAGGTCCCATAGCCGAGAGGGAACCCTGCCACGGACATGAGGCTCCAATTAGAGCCCCTTTATTTTGATCCGTTCTATTAAAAAAATTCATACAAAACATCAATACGTTCAGTCCTTGCTGAGTTTTGGATGCCTGAATTTTTATTGTATAAACTAAAAAATCGACTTTGAAGCCCCGTAGCTAAGAGTCATTTTAGAATTATACAAGTCTGAATTTCCATTCATTAATTTTTGGAAACTGGAAATATAGGCCAAAAAAAATTTTGCATCCCCAAAATTAATAGAACTGTACTAACAAGGGTTAGTTAGGTCGAAAATTTTGAAAGTTCTATTTCTTGAGACTGGACTTATTTTTTTTTTTTTTTTTTTTTTACACTCTAGGTTTAGAATATGCCACCTTCACCACGCAAGGGTCCCGGCTGAATTGGACCCCTGGGCCCCGCAAACAAACCCAAAAAAGGACCCCTTAGCAAAGATTTCCTCCGGAATCGCCGGAGGTGGCCATCATTACATGAATGACTATGCTCTAGTTTGAGAAAATGATACAGTCTTTGTATTGGCGCCAAAATCCTCACCCAAGACTCCCTGAAGACTCCTTCAAGACTCTTTCTTAAGCAGTATAACAGGTGTCATTTTTCAATTTCAAGGGTAATTTCTACCATTAATATAGCTGGTAGCCTTTCATCATTGGCACTCTGTTGTAGTATTCCATGTGTCATTTTTCAGTTTCAAGGTTCCTGTAACCTTGTAAGTAATGCAGGTGTCATTTTGAAATTGCAAGGTTCATATGTAAAATTAACAAAAAACACCAACTTTGAGGTCCCATAGCCGAGAGGGAACCCTGCCACGGACATGAGGATCCAATTAGAGCCCATTTATTTTGATCCGTTCTATTAAAAAAATTCATACAAAACAACAATACGTTCAGGCCTTGCTGAGTTTTGGATGCCTGAATTTTTATTGTATAAACTAAAAAATCGACTTTGAGGCCCCGTAGCTAAGAGTCATTTTAGAATTATGCAAGACTGAATTTCCATTCATCGATTTTTGGAAACTGGAAATATCGGCCCAAAAAATTTTGCATCCCCAAAATTAATAGAACTGTACTAACAAGGGTTAGTTAGGTCGAAAATTTTGAAATTTCTATTTTTTGAGGCTGGACTTTTTTTTTTCTTTCTTTCTTTTACACTCTAGGTTTAGAATATGCCACCTTCACCACGCAAGGGTCCCGGCTAAATTGGACATCTGGGCCCCACAAACTTTTTTTTTTTTCTTCTTCTTTTACACTCTAGGTTTAGAATATGCCACCTTCACCACGCAAGGGTCCCGGCTGAATTGGATCCCTGGGCCCCACAAACAAACCCAAAAAAGGACCACTTAGCAAAGATTTCCTCCGGGATCGCCGGAGGTGACCATCATTACATGAATGACTATGCTCTAGTTTGAGAAAATGATAGTCTTCGTATTGGCGCCAAAATCTTCACCGAAGAATCCCTGAAGACTCCTTGAAGATTCTTTCTTCAGCAGTATAACAAGGGTCCCGGCTGAATTGGACCCCTGGGCCACACAAACAAACCGAAAAAAGGACCCCTTACCAAAGATTTCCTCCGGAATCGCCGCAGGTGGCCATCATTACATGAATGACTATGCTCTAGTTTGAGAAAATGACAGTCTTCGTATGGGCGCCAAAATCTTCACCGAAGAATCCCTGAAGACTCCTTGAAGATTCTTTCTTCAGCAGTATAACAAGGGTCCCGGCTGAATTGGACCCCTGGGCCCCACAAACAACCCCAAAAAAGGACCCCTTAGCAAAGATTTCCTCCGGAATCGCCAGAGGTGGCCATCATTACATGAATGACTATGCTCTAGTTTGAGAAAATGATAGTCTTCGTATGTGCGCCAAAATCTTCACCGAAGAATCCCTGAAGACTCCTTGAAGATTCTTTCTTCAGCAGTATAACAAGGGTCCCGGCTGAATTGGACCCCTGGGCCCCACAAACAAACCCAAAAAAGGACCCCTTACCAAAGATTTCCTCCGGAATCGCCGGAGGTGGCCATCATTATATGAATGACTATGCTCTACTTTGAGAAAATGATAGTCTTCGTATTGGCGCCAAAATCTTCACCGAAGAATCCCTGAAGACTCCTTGAAGATTCTTTCTTCAGCAGTATAGCAAGGGTCCCGGCTGAATTGGACCCCTGGGCCTCACAAAAAAACCCAAAAAAGGACCCCTTACCAAAGATTTCCTCCGGAATCGCCGGAGGTGGCCATCATTACATGAATGACTATGCTCTAATTTGAGAAAATGATAGTCTTCGTATTGGCGCCAAAATCCTCACCGAAGAATCCCTGAAGACTCCTTGAAGATTCTTTCTTCAGCAGTATAACAAGGGTCCCGGCTGAATTGGACCCATGGGCCCCACAAACAAACCCAAAAAAGGACCCCTTATCAAAGATTTCCTCCGGAATCGCCGGAGGTGGCCATTATTACATGAATCACTATGCTCTAGTTTGAGAAAATGATACAGTCTTTGTATTGGCGCCAAAATCATCACCCAAGATTCCCTAAAGACTCCTTCAAGACTCTTTCTTCAGCAGTATAACAGGTGTCATTTTTCAATTTCAACGGTAATTTCTACCATTAATATAGCTGGTAGCCTTTCATCATTGGCACTCTGTTGTAGTATTCCATGTGTCATTTTTCAGTTTCAAGGTTCCTGTAACCTTGTAAGTAATGCAGGTGTCATTTTGAAATTACAAGGTTCATATGTAAAATTAACAAAAAACACCAACTTTGAGGTCCCATAGCCGAGAGGGAACCCTGCCACGGACATTAGGCTCCAATTAGAGCCCATTTATTTTCATCCGTTCTATTAAAAAAATTCATACAAAACATCAATACGTTCAGGCCTTGCTGAGTTTTGGATGCCTGAATTTTTATTGTATCTACTAAAAAATCGACTTTGAGGCCCCGTAGCTAAGAGTCATTTTAGAATTATGCAAGTCTGAATTTCCATTCATCGATTTTTGGAAACTGGAAATATTGGCCCAAAAAATTTTGCATCCCCAAAATTAATAGAAGTGTACTAACAAGGGTTAGTTAGGTCGAAAATTTTGAAAGTTCTATTTTTGAGGCTGGACTTTTTTTTTTCTTTCTTTCTTTTACACTCTAGGTTTAGAATATGCCACCTTCACCACGCAAGGGTCCCGGCTGAATTGGACCCCTGGGCCCCACAAACTTTTTTTTTTTTTTTTTTTCTTTTACACTCTAGGTTTAGAATATGCCACCTTCACCACGCAAGGGTTCCGGCTAAATTGGATCCCTGGGCCCCACAAATAAACCCAAAAAAGGACCCCTTAGCAAAGATTTCCTCAGGGATCGCCGGAGGTGGCCATCATTACATGAATGACTATGCTCTAGTTTGAGAAAATGATAGTATTCGTATTGGCGCCAAAATCTTCACCGAAGAATCCCTGAAGACTCCTTGAAGATTCTTTCTTCAGCAGTATAACAAGGGTCCCGGCTGAATTGGACCCCTGGGCCCCACAAACAACCCCAAAAAAGGACCCCTTAGCAAAGATTTCCTCCGGAATCGCCGGAGGTGGCCATCATTACATGAATGACTATGCTCTAGTTTGAGAAAATGATAGTCTTCGTATTGGCGCCAAAATCTTCACCGAAGAATCCCTGAAGACTCCTTGAAGATTCTTTCTTCAGCAGTATAACAAGGGTCCCGGCTGAATTGGACCCCTGGGCCCCAAAAAGAAACCCAAAAAAGGACCCCTTACCAAAGATTTCCTCCGGAAACGCCGGAGGTGGCCATTATTACATGAATGACTATGCTCTAGTTTGAGAAAATGATAGTCTTCGTATTGGCGCCAAAAACCTCACCGAAGAATCCCTAAAGACTCCTTGAAGATTCTTTCTTCAGCAGTATAACAAGGGTCCCGGCCGAATTGGACCCCTGGGCCCCACAAACAAACCCAAAAAAGGACCCCTTAGCAAAGATTTCCTCTGGAAAGGCCGGAGGTGGCCATCATTACATGAATGACTATACTCTAGTTTGAGAAAATGACAGTCTTCGTATTGGCGCCAAAATCCTCACCGAAGAATCCCTAAAGACTCCTTGAAGATTCTTTTTTCAGCAGTATAACAAGGGTCCTAGCTGAATTGGACCCCTGGGCCTCACAAACAAACCCAAAAAAGGACCCCTTACCAAAGATTTCCTCCGGAATCGCCGGAGGTGGCCATTATTACATGAATCACTATGCTCTAGTTTGAGAAAATGATACAGTCTTTGTATTGGCGCCAAAATCATCACCCAAGATTCCCTGAAGACTCCTTCAAGACTCTTTCTTCAGCAGTATAACAGGTGTCATTTTTCAATTTCAAGGGTAATTTCTACCATTAATATAGCTGGTAGCCTTTCATCATTGGCACTCTGCTGTAGTATTCCATGTGTCATTTTTCAGTTTCAAGGTTCCTGTAACCTTGTAAGTAATGCAGGTGTCATTTTGAAATTGCAAGGTTCATATGTAAAATTAACAAAAAAACACCAACTTTGAGGTACCATAGCCGAGAGGGAACCCTGCCACGGACACGAGGCTCCAATTAGAGCCCCTTTCTTTTGATCCGTTCTATTAAAAAAATTCATACAAAACATCAATACATTCAGGTCTTGCTGAGTTTTGGATGCCTGAATTTTTATTGTATAAACTAAAAAATCGACTTTGAGGCCCCATAGCTAAGAGTCATTTTAGAATTATGCAAGTCTGAATTTCCATTCATCGATTTTTGGGAACTGGAAATATTGGGAAAAAAATTTTGCATCCCCAAAATTAATAGAACTGTACTAACAAGGGTTAGTTAGGTCGAAAATTTTGAAAGTTCTATTTCTTGAGGCTGGATTTTTTTTTTTTTCTTTTACACTCTAGGTTTAGAATATGCCACCTTCACCACGCAAGGGTCCCGGCTGAATTGGACCCCTGGGCCCCGCAAACAAACACAAAAAAGGACCCTTTACCAAAGATTTCCTCCGGAATCGCCGGAGGTGGCCATCATTACATGAATGACTATGCTCTAGTTTGAGAAAATGACAGTCTTCGTATTGGCACCAAAATCCTCACCGATGAATCCCTGAAGGATCCTTGAAGATTCTTTCTTCAGCAGTATAACAAGGGTCCCGGCTGTCTTGGACCCCTGGGCCCCACAATCAAACCCAAAAAAGGACTCCTTACCAAAGATTTCCTACGGAATCGCCGGAGGTGGCCATCATTACATGAATGACTATGCTATAGTTTGAGAAAATGATAGTCTTCGTATGGGCGCCAAAATTTTCACCGAACAGTCCCTGAAGACTCATTGAAGATTCTTTCTTCAGCAGTATAACAAGGGTCCCGGCTGAATTGGACCCCTGGGCCCCACATACAAACCCAAAAAAGGACCCCTTACCAAAGATTTCCTCCGGAATCGCCGGAGGTGGCCATCATTACATGAATGACTATGCTCTAGTTAGAGAAAATGATAGTCTACGTATTGGCGCCAAAATCCTCACCGAAGAATCCCAGAAGACTCCTTGAAGATTGTTTCTTCAGCAGTATAACAAGGGTTCTTGCTGAAATGGACACCTGGGCCCCACAAACAAACCCAAAAAAGGAACCCTTAGCAAAGATTTCCTCCGGAATTGCCGGAGGTGGCCATCATTACATGAATGACTATGCACTAGTTTGAGAAAATGATACAGTCTTTGTATTGGCGCCAAAATCCTCACCCAAGATTCCCTGAAGACTCTTTGAAGACACTTTCTTCAGCAGTATAACAGGTGTCATTTTTCAATTTCAAGGGTAATTTCTACCATTAATATAGCTGGTAGCCTTTCATCATTGGCACTCTGTTGTAGTATTCCATGTGTCATTTTTCAGTTTCAAGGTTCCTGTAACCTTGTAAGTAATGCAGGTGTCATTTTGAAATTGCAAGGTTCATATGTAAAATTAACAAAAAACACCAACTTTCAGGTCCCATAGCCGAGAGGGAACCCTGCCACGGACATGAGGCTCCAATTAGAGCCCCTTTATTTTGATCTGTTCTATTAAAAAAATTCATACAAAACATCAATACGTTCAGGCCTTCCTGAGTTTTGGATGCCTGAATTTTTATTGTATAAACTAAAAAATAGACTTTGAGTCATTTTAGAATTATGCAAGTCTGAATTTCCATTCATCGATTTTTGGAAACGGGAAATATTGGCCAAAAAAATTTTGCATCCCCAAAATGAATAGAACTGTACTAACAAGGGTTAGTTAGGTCGAAAATTTTGAAAGTTCTATTTTTTGATGCTGGACTTATTTTTTTTTTTTTTTTTTTACACTCTACGTTTAGAATATGCCACCTTCACCAAGCAAGGGTCCCGGCTGAATTGGACCCCTGGGCCCCACAAACAAACCAGAAAATGACCCCTTAGCAAAAATTTCCTCCGGAATCGCTGGAGGTAGCCATCATTACATGAATGACTATGCTCTAGTTTGAGAAAATGATAGTCTTCGTATTGGCGCCAAAATCTTCACGGAAGAGTCCCTGAAGACTCCTTGAAGATTCTTTCTTCAGCAGTATAACAAGGGTCCCGGCTGAATTGGACCCCTGGGCCGACAAACAAACCCAAAAAAGGACCCTTTTTATTGTATAAACTAAAAAATCGACTTTGAGGCCCCGTAGCTAGAACTATGCAAGTCTGAATTTACATTCATCGATTTTCGGAAACTGGAAATATTGGCTAAAAAAAATTTTGCATCCCCAAAATTAATAGAACTGTACTAACATGGGTTAGTTAGGTCGAAAATTTTGAAAGTTCTATTTATTAAGGCTGGACTTATTTTTTTTTTTTTTTTTTTTTTTTTACACTCTAGGTTTAGAATATGCCACCTTCACCACGCAAGGGTCCCGGCTGAATTGGAACCCTGGGCCCCGCAAACAAACACAAAAAAGGACCCCTTACCAAAGATTTCCGCCGGAATCGCCGGAGGTGGCCATCATTACGTGAATGACTATGCTCTAGTTTGAGAAAATGATAGTCTGTATTGGCGCAAAAATCCTCACCCAAGATTCCCTGAAGACTCCTTGAAGATTCTTTCTTTAGCAGTATAACAAGGTTCCCGGCTGAATTGGACCCCTGGGCCCCACAAACAAACCCAAAAAACGACCCCTTAGCAAAGATTTCCTCCGGAATCGCCGGAGGTGGCCATCATTACATGAATGACTATGCTCTAGTTTGAGAAAATGATAGTCTTCGTATGGGCGCCAAAATCTTCACCGAAGAATCCCTGAAGACTCCTTGAATATTCTTTCTTCAGCAGTATAACAAGGGTCCCGGCTGAATTGGACCCCTGGGCCACACAAACAAACCCAAAAAAGGACCCCTTAGCAAAGATTTCCTCCGGAATCGCCGGAGGTGGCCATCATTAAATGAATGACTATGCTTTAGTTTGAGAAAATGATAGTCTTCGTATTGGCGCCAAAATCTTCACCGAAGAATCCCTGAAGACTCCTTGAAGATTCTTTCTTCAGCAGTATAACAAGGGTCCCGGCTGAATTGGACCCCTGGGCCACACAAACAAACCCAAAAAAGGACCCCTTAGGAAAGATTTCCTCCGGAATCGCCGGAGGTGGCCATTATTACATGAATGACTATGCTCTAGTTTGAGAAAATGATAGTCTTCGTATTGGCGCCAAAAACCTCACCGAAGAATCCCTGAAGACTTGAAGATTCTTTCTTCAGCAGTATAACAAGGGTCCCGGCTGAATTGGACCCCTGGGCCCCACAAACAAACCCAAAAAACGACCCCTTACCAAAGATTTCCTCTGGAAAGGCCGGAGGTGGCCATCATTACATGAATGACTATACTCTAGTTTGAGAAAATGATAGTCTTCGTATTGGCGCCAAAATCCTCACCGAAGAATCCCTGAAGACTCCTTGAAGATTCTTTCTTCAGCAGTATAACAAGGGTCCCGGCTAAATTGGACCCCTGGGCCCCACAAACAAACCCAAAAAAGGACCCCTTACCAAAGATTTCCTCCAGAATCGCCAGAGGTGGCCATCATTACATGAATGACTATGCTCTAGTTTGAGAAAATGATAGTCTTCGTATTGGCGCCAAAATCCTCACTGAAGAATCCCTGAAGACTCCTTGAAGATTCTTTCTTCAGCAGTATAACAAGGGTCCCGGCTAAATTGGACCCCTGGGCCCCACAAACAAACCCAAAAAAGGACCCCTTACCAAAGATTTCCTCCGGAATCGCCGGAGGTGGCCATTATTACATGAATCACTATGCTCTAGTTTGAGAAAATGATACAGTCTTTGTATTGGCAACAAAATCATCACCCAAGATTCCCTGAAGACTCCTTCAAGACTCTTTCTTCAGCAGTATAACAGGTGTCATTTTTCAAATTCAAGGGTAATTTCTACCATTAATATAGCTGGTAGCCTTTCATCATTGGCACATTGTTGTAGTATTCCATGTGTCATTTTTCAGTTTCAAGGTTCCTGTAACCTTGTAAGTAATGCAGGTGTCATTTTGAAATTGCAAGGTTCATATGTAAAATTAACAAAAAACACCAACTTTGAGGTCCCATAGCCGAGAGGGAACCCTGCCACGGACATGAGGCTCCAATTAGAGCCCCTTTATTTTGATCCGTTCTATTAAAAAAATTCATACAAAACATCAATACGTTCAGGCCTTGCTGAGTTTTGGATGCCTGAATTTTTATTGTATAAACAAAAAAATCGACTTTGAGGCCCCGTAGGTAAGAGTCACTTTACAATTATGCAAGTCTGAATTTCCATTCAACGATTTTTGGAAACTGGAAATATTGGCCAAAAAAATTTTGCATTCCCAAAATTAATACAACTGTACTAACAAGGGTTAGATAGGTCGAAAATTTTGAAAGTTCTATTTCTTAAGTCTGGACTTTTTTTTTTTTTTTTTTTTTTTACACTCTAGGTTTAGAATATTCCACCTTCACCACGCAAGGGTCCCGGCTGAATTGGACCCCTGGGCCCCGCAAACAAACCCAAAAAAAGGACCCCTTACCAAAGATTTCCTCCGGAATCGCCGGAGGTGGCCATCATTACATGAATGACTATGCTCTAGTTTGAGAAAATGATAGTCTTCGTATTGGCACCAAAATCCTCACCCAAGATTCCCTGAAGACTCCTTGAAGACTCTTTCTTCAGCAGTTTAACAGGTGTCATTTTTCAATTTCAAGGGTAATTTCTACCATTAATATAGCTGGTAGCCTTTCATCATTGGCACTCTGTTGTAGTATTCCATCTGTCATTTTTCAGTTTCAAGGTTCCTGTAACCTTGTAAGTAATGCAGGTGTCATTTTGAAATTGCAAGGTTCATATGTAAAATTAACAAAAAACACCAACTTTGAGGTCCCATAGCCGAGAGGGAACCCTGCCACGGACATGAGGCTCCAATTAGAGCCCCTTTATTTTGATCCGTTCTATTAAAAAAATTCATACAAAACATCAATACGTTCAGGCCTTGCTGAGTTTTGGATGCCTGAATTTTTATTGTATAAACTAAAAAATCGACTTTGAGGCCCCGTAGCTAAAAGTCACTTTAGAATTATGCAAGTCTGAATTTCCATTCATCGATTTTTAGAAACTGAAAATATTGGCTAAAAAAATTTTGCATCCCCAAAATTAATAGAAGTGTACTAACAAGGGTTAGTTAGGTCGAAAATTTTGAAAGTTCTATTTCTTAAGGCTCGACTTATTTTTTTTTTTCTTTTACACTGTAGGTTTAGAATATGCCACCTTCACCACGCAAGGGTCCCGGCTGCATTGGACCCCTGGGCCCCGCAAACAAAACCCAATAAAGGACCCCTTACCAAAGATTTCCCCCGGAATCGCCGGAGGTGGCCATCATTACATGAATGACTATGCTCTAGTTTGAGAAAATGATACAGTCTTTGTATTGGCGCCAAAATCCTCACCCAAGATTCCCTGAAGACTCCTTCAAGACTCTTTCTTCAGCAGTATAACAGGTGTCATTTTTCAATTTCAAGGGTAATTTCTACCATTAATATAGCTGGTAGCCTTTCATCATTGGCACTCTGTTGTAGTATTCCATGTGTCATTTTTCAGTTTCAAGGTTCCTGTAACCTTATAAGTAATGTAGGTGTCATTTTGAAATTGCAAGGTTCATATGTAAAATTAACAAAAAACACCAACTTTGAGGTCCCATAGCCGTGAGGGAACCCTGCCACGGACATGAGGCTCCAATTAGAGCCCCTTTATTTTGATCCGTTCTATTAAAAAAATTCATACAAAACATCAATACGTTCAGGCCTTGCTGAGTTTTGGATGCCTGAATTTTTATTGTATAAACTAAAAAATCGACTTTGAGGCCCCGTAGCTAAAAGTCACTTTAGAATTATGCAAGTCTGAATTTCCATTCATCGATTTTTAGAAACTGAAAATATTGGCCAAAAAAATTTTGCATCCCCAAAATTAATAGAACTGTACTAACAAGGGTTAGTTAGGTCGAAAATTTTGAAAGTTCTATTTCTTAAGGCTGGACTTATTTTTTTTTTCTTTTACACTCTAGGTTTAGAATATGCCATCTTCACCACGCAAGGGTCCCGGCTGAATTGGACCCCTGGGCCCCGCAAACAAAACCCAAAAAAGGACCCCTTACCAAAGATTTCCTCCGGAATCGCCGGAGGTGGCCATCATTACATGAATCACTATGCTCTAGTTTGAGAAAATGATACAGTCTTTGTATTGGCGCCAAAATCCTCACCCAAGATTCCCTGAAGACTCCTTCAAGACTCTTTCTTCAGCAGTATAACAGGTGTCATTTTTCAATTTCAAGGGTAATTTCTACCATTAATATAGCTGGTAGCCTTTCATCATTGGCACTCTGTTGTAGTATTCCATGTGTCATTTTTCAGTTTCAAGGTTCCTGTAACCTTATAAGTAATGCAGGTGTCATTTTGAAATTGCAAGGTTCATATGTAAAATTAACAAAAAACACCAACTTTGAGGTCCCATAGCCGTGAGGGAACCCTGCCACGGACATGAGGCTCCAATTAGAGCCCCTTTATTTTGATCCGTTCTATTAAAAAAATTCATACAAAACATCAATACGTTCAGGCCTTGCTGAGTTTTGGATGCCTGAATTTTTATTGTATAAACAAAAAAATCGACTTTGAGGCCCCGTAGGCAAGAGTCACTTTAGAATTATGCGAGTCTGAATTTCCATTCATCGATTTTTGGAAACTGGAAATATTGGCCAAAAAAATTTTGCATCCCCAAAATTAATAGAACTGTACTAACAAGGGTTAGTTAGGTCGAAAATTTTGAAAGTTCTATTTCTTGAGGTTGGACATTTTTTTTTTTTTACACTGTAGGTTTAGAATATGCCACCTTCACCACGCAAGGGTTCCGGCTGAATTGGACCCCTGGACCCCCGCAAACAAAACCCAAAAAAGGACCCCTTACCAAAGATTTCCTCCGGAATCGCCGGAGGTGGCCATCATTACATGAATGACTATGCTCTAGTTTGAGAAAATGATACAGTCTTTGTATTGGCGCCAAAATCCTCACCCAAGATTCCCTGAAGACTCCTTCAAGACTCTTTCTTCAGCAGTATAACAGGTGTCAGTTTTCAATTTCAAGGGTAATTTCTACCATTAATATAGCTGGTAGCCTTTCATCATTGGCACTCTGTTGTAGTATTCCATGTGTCATTTTTCAGTTTCAAGGTTCCTGTAACCTTGTAAGTAATGCAGGTGTCATTTTGAAATTGCAAGGTTCATATGTAAAATTAACAAAAAACACCAACTTTTAGGTCCCATAGCCGAGAGGGAACCCTGCCATGGACAAGAGGCTCCAATTAGAGCCCCTTTATTTTGATCTGTTCTATTAAAAAAAATCATACAAAACATCAATAAGTTCAGGCCTTGCTGAGTTTTGAATGCCTGAATTTTTATTGTATAAACTAAAAAATCGACTTTGAGGCCCCGTAGCTAAGAGTCATTTTAGAATTATGCAAGTCTGAATTTCCATTCATCGATTTTTGGAAACTGGAAATATTGGCCAAAAAAATATTGCAACTCAAAAATT
Organism: Macrobrachium rosenbergii; assembly: GCA_039081455.1. Taxonomy (NCBI): domain Eukaryota; kingdom Metazoa; phylum Arthropoda; class Malacostraca; order Decapoda; family Palaemonidae; genus Macrobrachium; species Macrobrachium rosenbergii. The sequence goes on along the minus strand of JANJGK010000027.1, from coordinate 10,099,160 downwards.
AATAGAACTGTACTAACAAGGGTTAGTTAGATCGAAAATTTTGAAAGTTGTATTTCTTGAGGCTGGACTTATTTTTTTTTATTTTTTTTTTTACACTCTATTTTTAGAATATGCCACCTTCACCACGCAAGGGTCCCGGCTGAACTGGACCCCTGGGCCCCGCAAACAAAACCCAAAAAAGGACCCCTTAGCAAATATTTCCTCCGGAATCGCCGGAGGTGGCCATCATTACATGAATCACTATGCTCTAGTTTGAGAAAATGATACAGTCTTTGTATTGGCGCCAAAATCCTCACCCTAGATTCCCTGAAGACTCCTTGAAGACTCTTTCTTCAGCAGTATAACAGGTGTCATTTTTCAATTTCAACGGTAATTTCTACCATTAATATAGCTGGTAGCCTTTCATCATTGGCACATTGTTGTAGTATTCCATGTGTCATTTTTCAGTTTCAAGGTTCCTGTAACCTTGTAAGTAATGCAGGTGTCATTTTGAAATTGCAAGGTTCATATGTAAAATTAACAAAAAACACCAACTTTGAGGTCCCATAGCCGAGAGGGAACCCTGCCACGGACATGAGGCTCCAATTAGAGCCCCTGTATTTTGATCCGTTCTATTAAAAAAATTCACACAAAACATCAATACTTTCAGGCCTTGCTGAGTTTTGGATGCCTGAATTTTTATTGTATAAACTAAAAAATTGACTTTGAGGCCCCGTAGCTAAGAGTCATTTTAGAATTATGCAAGTCTGAATTTCCATTCATCGATTTTTGGAAACTGGAAATATTGGCCCAAAAAATTTTGCATCCCCAAAATTAATAGAACTGTACTAACAAGGGTTAGTTAGGTCGAAAATTTTGAAAGTTCTATTTTTTGATGCTGGACTCTTTTTTTTTTTTTCACTCTAGGTTTAGAATATGCCACCTTCACAACGCAAGGGTCCCGGCTTAATTGGACCCCTGGGCCCCACAAACAAACTCAAAAAAGGACCCCTTAGCAAAGATTTCCTCCGGAATCGCCGGAGATGGTCATCATTACATGAATGACTATGCTCTAGTTTGAGAAAATGATAGTCTTCGTATTGGCGTCTAAATCTTCACCGAAGAATCCCTGAAGACTCCTTGAAGATTCTTTCTTCAGCAGTATAACAAGGGTCCCGGCTGAATTGGACCCCGGGGCCCCACAAACAAACCTAAAAAAGGATCCCTTAGCAAAGATTTCCTCCGGAATCGCCGGAAGTGGCCATTATTACATGAATGACTATGCTCTAGTTTGAGAAAATGATAGTCTTCGTATTGGCGACAAAATCCTCACCGAAGAATCCCTGAAGACTCCTTGAAGATTCTTTCTTCAGCAGTATAACAAGGGTCCCAGCTGAATTGGACCCCTGGGCCCCACAAACAAACCCAAAAAAGGACCCCTTAACAAAGATTTCCTCCGGAATCGCCGGAGGTGGACATCATTACATGAATGGCTATGCTCTAGTTTGAGAAAATGATAGTCTTTGTATTGGCGCCAAAATCTTCACCGAAGAATCACTGACGACTCCTTGAATATTCTTTCTTCAGCAGTATAATAAGGGTCCCGGCTGAATTGGACCCCTGGGCCCAACAAACAAACCCAAAAAAGGACCTCTTTGCAAAGATTTCCTCCGGAATCGCCGGAGGTGGCCATCATTACATGAATGACTATGCTCTAGTTTGAGAAAATGATAGTCTTCGTATTGGCGCCAAAATCCTCACCGAAGAATACCTGAAGACTCCTTGAAGATTCTTTCTTCAGCAGTATAACAAGGGTCCCGGCTGAATTGGACCCCTGGGCCCAACAAACAAACCAAAAAAAAGGACCCCTTAGCAAAGGTTTCCTCCGGAATCGCCGGAGGTGGCCATCATTACATGAATCACTATGCTCTAGTTTGAGAAAATGATAGTCTTCGTATTGGCGCCAAAATCTTCACCGAAGAATACCTGAAGACTCCTTGAAGATTCGTTCTTCAGCAGTATAACAATGGTCCCGGCTGAATTGGACCCCTGGGCCCCACAAACAAACCCAAAAAAGGACCCCTTAGCAAAGATTTTCTTCCGGAATCGCCGGAGGTGGCCATCATTACATGAATGACTATGCTCTAGTTTGAGAAAATGATAGTCTTCGTATTGGCGCCAAAATCATCACCGAAGAATCCCTGAAGACTCCTTGAAGATTCTTTCTTCAGCAGTATAACAAGGGTCCTAGCTGAATTGGATCCCTGGGCCCCACAAACCAACCCAAAAAAGGACCCCTTAGCAAAGATTTCCTCCGGAATCGCCGGAGGTGGCCATCATTACATGAATGACCATGCTCTAGTTTGAGAAAATGATAGTCTTCGTATTGGCGCCTAACTCTTCACCGAAGAATCCTTGAAGACTCCTTGAAGATTCTTTCTTCAGCAGTATAACAAGGGTCCCGGTTAAATTGGACCCATGGGCCCCACAAACAAACCCAAAAAAGGACCCCTTAGCAAAGATTTCCTCCGGAATCGCCGGAGGTGGCCATCATTACATGAATGACTATGCTCTAGTTTGAGAAAATGATAGTCTTCGTATTGGCGTCTAAATCTTCACCGAAGAATCCCTGAAGACTCCTTGAAGATTCTTTCTTCAGCAGTATAACAAGGGTCCCGACAGAATTGGACCCCTGGGCCCCACAAACAAACCCAAAAAAGGACCCCTTAGCAAATATTTCCTCCGGAATCGCCGGAGGTGGCCATCATTACATGAATGACTATGCTCTAGTTTGAGAAAATGATACAGTCTTTGTATTGGCGCCAAAATCCTCACCCAAGATTCCCTGAAGACTCCAAGAAGATTCTTTCTTCAGCAGTATAACAAGGGTCCCGACTGAATTGGACCCCTGGGCCCCACAAACAAACCCCAAAAAGACCCCTTAGCAAAGATTTCCTCTGGAATCGCCGGAGGTGGCCATCATTACATGAATGACTATGCTCTAGTTTGAGAAAATGATAGTCTTCGTATTGGCGCCAAAATCTTCACCGAAGAATCCCTGAAGACTCCTTGAAGATTCTTTCTTCAGCAGTATAACAAGGGTCCCGGCTGAATTGGACCCCTAGACCCCACAAACAAACCCCAAAAAGTACCCCTTAGCAAAGATTTCCTCCGGAATCGCCGGAGGTGGCCATCATTATATGAATGACTATGCTCTAGTTTGAGAAAATGATAGTCTTTGTATTGGCGCCAAAATCTTCACCGAAGAATCCCTGAAGACGCCTTGAAGATTCTTTCTTCAGCAGTATAACAAGGGTCCCGGCTGAATTGGACCCCTGGGCCCGACAAACAAACCCAAAAAAGGACCCCTTAGCAAAGATTTCCTCCAGAATCGACGGAGGTGGCCATCATTACATGAATGACTATGCTCTAGTTTGAGAAAATGATAGTCTTCGTATTGGCGCCAAAATCCTCACCGAAGAATCCCTGAAGACTCCTTGAAGATTCTTTCTTCAGCAGTATAACAAGGGTCCTGGCTAAATTGGACCCCTGGGCACTGCAAACAAACCCAAAAAATGACCCCTTAGCAAAGATTTCCTCCGGAATCACCGGAGGTGGCCATCATTACATGAATGACTATGCTCTAGTTTGAGAAAATGATACAGTCTTTGTATTGGCGCCAAAATCCTCACCTAAGATTCCCTGAAGACTCCTTGAAGATTCTTTCTTCAGCAGTATAATAAGGGTCCTGGCTGAATTGGACTCCTGTGCCCCACAAACAAACCCAAAAAAGGACCCCTTAGCAAAGATTTCCTCCGGAATCGCCGGAGGTGGCCATCATTACGTGAATGACTATGCTCTATTTTGAGAAAATGATACAGTCTTTATATTGGCGCCAAAATCATCACCCAAGATTCCCTGAAGACTCCTTGAAGACTATTTCTTCAGTAGTATAACAGGTGTCATTTTTCAATTTCAACGGTAATTTCTACCATTAATATAGCTGGTAGCCTTTCATCATTGGCACTCTGTTGTAGTATTCCATGTGTCATTTTTCAGTTTCAAGGTTCCTGTAACCTTGTAAGTAATGCAGGTGTCATTTTGAAATTGCAAGGTTCATATGTAAAATTAACAAAAAACACCAATTTTCAGGTCCCACGGACATGAGGCTCCAATTAGAGCCCCTTTATTTTGATCCGTTCTATTTTACACTCTAGGTTTAGAATATCCCACCTTCACCACGCAAGGTTCCCGACTGAATTGGACCCCTGGGCCCCACAAACCAACCCAAAAAAGGACCCCTTAGCAAAGATTTCCTCCGGAATCGCCGGAGGTGGCCATCATTACATGAATGACTATGCTCTAGTTTGAGAAAATGATAGTCTTCGTATTGGCGGCTAAATCTTCACTGAAGAATCCCTGAAGACTCCTTGAAGATTCTTTCTTCAGCAGTATAACAAGGGTCCCGGCTAAATTGGACCCCTGGGCCCCACAAACAAACCCAAAAAAGGACCCCTTAGCAAAGATTTCCTCCGGAATCGCCGGAGGTGGCCATCATTACATGAATGACTATGCTCTAGTTTGAGAAAATGATAGTCTTCGTTTTGGCGTCTAAATCTTCACCGAAGAATCCCTGAAGACTCCTTGAAGATTCTTTCTTCAGCAGTATAACAAGGGTCCCGACAGAATTGGACCCCTGGGCCCCACAAACAAACCCAAAAAAGGACCCCTTAGCAAAGATTTCCTCCGGAATCGCCGGAGGTGGCCATCATTACATGAATGACTATGTTCTTGTTTGAGAAAATGATAGAGTCTTTGTATTGGCGCCAAAATCCTCACCCAAGATTTCCTGAAGACTCCAAGAAGATTCTTTCTTCAGCAGTATAACAAGGGTCCTGACTGAATTGGACCCCTGGGCCCCACAAACAAACCCAAAAAAGACCCCTTAGCAAAGATTTCCTCTGGAATCGCCGGAGGTGGCCATCATTATATGAATGACTATGCTCTAGTTTGAGAAAATGATAGTCTTTGTATTGGCGCCAAAATCTTCACCGAAGAATCCCTGAAGACTCCTTGAAGATTCTTTCTTCAGCAGTATAACAAGGGTCCCGGCTGAATTGGACCCCTGGGCCCGACAAACAAACCCAAAAAAGGACCCCTTAGCAAAGATTTCCTCCGGAATCGACGGAGGTGGCCATCATTACATGAATGACTATGCTCTAGTTTGAGAAAATGATAGTCTTTGTATTGGCGCCAAAATCCCCACCCAAGATTCCCTGAAGACTCCTTGAAGATTCTTTCTTCAGCAGTATAACAAGGGTCCTGGCTGAATTGGACTCCTGTGCCCCACAAACAAACCCAAAAAAGGACCCCTTACCAAAGATTTCCTCCGGAATCGCCGGAGGTGGCCATCATTACGTGAATGACTATGCTCTATTTTGAGAAAATGATACAGTCTTTATATTGGCGCCAAAATCCTCACCCAAGATTCCCTGAAGACTCCTTGAAAACTATTTCTTCAGCAGTATAACAGGTGTCATTTTTCAATTTCAAGGGTAATTTCTACCATTAATATAGCTGGTAGCCTTTCATCATTGGCACTCTGTTGTAGTATTCCATGTGTCATTTTTCAGTTTCAAGGTTCCTGTAACCTTGTAAGTAATGCAGGTGTCATTTTGAAATTGCAAGGTTCATATGTAAAATTAACAAAAAACACCAACTTTCAGGTCCCACGGACATGAGGCTCCAATTAGAGCCCCTTTATTTTGATCCGTTCTATTAAAAAAATTCATACAAAACATCAATACGTTCAGGCCTTGCTGAGTTTTGGATGGCTGAATTTTTATTCTATAAACTAAAAAATCGACTTTGAGGCCCCGCAGCTAAGAGTAATTTTAGAATTATGCAAGTCTGAATTTCCAGTCATCGATTTTTGGAAACTGGAAATATTGGCCAAAAAAATTTTGCATCCCCAAAATTAATAGAACTGTACTAACAAGGGTTAGTTAGGTCGAAAATTTTGAAAGTTCTATTTCTTGAGGCTGGACATTTTTTTTTTTTTTTTTTTTACACTCTAGGTTTAGAATATGCCACCTTCACCACGCAAGGGTCCCGGCTGAATTGGACCCCTGGGCCCCGCATACAAAACCCAAAAAAGGACCCCTTAGCAAAGATTTCCTCCGGAATCGCCGGAGGTGGCCATCATTACATGAATGACTATACTCTAGTTTGAGAAAATGATAGTCTTCGTATTGGCGCCAAAATCATCACCGAAGAATCCCTGAAGACTCCTTGAAGATTCTTTCTTCAGCAGTATAACAAGGGTCCCAGCTGAATTGGACCCCTGGGCCCGACAAACAAACCCAAAAAAGGACCCCTTAGCAAAGATTTCCTACGGAATCGCCGGAGGTGGCCATCATTACATGAATGACTATGCTCTAGTTTGAGAAAATGATAGTCTTCGTATTGGCGCCTAAATCTTCACCGAAGAATCCCTGAAGACTCCTTGAAGATTCTTTCTTCAGCAGTATAACAAGGGTCCCGGCTAAATTGGACCCCTGGGCCCCACAAACAAACCCAAAAAATGACCCCTTAGCAAAGATTTCCTCCGGAATCGCCGGAGGTGGCCATCATTACATGAATGACTATGCTCTAGTTTGAGAAAATGATAGTCTTCGTATTGGCGTCTAAATCTTCACCGAAGAATCCCTGAAGACTCCTTGAAGATTCTTTCTTCAGCAGTATAACAAGGGTCCCGGCTGAATTGGACCCCTGGGCCCCACAAACAAACCCAAAAAAGGACCCCTTAGCAAAAATTTCCTCCGGAATCGCCGGAGGTGGCCATCATTACATGAATGACTATGCTCTAGTTTGAGAAAATGATAGTCTTCGTATTGGCGCCAAAATTTTCACCGAAGAATCCCTGAAGATTCCTTGAAGATTCTTTCTTCAGCAGTATAACAAGGGTCCCGACTGAATTGGACACCTGGGCCCCACAGACAAACCCAAAAAAGGACCCCTTAGCAAAGATTTCCTCCGGAATTGCCGGAGGTGGCCATCATTACATGAATGACTATGCTCTAGTTTGAGAAAATGATAGTCTTCGTATTGGCGCCAAAATCCTCACCCAAGATTCCCTGAAAACTCCTTGAAGACTCTTTCTTCAGCAGTATAACAGGTGTCATTTTTCAATTTCAAGGGTAATTTCTACCATTAATATAGCTGGTAGCCTTTCATCATTGGCACTCTGTTGTAGTATTCCATGTGTCATTTTTCAGTTTCAAGGTTCCTGTAACCTTGTAAGTAATGCAGGTGTCATTTTGAAATTGCAAGGTTCATATGTAAAATTAACAAAAAACACCAACTTTGAGGTCCCATAGCCGAGAGGGAACCCTGCCACGGACATGAGGCTCCAATTAGAGCCCCTTTATTTTGATCCGTTCTATTAAAAAAATTCATACAAAACATCAATACGTTCAGGCCTTGCTGAGTTTTGGATGCCTGAATTTTTATTGTATAAACTAAAAAATCGACTTTGAGGCCCCGTAGCTAAGAGTCACTTTAGAATTATGCAAGTCTGAATTTCCATTCATCGATTTTTGGAAACTGGAAATATTGGCCAAAAAAATTTTGCATCCCCAAAATTAATAGAACTGTACTAACAAGGGTTAGTTAGGTCGAAAATTTTGAAAGTTCTATTTCTTGAAGCTTGACTTGTTTTTTTTTTTTTTTTTTTTTACACTCTAGGTTTGGAATATGCCACCTTCACCACGCAAGGGTCCCGGCTGAATTGGACCACTGGGCCCCGCAAACAAAACCCAAAAAAAGGACCCCTTAGCAAAGATTTCCTCCGGAATCGCCGGAGGTGGCCATCATTACATGAATCACTATGCTCTAGTTTGAGAAAATGATACAGTCTTTGTGTTGGCGCCAAAATCCTCACCCAAGATTCCCTGAAGACTCCTTGAAGACTCTTTCTTCAGCAGTATAACAGGTGTCATTTTTCAATTTCAAAGGTAATTTCTACCATTAATATAGCTGGTAGCCTTTCATCATTGGCACTCTGTGAATGTCTTACTTTTTGGTGTGACAACATGGGTGCTCATAGTGTAACAATATAACACTTCATGGCTTACAGCATAATGCTTTTTAGTGTGACAACATAGGCTTACAAAGTGTGACAACATGACACTTCGTGGTCTGAAAACATGATACTTATTGGTGTGACAGCATGAGCCTTCATGGTGTGACATGACACTTAATGGGCTAACAACATGATACTGTTTGGTCTGACAACATGGGCATTTATAATGTGACAACACACTTCGTGGGCTGAAAACATAATCAGGCCTCCTAACAGCCCTTGGAAAAAAGTAGGAGTCTGACCCCAAAAAAAGAAGGAGTTATAATCTTAAAGAAGGAGGAGTGCCACAAGGATATAATATGATATTTCAAATGCGATATTTTAAGCATTTAAATTCATAGCGTAGTAACGTTTAAAATTGATTATCAAAGAATAATCACTTAGTACTAGTAAGCAGGCGTTACTTGCTCCATTATATTAATTAATTTTTTTTAAAGGGAAAACCCCATCAATGCCCACCCCTAACCAATGTAGTAACGAGAGGTATTTTCGTAGCTTGCTCTATTTTACAACTAATTCTGAAACAAAAGTTACTAGGCCCTTGCATATGGTTTCACCCTTTTTTTATTAATTTATTTGATTCAGTTACGCAATGTTATCCACTTCAGATTTTCAGTGAAATAAGCCTTTGACTAGCATTCAATAGTACTTAAGTAATAAGCAAACAAGAAGGTATAATCAATCAGATTAAATATCAACAGTTACAAAAATAGAGCCTGCATATAATGAGCTTCACAGTACACTAACATCTCAAACTAAATTACTACAATAATTTGCCAGTCACTGAGATGCACTGTCACTCAAGTTTTTTCTTCTTGTTTAAAGAAGCAATTTCACCTGAAATTTTCTTCAGTTCAGCAGATGATTTCTCCCACGTTGCACCCCCGGACTCTAAAAGAGCCTGAGC
>JANJGK010000027.1:10047631-10077631 GCA_039081455.1 Macrobrachium rosenbergii | reverse complement strand
TCTACTTCTGCGCCTCTGTTTATAGCTTTAGGTAGCCCTTCGTTAGCCGAACCGGTTGAGCTTCAGACTGTCGCTCGATGGACCGGAGTTCAATTCCCGCGGCCGGCTGATGAAGAGTTAGAGGAATGTATTTCTGGTGTTAGAAATTCATTTCTCGCTATAATGTGGTTCGGATTCCACAATAAGCTGTAGGTCCCGTTGCTAAGTAACCAATTGGTTCTTAGCCACGTAAAATAAGTCTAATCCTTCGGGCCAGCCCTAGGAGAGCTGTTAATCAGCTCAGTGGTCTGGTAAAACTAAGGTATACTTACTTATAGCTTTAGGTGCTTGTTCGTCCTTTTGGTAGCCTTCGTGGTCACTCGGTTAACGTATTTTGAGGCGTTAGGTTAGTTCTAGCTCTTTTTTTGTTTCTAATATCTATATTTGTAACACTGATCATTTTTGCTGAGTCATACGAGTATCTTCTTATCTCGACTGCTATGACTTTCGTATTTTAACCCTGATGATGATGGAGCCATGCTTTGAAACGCTGGCTGGAAATAACTCTGGAACATGCATCACCTCATTTTCATTCTCGTACTTATACTATATTTATTATATATCCATATACATTACATTATATATATACATACACACACACACACACACACACATATATATATATATATATATATATATATATATATATATATATATATATATATATATATATATAATGTATATATATTAACATTTATTTATATTTATATACATATATAAAATTCAGTGTTACTCAGTTGACCAAAGAAGCGAATTACCCAAATTACATCGGTAATTCGAAGACTTTGGTGGGTTCTATCCATTTCAGAAGGGGCGTAGGTCTAGCGCCCTCATCCTCCCAAAAGGAAAAGAGAAAAGCCTCCCAGAGGCGTCTCCATCAAAGGATAAAATGCGTTTCTAGGCTCAGACGTCCCTGGCATCACAGGACTTCATTCCCTCCTGAGTTTCGAATGGCGCATCAGAAACTCATGAATAAGTTATTGCTTTGATTGACGGCTCAGAGCATATCCCATCAGATGTCAAAGTTCCTCCTTATTGCTTTTATTGAGGATCCTGCGGAGGGCGTCTGGTGGTCTGCGTTTTACCACCTTCTTCTTCTTTCTTTCTTTCCTGCCTTCCTGGAATTGACTTTGGCGTTTTGTGGTTTTGCCCCAATTTAGGTTCTATTAATTTATTATAATAGTAATTAGAAAGCAAAACTTCAACATTCGCAAGACAGAGAGTGTAATTAATATTCTTTCCTGTCTTCCTGGAATTTACTTTGGCGTTTTGGCGGTTTTATTGTGAAAGTAATAGAAAGCAAAAATACATCCTTGTCATGACCATGACAGAGAATGTAATAAATATTCTAATAGGTTTCACAGGATAAGTGATATCTATTTATTTATTTGCTTATTACAAAAGTAATTAGAAGGCAAAATTATATCATTGTCAAGACAGGGAATGTAATTAATGTTCTAATATGTTTAATAGGACAAGTTGTTGGAACGAGCAATGTTTGTGTTATCAGTCAGCAAACTTGAACTAGATGTGATGAAAGAATGAAAAACTCGCACGAGAAATCAAGAAATCGAGAAGAAGAAGAAGAAGAAGAAGAAGAAGAAGAAGAAGAAGAAGAAGAAGAAGAAGAAGAATCTGAGAAACAGAACAAGTGAGAAAAGCGATGGCATAAGTGTGCAGGGGAAGAGAGACTAAAGAAATAAACGAAAGATAAATACAGTGGAAAGACGATCAGATATTTAAGGAAAGGGGAGAGAGAAAATAAGTGTGAAGTTTCTCGAATATCGAGAGGCGGGGGAATGAAAATATGAGAAGGATCAAATATATAAAAAGCAAGATGTCCGAACTCGGAAGAAATGGAGATGATGATAAAGAAGAGGGAAAAGTGTAGGAATGGCGAAATGAATGAGTGGAGAGAGCGAGGGTAACTGTGAGAGCAGGAATCCAATAAGAGAATCGTAAGAAGAAGAAAAGGTTCCGCAGACGAAAAGGAAATGATAAATGGTTGGCAGAATATGAAAGAGTTTTGGGATGAAATAGAAAGTCGACTTAATCATCTGCTGCATGATAAGACGGAGAGCCGTAAGAAAGAAAATACTAAAAAATGGAGAAATTAACAGTGGCAGTAAATTATTATTATTATTATTATTCAGAAGATGAACCATATTCATAAGGAACAAGCCCAAAGAGGCCATTGACTTGAAATTCATGCTTCCAAGGAATATGTTGTTCATTGAGGGGAGGTACAAAGGAAATACAGAAAGAAGAGATCTCACTTATTGAAAAAAATAAATCAATTAATTAATTATTATTAAGCTAAATCGGAAAAAATGTATTAAAAAGCAAATAACTGGAAAAGCAGACAAAACTGAAGAAATGAGAAGCAACACAAGAACTGCATAGAGGGAGATTTTGAAATCAAAGGAAGCACAAACTATTGACACTATGGGAGAGGCAACCAAAATAGACTTGTCAGATATACAAGAGATTTCTATGAACGTACGAATCTAATCAATCACAACTGGGGCTTGTGATTGTTCGGCTTTCTGGCTGCAAGACTGGCCATATCTGATTTGAAAATGGTCTTCGTCTCAGGTTATTGCTTAACCGTTGTAGTTTTATATACGTTCCGGAATGTTGGTTTAATTTGCCTCAGTCATAATCCAGGTTCAAGTCTTACAGAGACAGATCTCGCGTGCCGAGAGATGATCTCTTATGAGCGTTCTGTGTGTGTGTGTGTGCGTGTGTGTGTGTGTGTGTCATGCTGCTACTTCAACTTCTCTCTCTCTCTCTCTCTCTCTCTCTCTCTCTCTCTCTCTCTCTCTCTCTCTCTCTCTCTCTCTCTCTCTCTCTCATAATATGGCATATAGAGAAGGTATTTCTTTAATTACTCTCTCAATTTTATGTAAATTTTCCGTCCTTTTGTCTGAATATATGTAAGTCCTGATGAAACTCTAGACATTACAGTCTTACCCTTTTTGACAGGTTGACTGTCAAGCTGACAGAAATGTGAGCTTTATAACGAAGGTTAGTCAACTGCTAAGCTTTGGGAAATTCATGACAAATCAGTAATAAAAACACGTTTTTTTCGTGTTTTTCATCAATGGTTAAGAAAAAAGCCACTGTAGAAAACCCAGCTTAAGTGAACAGATAAATATCAGGGGCTTTCAATCTTCACGGCTGAAGAGGAGGACCTTAGTGAAGTTCGAAATTTCCTGTATTTCTATGTATTCACTTAAACTTATTTTCTATAGCTTCTCTTCTTGACCATTCATGACAACAATATGAAACAATAACCACAGACACGACCAAGTAAAAACAAAAAATTACCACACAAACAAACAAAATTGTTTGACGAAAACAACACCTGTAGGGAGTTAGCACCGTCAGTGCACCTCATTCGTTGCACTGTAGGCATTACTTAAGGTTCTTGGCAGAGTCCCTTCGGCCCACAGCTGCAACACCTTTCATTCTTTTACTGTACCTCCGTTTCATATTCCCTTTCGTCCATCTTAGTTTCTTCAATCCTTTCCCAACAAATGTTTCATAGTGCAGCTGCAAAAGGTTTTCCTCCTGTTACACCTTGCAAACCCTTTTGCTCGGTCATTCAGCGCTGAATGACCTCATAGGTCCTAGCGCTTGACCTTTGGCCCAAATTCCATATTCTATTCTTTTGACGAAAACAAACGTCGAATAAAATAAGGCAAGTTGTGGTTAAAATTGTGTTCAGAATTTGAATCGCATTTTGCCTTTTCTAGAGACAGGCCTTTCTTTTTTCAGTATCAATTTTTCTTCTCTCTTTTTTATTGAGAAGGAAAAAAGGAAAACCCAACGCGAATTCAGATCTGGGGAAAAGTGATAGTACCTTTGTGTGAGTGACACCATTGTCAATAGAAGACATTCCTTCTGTCGATCACGAACCCAATTCGCTCTTTCCTTCTGCCTTTCACACTGGAGGTGATGGAAGCTGGTGGCACTCGCTGGGGAAGGGAGGAATGTGTCGACTAATAGTTTTTATTTATATTACTTTTCGAGTCTCAAAAAATGGTGCATGCAGGAGGGAACTGTTTGCTTTTTGTAAGATAATTCAAAAGTTATTTTGTTTACATACTCTACAGAACAGTTAGATACTTTATAGAACACCTTTGGTTTATAATCCAGAATATCCATGCAGAAGGGAAGTGTTCGCTCTATGTAAGATTATTGTTTGCATATTCTGTAAGTCTTGAAAATGGTTCAAAACTTTTTTGTTTACATACTGAACAAGGCTTCATTGGTTCATGATCGCAAAATCATACAGGAGGAAAATTTGGTTCATACTAACAGAATATCTATACAGGTAAAATATGTTTAGCCTGTGTAAAATAAGATTTTGTATGTTTTATGAGTCTAAAGAAATCGGTGCCTCACTTTCTTTGTTTACATTCTTAATAGAATAATTGTTTCGTAAAAAAACAATGCCTATAAATTATAGTTTGTAAATTTTATAAGTTTCAAAAATGATTCCACACTTCTTTTGCTTACGAGCATAAAAGAGTACCTTGCTTCATATTGACAAACTAGTTAAGCAGAACGGAAGGAAGAATTATGTTTTTTGCTGAGACGTACTGACTAATTTAATATCTTTGTTTAGTCCTCGATCTGGCTGTAGTTCTGTAGGATAATTTGAGTTCGGAGATATTGTTTATCAGATGTTCATATTAGGTATCCAGGTATTCTGGTTGTGTTGTCATCAAAGACAGATGGTTGTAGCTTCGTCATGAAAAATGTTTCCCTTTACACTTTCTTGTTTCACATGGAAACATGGACATTATCTTCTAATTAATATTTTAGTTATTGTCATGCCATGAGAACTGTTATTGACCAATGAGAATTTCTATCATTTTAAATTTCTTATTACAAAATAGAGGTATTTGGATATTTTCCCTTGAGTGAAGTGTTGTTATATTATTTTGGAAATGAACTTTTATGAAAAGTGATTGCCTGTGAAACCTTGTTCATATCTGATCAAAGATGGCTTTTGCAATTTGTATCCGACTCCTTGATAATGTATGTTTATCAATTTTTATAACCTGTGTGTCATAAACCTATTATCAAAAATATACATGACATTCAGTACCGGCTTCACAGCACATTGCGAAACAACTGTAATTATAGAACTTAACGGAATACCTGATCAGTGGCCATTGTCCCCCCCAAAACAATATTATATATATATATATATATATATATATATATATATATATATATATATATATATATATATATATATATATATATATATATATATAATATATATATAACAATAGAAGACTCATCAAACGTACCTAAATTTTTCCCCCAAAGTGAAATCATAATTGCGAAGCTCGAAAGCGTTGACCAGAATTTTCCAAAGTTCATTTTTACTGCAGAGGTAATTAGTCGTCGAATATGTGGCAATAAACGCATATTAAACAGAATTTTTATTTTGGCCTTTTTCAGGACATTTTTGTGGCACAAAGGAGGTCAGTGGGAACACTTCCTGACATATGGGTGCACTGAAATGGCTGCAGTGTAGCTACAAAAAATGAAGTCAATATAGAATGAATATAATTTGCATGTATGTAGGCTCGAACCATGGAAGAAAAAGAACTATAGACTACAGTGACGCGCCTTAAACCAAATGGCCATCACTTGATGGCCGTGCGGTTTAAAGTGCGTCACTGTAGTCCTGAGTCCTTGTCTTCTGTGGTTCGAGCCCACGAGACGACGAACTTATCAACTAAAAAATTCCCCTTAGGGAAACATGTATGAAAATATATTATTTCTGAGATAGAGTGAATTGGATATTAAAAAGACGTTTGTAGCTTAATGCTGGCATATAAAGCAAGGTGATGTGATAAAATTCATTCATAATATATATACAGTATATATATATAAATATATATATATATATATATATATATATATATATATATATATATATATATATATATATATATATATATATATATATATATATATATATATATATATATATATATATATATACATATCTTATATACACCACATACGCACACACACACTATATATATATATATATATATATATATATATATATATATATATATATATATATATATATATATATATATATATATATATATTTATATATATTTTCATGATGTTGCCTTGTAATACGTATATCCTCCTATGATTTTGACGTATTGAATTTTTTCATGTGTTATGTTTAATGATAATGGTTGTTGAAGTGTCATATTTAGTTTGACATCAGATCTCAAAAGTACTAATGATTACTTGATAGCGTAATTTAGAATTGTTGTTATAATTTTAATAGTAAAGTAATTTAGAACGAATATCTTTCTTGATAAAAGCGTAGTATTTGAACACGTGTGTGTGTGTGTGTCCAGGAAGGGCTTGTTTCATTTCAAGTGTCATCAGTTCAGATAAGAGGGAACGCTTTGTTTTGGGTTAGCGATGACAGATTTGCAAAACAAACGCCAATTCGTCCCATACGGGCTCAAGACGAGTGATTTCATGTTGTTGCATGCGTTGTTTGAGTCACGTACGCCACTTTGCGAGAAAGAATACGTGTCCTGATCAATTACGTCATGTTTTGTAAGATGCGTTCAAAACGTTTTGCTGGGATGACGTAACTTTCCTTCTAGAAGCTTCTCCATTGTATCTCGCACCCAAAACGCTTTAATGACGTCACCTCCCTGCTTCTAGAACTTTTGTATCTCGTACCCAAAATGCTTTAATGACATCATGTAATTGTTTCACGTATTACTGGAATCCTAAAATTTGTTTCATTCTGATTTCTGAGACCAGTCGATTTGGTTCCATCTCTCTCTCTCTCTCTCTCATTCCTAATTAGGAAGAGATTACTTTTAACGTAAATTTTTGTGGTCACTTTTAACATTAACTTTTGAGATCTGAATTTAGCAAAGTTATTTAGTTCGTAACGGCGCCTGGTAAAAAAGTGTGTATTGTGTAACGCAGCTGCAGCAAGTGATTTACAGAGGTTTTCACAAGTTGTGTAAGGTAACGTGAAATTTTACTTATTGATACCATGGTATGATAAGTTAGGAGGTTATGGTGTGATAAGTTAGGAAATTTTGAACAAGTGAAATCATTATTGATAAATCTTACGTGTATTTTTGTGTGTTTTTCTGTTTACAGTTTCTTTATGTTTTCACATTTTTTATGTTTGTGATGTAACATTTATTTACATAGCATTGTAAATATTTCTTGGTAATTTAACATTGCATACTTAATTTAACATTGCATACTTGATTTCATTTATTGAGATTTTCCTTTTAAATCTTGAGTGATTCTTGATAGTTTAAATTTTACTTGATTAATTTAAATTCCTGATAAAGTTTTTGTGAATTAGTTTTGTTTCATAATTTAATTCAAGAATTCATTGAGTTTTGTGTTATTTTCAACTAATAGTAAATTTTTCAGATTGTGAATTCTAATTAATTGTGAGTTCTAGTTATAAACTTTGAATCTGAAAATAAATTTTTGTATTTAACATTTTTAGAAAACAGTGTTTCATTTATTGATCACCAGTGAATAGGATTGATTGTGTGTGCATAAGGCAAAGTGATAAACATGTTTTGTTCTTTTAGTTTTGCTAAAGTGAATTAAGACCAGGGAAACAGTTAGAGTTTTTTGATGGAGTGATGCCCTTTTACTCTATAAGATTTCTAGTTTAATTTTTGATACCTCACATATGTTCTGACGAACTTAGTTTGATTTTTCAAGTGATTGATAAATAAGTTTTTTCTTAAGGGATCACTGTTACCTTTAGAGTACTCAGTCGTAACAATTAATGTTATGAGAGTTCAGGTATCTGGCTGAAGTGAGGTATATTTTTGAATCTTGAGATTAGTTGTGTAACAACCAGGTACTTGATACGCATCGTGACATAATATTGTTTGGTGCCCAGAGACCCGTGAAACAAAACAAAATATCACTCTGGTTTATGGTTTATACTGGTGGTGTTAGGGATATATTTTGATAGGAGAGTGACCACATAGTTATTTTTTGCTTTGTATTGTGAATTATTTAGTTAAGTAACTTAGAGAAAATGGCTCTGTTCAATGTTCAGAGGTTTTTAGCAGCTCCTTCCATCCAAGAGTTATCTGAATCCAACCTGACTAAGGCACAGTGGATTGCTTTAGCAGTAGCATGTGGGGGTAATGTGTCTAGTGGTATGATTAAGGCACAAATCAAATATATTGCAATCCAAGCGTTGATGGACTCTGGTAAAGTAGATGAAGAGTTAGGAGAGGCACAGGAATTGTTGAATGCAGCTGAGGCAGAATTTACAGATAAACATGAGCAAAAGAAAGAGAAAAGTGATGCAGAAGCAGAACTTAGACGTATAGAAGCAGAAGAAAATTTGATTAAGCTGAGGATACAGGCTGACAGAGAGAAAATGCAAGCAGAAAGAGAAAGAGAAGATAGAGAGAAAAGAGAAAGAAAGGAAAGAGAAGAAGAAAAAGCAGCAGAAGAAGAAAGAGAAAGAGCAAAAGAGGAGAGAGAAAGAGCAAGACATGAAAGGGAGATGGAGTTAATAAAAGCTCGATCCACATTACCTGTAATACCGTCTAACCCTACTCAAGGTAATTAAGACCCTGTATTTGATGTAGTAAGAGTGCAGAAGTTAATTCCGAAATTTACAGAAGAAGCCCCAGATGAGTTTTTTGATCACTTTGAAAAAGTAGCTTCAGGTATGGGATGGCCAGAGGATAAATGGTCTGTCTTGTTACAGAGTGTTCTCATTGGTAAAGGAAGAAGTGCCTATTTAGCCTTATCAGCTGATCAGTGTAAAGAGTACAAGGTACTCAAACATAATGTGCTACAAGTTTACCAGATGACCCCTGAATATTATAATGAAAGATTCAGATCTTTGAGAAAGGATGACAAGATAACTTTCTTGGATTATGCTTACAAAGTAAGAAGATGTTTTAAACGATGGTTGGAGGCTGCTAAAGTTAAATCTATGGACGAACTTGAGGAGTTAGTAGTTCTAGAACAATATCTTAGAGGAATTCCTGAACACATAAGAGCCTATTTAAGAGAGAGAGAGGTTAAAAAACTTGACAAAGCTGCTACATTGAGCGAAGATTTTAATATAATTTCTAGCAAAAGAAATTATAATGTCAAGTACCAGAACCAACAACGCACAGGTTTCAGATCTCATCCAAATTTCAGGAACATTACAACTGGAAATCCTTCTAGTGGCTATGCCAATACAAAGTCAGGTAACACCCCTCAGCAATTAAATGTTAAATCCTCATCATCCAGTCAGTTTTCAAGACAGATACAGAAGACTAATGTTGTCTGCTACAAGTGTGGAAGAGTAGGACACTACAGTCGAGATTGTTATCAGACACAACAGCAGACCAAACCAGTTGGTCAAGTGGTTAAAGGTAACCAGGTGAAGCAAACTACGAAGAGCAGTGTGGGAACGACTGAGACTAAACAAGCAGAGTGTTTAGCAACCAGTGGAAATGTAACTTCAAGCAGTGAGTGGCTGAGCAGCTTGGAGGCTTTTAAGCCATATATCTATGAAGGTACGCTGACAACTCAAGGAGGAAGTGTGCAGGTACCAGTCAAGGTATTACGTGATACGGGGAGTAACCATAGTGTGGTAGTTCGTGGTGCTCACCCACAGTTGGAGAAGAATCTCACCGGAGATTCAGTTATTTTGAAGGGTATAGGAGGAGAAGAGGTAACTCCTATATGCCGCTTGCATTTGTCCTGTGAATTGGTGACAGGAAATGTTGATTTTGCTGTAAAGGACTCACTAGCTGTTGAAGGCGTACATGTTTTACTGGGTAATGAAGTTGGTGGTGTACCATTTGTTCCTTGTCCTATAGTGACAGACAAACCATTAAGGGTTAGTCCTACGGTTGATTTAGAGAAGAAAAACCCCCACCTGTTTCCAAGTTGTGTAACTACCAGGAGTATGAAGAGAACTATGTCTGCAAGTGAAAATACTGAGGATTTACCTGCACCAGAAGAATCAAGTGATGGATCTTTAAGCTTAGAAGAACTGTTCCAGGAAAGTGAAGTTTCCCCTAGTGTTAGTAGTGAAGAGATTTCCCAAGAAGAAGAGGATCCTGTTGTTATTGAAGAGGCTCCGAGTAGTCAAAGAGTTCCTGAAGATAGTAGTGAAACTGTAGAAGCAGAGTTAGCAGATATGGAGAGTTCAGCCCTTGAAGTTGGTCAAGTGACAAGAGAGAAGCTAATGAAACTGCAGAAGAGGGATACAACGTTGGCTGATTTGTTCTTCAGAGTTGTTGATCAAGAAGAGATGCAACAAACCTCCACCTGTTATTATCTAAAGGAAGGATTGCTAATGAGGAAGCATCGACCTGCAGATATACCAGGAAATGCTGAATGGGGTGAATATCATCAAATTTTGATTCCATATCCATTGAGGAAACAAGTTGTAGCAGTAGCGCACGAGTCTGGACATATGGGAATCAGGAAGACTGTTGAGAAGGTTATGAAGTATTTTTTCTGGCCTGGACTTCACAAGGACGTTAGCAAATTTTGCAGTGTGTGTCACACATGCCAGATAGCTGGAAAACCGAATGAAACCATTCAGAAAGCACCCCTACAACCCATAGAAGTTAGAGGAGAACCCTTTAGCAAGGTAATTATAGATGTGGTTGGGCCACTTCCGAAAACAAAGAAAGGAAATGAATATCTATTAACATTAATGTGTCCAGTGACTAGGTATCCTGAGGCGATTCCTGTAAGAAGTATAAGTGCAAAGGTAATTGCTGAGAAGTTGGTGGAGTTTTTCTCCAAGTTTGGAATACCAGAAATTGTGCAAAGTGATAGAGGAACGAACTTTACTTCAAAATTATTCCAGGATGTGATGAACTTGTTAGGAGTAAAACAACAGTTATCAACTGCTTATCATCCAGAGACTCAAGGAGCCTTGGAAAGGTTCCACCAGACATTGAAAAGTATGTTAACTAAGTATTGTAATGAATCAGGAAGAGAATGGGATGCTGGTTTACCTTTAATGTTATTTGAAGTTAGGAATGCTTATCAAGAAAGCATGGGATGTTCACCAAATGAAATGATTTTTGGTCGAGACATTAGAGGTCCATTGAAGATTCTTGCAGAGAATTGGGAAGAAAATCAAGAGGAAATCCAAGGAGAATATGTGAAGAACTTGAGGAAAAGATTAAGAGAAATTAGAAAATTCTCTTTAGAAAATTTGAAAATAAGTCAAGAGAAAATGAAAAGGAAATATGATGCTAAAACTAAGCTAAGAAATTTTAGTATTAGACAGCAAGTTCTAGTGTTCTTACCAGTGAAAAGATTTCCCCTTACCAATAAGTTTCAAGGTCCTTATAGGATAATAGAGAAGTTAAGTGATCGAACTTATGTGATTGAAACACCAGGAAGAAGGAAACGACAAAGGAAGATACATGTGAATCTTTTGAAACCTTACTTCTCAGAGACTAAAACTGAAACAGTGTCAATAACACAAACAACTTCATCTACAGAGGACGATGACGGCTACGAATTAGGAGCTGAAAACAAGATGAACAATTCTTCAATATTAGAAAATTTGGAAGATAAACTAAAACATCTGAGTATTGAGCAAAGTAGTGAATTAAGTGAAGTTATTCAAAGTTTCCCTGAAATTTTTGCAGATGTACCTAGGTGTACCAATCTGACAAAGCATGAGATAAAGATCAGAGAAGATGGAAAACCTTTTAAAATGAGAGCTTATCGCTTATCACCTTTTCATCGAGATGTTTTGAAGAAAGAAGTTGAATATTTGTTGCAGCATGGATTAGCAGAACCCAGTTCAAGTCATTATAGTTCTCCTTGTGTGTTAGTGAAGAAACCAGATGGCTCATTTAGGATGTGTACTGATTATAGGAAACTGAATTCCATCAGTGTGGCTGACAATTATCCTTTGCCTCTTATTGATCAATTACTTGATAATATTGGGCAAGCCAAATTTGTTTCCAAGATAGACTTGTTGAAAGGATATTATCAAATTCCCTTAGATGAGAATGCTAAGTTGCTGTCAGCTTTCATTACTCCTTTTGGACTGTATCAATACACTGTTTTGCCGTTTGGTCTGATGAATGCACCTGCAACATTCCAGCGAGTGATGGATCAACTACTAGGATCAATAGAAGGAGTAGGTGTATACCTTGATGACATTGTGATTTATTCTAATACATGGGAAGAACATCTGAAGATATTAAGAAAAGTGTTCAAGAAATTACGGGAAGCAGGACTAACAATCAACTTACAAAAAAGTGAGTTTGGAAAGGCAACTGTACAGTACCTAGGATTTGAAGTTGGAAAAGGCCTTCTCGCTCCTATTGACGCTAATGTAGAAGGTATCCGTAAGGCTACCCCTCCTGCTACGAGGAAACAGCTACAAAGATTTTTGGGCATGGCTGGATTTTATCGCCGGTTCTGTCCAAATTTCTCAGCCGTAGTAGCTCCCTTAACTGACTTAACCAGTCCTAAAAGAAAGTTTGATTGGACTCCAGAATGTCAAGAATCATTTGAGAAGGTTAAAGCCATATTAACTTCAAGACCAGTGCTTCAAGCTCCAGACTTCAATAAAAAGTTCGTGATACAAGTTGATGCATCCGACTGTGGAATTGGAGCTGTTCTACTTCAAAAAGATGACAACAGAATCTTACATCCAGTATGTTTTATGTCTTCAGAGTTGAAAAAGCACCAGAAAACATACTCAACAATTGAAAAAGAAACATTAGCATTAATCACAGCATTGAAAAAGTTTGAAGTGTATGTGAACCGACCTAGGAATGAAGAAATTTTAGTATTGTCGGATCACAACCCAATCTCATTCATCAATAAGATGAAAAATAATAATATGAGACTGACCAGGTGGTCTTTATGCCTGCAACCATATAATGTAAGTGTTAAACACATTTCAGGAAAAGATAATGTCATAGCAGATTATTTATCCCGTTGTGAATCGTTGGATTCAAACCCGGGATAAGTAATCTTCTCGGGGGAGGAATTTCATGATGTTGCCTTGTAATACGTATATCCTCCTATGATTTTGACGTATTGAATTTTTTCATGTGTTATGTTTAATGATAATGGTTGTTGAAGTGTCATATTTAGTTTGACATCAGATCTCAAAAGTACTAATGATTACTTGATAGCGTAATTTAGAATTGTTGTTATAATTTTAATAGTAAAGTAATTTAGAACGAATATCTTTCTTGATAAAAGCGTAGTATTTGAACACGTGTGTGTGTGTGTGTCCAGGAAGGGCTTGTTTCATTTCAAGTGTCATCAGTTCAGATAAGAGGGAACGCTTTGTTTTGTGTTAGCGATGACAGATTTGCAAAACAAACGCCAATTCGTCCCATACGGGCTCAAGACGAGTGATTTCATGTTGTTGCATGCGTTGTTTGAGTCACGTACGCCACTTTGCGAGAAAGAATACGTGTCCTGATCAATTACGTCATGTTTTGTAAGATGCGTTCAAAACGTTTTGCTGGGATGACGTAACTTTCCTTCTAGAAGCTTCTCCATTGTATCTCGCACCCAAAACGCTTTAATGACGTCACCTCCCTGCTTCTAGAACTTTTGTATCTCGTACCCAAAATGCTTTAATGACATCATGTAATTGTTTCACGTATTACTGGAATCCTAAAATTTGTTTCATTCTGATTTCTGAGACCAGTCGATTTGGTTCCATCTCTCTCTCTCTCTCTCTCATTCCTAATTAGGAAGAGATTACTTTTAACGTAAATTTTTGTGGTCACTTTTAACATTAACTTTTGAGATCTGAATTTAGCAAAGTTATTTAGTTCGTAACGGCGCCTGGTAAAAAAGTGTGTATTGTGTAACGCAGCTGCAGCAAGTGATTTACAGAGGTTTTCACAAGTTGTGTAAGGTAACGTGAAATTTTACTTATTGATACCATGGTATGATAAGTTAGGAGGTTATGGTGTGATAAGTTAGGAAATTTTGAACAAGTGAAATCATTATTGATAAATCTTACGTGTATTTTTGTGTGTTTTTCTGTTTACAGTTTCTTTATGTTTTCACATTTTTTATGTTTGTGATGTAACATTTATTTACATAGCATTGTAAATATTTCTTGGTAATTTAACATTGCATACTTAATTTAACATTGCATACTTAATTTAACATTGCATACTTGATTTCATTTATTGAGATTTTCCTTTTAAATCTTGAGTGATTCTTGATAGTTTAAATTTTACTTGATTAATTTAAATTCCTGATAAAGTTTTTGTGAATTACTTTTGTTTCATAATTTAATTCAAGAATTCATTGAGTTTTGTGTTATTTTCAACTAATAGTAAATTTTTCAGATTGTGAATTCTAATTAATTGTGAGTTCTAGTTATAAACTTTGAATCTGAAAATAAATTTTTGTATTTAACATTTTTAGAAAACAGTGTTTCATTTATTGATCACCAGTGAATAGGATTGATTGTGTGTGCATAAGGCAAAGTGATA
This sequence comes from Macrobrachium rosenbergii, assembly GCA_039081455.1. Classification (NCBI taxonomy): domain Eukaryota; kingdom Metazoa; phylum Arthropoda; class Malacostraca; order Decapoda; family Palaemonidae; genus Macrobrachium; species Macrobrachium rosenbergii. Next base: position 10,063,061 of record JANJGK010000027.1, on the reverse strand, counting down.
AACATGTTTTGTTCTTTTAGTTTTGCTAAAGTGAATTAAGACCAGGGAAACAGTTAGAGTTTTTTGATGGAGTGATGCCCTTTTACTCTATAAGATTTCTAGTTTAATTTTTGATACCTCACATATGTTCTGACGAACTTAGTTTGATTTTTCAAGTGATTGATAAATAAGTTTTTTCTTAAGGGATCACTGTTACCTTTAGAGTACTCAGTCGTAACAATTAATGTTATGAGAGTTCAGGTATCTGGCTGAAGTGAGGTATATTTTTGAATCTTGAGATTAGTTGTGTAATAACCAGGTACTTGATACGCATCGTGACAATATATATATATATATATATATATATATATATATATATATATATATATATATATATATATATATATATATATATATGTATATATATATATATATATGTATATATATATATATATGTATATATATATATATATGTATATATATATATATATATATGTATATATATATATATATATATGTATATATATATATATATATGTATATATATATATATATATGTATATATATATATATGTATATATATATATATGTATATATATATATATATATATGTATATATATATATATATGTATATATATGTATATATATATATATGTATATATATATATATGTATATATATATATATGTATATATATATATATGTATATATATATATATGTATATATATGTATATATATATATGTATATATATGTATATATGTATATATATATATATATATATATATATATATATATATATATATAATGTGTATATATGTGTATATATGTGTGTGTGTGTGTGTGTGTGTGTGTGTGTGTGTGTGTGTGTGTGTGTGTGTATGCTCTCTACTGGTCACTCGATACTAGTGTAATTAATCTCATGTTTGTATGCATTTAAACACAGATATATTTCCATGCAAACCTATGAATCTCCCACGAAATATTTATTGCGAATAGACCGTAATCAATAACCACTAAAATCGTCTGTTTATTTTTTCATATTGGCAAATTCAGTCCTTCGGTACGACTACCAACAAAATCCCCTTATGGCTGACTTAGTCCACCATGGCACCGGAATATCTGGATATCCTCGAGTTTAGGAAACAGTGTAACTCGTGGGTGAAGTTTTCTCGTAATGCAAGCCTTCGTCTGAGGCTGCTCCGTTTTCAGAGATTTTGTTGTTGACTGTCGAAAGTGAACGGGCATGTAATAGCGAATGTGTGTGTGTGTTTGTACAGTATAAACAAAACAATCGTATCCATAAAAATGACGAAGCATTTGATATTGAGCTGCAATTCCGTTCATGAAAATGGGCTGGATTTCAGATGACCAACGACGGAAAATTAATTTTCCGAAAGTTACGAGTTAAGTTCTTTTCAGACTTTCATGAAATTGTGGTTTAGTTCTGAGAAGGAGTTGAACTTTTAATCTAGCATCTAATGGAGAGACATATAAGCAAAATAAAAAGAGTTAAATTAAACAACTGAATTCATAAAAAGTACACAACATATGAAATTGAATTGCATGTGTTTTCGTAAAAATGGACCTGATGTCAAATAACCATAATTGGGAAAAATTTTTTTCCAAAAGTTCTCTTCCCAAAATTCTGAAACCAAGACGTAATTTTGACAAAGGTATAGATTATTTTTTTTATATGAATCTTTATTTTACTAAACAGAGCACTTATTCTGATTCAGATTATTATTTTTCTTTAAATATGAATCTTTATTTTACTAAATAGGGAGTTTGATCTTACTTAGATTATTATTTTTCTTTAATCATGAATCTCTATTTTACTAAATAAGACTCAATATCTAAAATTTCTTCAGGTCTCGAACTGACACGAATGTACAAAGCCTCATTACTCTCTTGAACGTCTGTGGAAAGGTGCTTAGTGTGTCTACGGTGTTGTATTTATATGGACTCTGGTAACTTTGGTTACAAGCGCCACGTTCTTTCTTTCAAGGATTTCCTTTGGCTTAGGCTGCCACGTGGATATTGAGACCATCTCAGATATAAACTACAAAGGAAGTCTTCTTAATTAGGTCGTTTGAATACAAAGCATATGATGGGCGTGGACTGTAAGTTCTCTCTCTCTCTCTCTCTCTCTCTCTCTCTCTCTCTCTCTCTCTCTCTCTCTCTCTCTCTCTCTCTCTTCTACACACACACACACACACACACACACACACACACATATATATATATATATATATATATATATATATATATATATATATATATATATATATAAATATATATATATATATATATATATATATATATATATATATATATATATATATATATATATATATATATATATATATATATATGTGCAGGTGGTTCTGCGGCTAGAATGTTCACCTTACCAGATAAAGATATTAGAGTTCGGTTCCCATTTTGCTTATGCTGGCATAATTGGTGAACAATGTACCTGGTAGTCAGACAGATGTGGTGGTAACAAGAACATCTTGATGAGGTAAGAAAACAATGTAATTTAATATAGGCCTAAAAAGCCTGATTATAGCCTGACTATTCAAAAGGAGTTTAATATTTATTGAAGACTGAATTATTTCATTATAATCCTATAATGTAACATTAATTTCATATACCATTCTATTGAAAGTAACCCTTTATTAAGAACGGCAACTTATATGCGACATCTGGTGATAAACATGACAAAACGTCAAAATGCTTAATTCCATCAAATCTTGTCAGAATTTGATGAACACATTCCATAAGAAATTCTTTGCACTGGGTGTAAAACAACTTAACATCCTTATGATTATTTCCTATATCTTTAGCAATGCTGCTAATGGTTTCGGTAGCAGCTAATCCAACATAAACCTTGTGTAAGGGGGCGTGATTCAATTCATTTCTTGGATTGATATCTTCGATTTTGGTATCCCGTACATACTGAAGTGTCATGAAATCCGAGCATAGATTCATAACAAGGGTGGTAATTTCCTTATTAAGTTGATGCAGGAGAGGAAGCTCACTTTGAAACAATGTATTAAATGATAATAATCTTCCTAGGTTAAAAGAAAGGAATTCTAGATATGCTTGCGTGAACTTGTTATGAAGATTTTTCACGATGCTATCGTGAGTATGTGTGGGGTCTTCAATGGCCACTTGTGTAAAATACAGTTTTAAGGGTTCGTGCTGCTGTAATATTCGGTCCACATACATTTTCATTGATAGCCATCGTGTTCGTCCTGCTCGAAGAATGCTTTGTTTTTCAACATGAAAAAACTCCTGAAATTCGTGGAATTCTTCAATCCTTTTGGATGACAAACTAAAATGAGAATAAACATTTCTGCATAAATCTTCCAATGATTTTGGAAGCTTCAGTGAAGCATAAGACGCACATAAGTGTATTAAGTGACATGAGCATTTAACAGTTATAATCCATGGACAGTCTTTAGTCAATAGTTGTGATACTGAATGATGTTTTCCAAACATCACATTGCACGTATCAGCACAGAATCCTATCACGTTCTCCATAGGGATTTTTCTTTCATTCATGCAGTCTTGAATTTTACCATATATGGTATCAGCTTTACCATTGGGAATCTCAATAAGATCAATAAAGATGAAAATCATTTTAAACATCTCTATATCAAAGTATGTCCCCCATCAGTGCCAGTTGAGATGTGGTGGATTTATCGGTTGTTTCATCGATAATGAGGGAACATTTTTTTTTGCTGTAATTGCTCTATTCCCTCTTGCATGAAGTAAAATCCAAGCACTTGCCGTATGGTATTAGTAGCTTTCTGTTTACCAAGTGTAATTTTCTTTAGGACATTATCTGTTGGAAACACACTTCGCTGCAATGAAACTACAAATCCTTATTTCCATTTTTGCAGCAGCTTCTTTAGATGGGCCTAGAAACGAGCTGACACTGGGTTGAGATTTTTCTAATGCAATACGTTTTTTCTGAGACTCTTGATGAGCCTTGCTTTCACCATGACGAGAAATAGCCGATTTAGCACACGTTATCTTTATATTACAAACACCACAAAAAGGCACATCTTTTCCTGTCACAGTCTTTTTTGTAGCCATGTTTTAAACTGTGGGTTTGTCAGCCATGAATCTACAAACTTTTGTTCAAATTTTTTGCTTCTCTTCGCACTAGGAAGATCTTTCTTTTCTTTGTCTGTATCATATTCACTATCACAGTCACTGCTTGGATATTTTGATGCCATTTTGTAGTTGCTTTAACACATATGCCGACACACAGTATAATAGACAAGCCTGGCGCTGGACTTTAACCGGTGGCTTACTCTGAAGTCTGAACTTAACAGAAGTGTTGCGCACAATTTCGTAATTTTCGTCACAGTCACAATGACACGTATTGTGAGTCACCAACATGACTGAAACATGTATAGCGTACGGTCACCCACGGCCGGGCAGAACCAAAGATCAAAAGACAGAATATGGTTAACACAGAGGATGAGTGCTGACGCATTGGAATTATATTATAATGCTAAGGAATTCTATACAAAACCTAGTTTCATACTTTGTCGGTAAAAAAAAAAAAAAAAAAAAAAAAAAAAAAAAAAAAATATATATATATATATAATATATATATATATATATATATATATATATATATATATATATATATTATATATATATATATATATATATATATATATATATATGATATCCTAAGTAAAATTTCCTTGAAATTACCTTGAAATACCTCGATTTCCTTGAAATTTCCTTGAATTTTCCATTTCCTTGATTCCTTCCTTGTGACCTCCAGATTTCCTTGAAACAAGGAAATTTCCTTGAAAGTGGAAATACTGACGGCAAAGAAAGCTTTATCCTAATTAAAAACATTTAGTCTAAGAAACGCACTTTGTTGAAAAAGAAACCGTTTCCCTGTTTAATCATTTCACCTAATGAATGCTCCCCTTCCTAAGTTAACCTTCAGATCCTGGTGACTGGGGTACGTTCACATAGTTCTCGAAAGCGATTCCCTTTTCAGCAAAGACGCTTTTATGACGGTGGGTCTTGCTCAAACTCGTAATGTCCTTTATGCGCGTGCGCGCGATACTTTCCTAAAAAGAATAGTTGGTCATAATCATGATAATCACTGTAACAATGGAATGCTGATGTTTTTAAAATTATTTTCCTTTTTTGGGTTCTGAGCCGTTCTGTGGTTTATTACAGAGGCAGGAATTATTTGGCTTCTAACAGGTAAAATGAATCTCAGTTTGTTAAGATTAATTGTTGTAGCAACCAGGAAGAACCACTCACACACACACACACACACACAGAGAGAGAGAGAGAGAGAGAGAGAGAGAGAGAGAGAGAGAGAGAGGAGAGAGAGAGAGAGAGAGAGAGAGAATTTATAGTAATTTAGAGAAGGTATTCAGTTACACACACACGCATAATATATGTATATATATATACAGTATATGTGTGTATATATAAGTATATATATATATATATATATATATATATATATATATATATATATATATATATATATATATATGTATATATATATATATATATATATATATATATATATATATATATATATATATATATATATATATATATATATATATACATACATACATATACCTCTAACTTCCGGAGCAAACAGCTCGAAGAACAATCCAAGGCGGTTCAGGGAAAGGCACTGCTGTCTTTATGCATTTTATTAAAATATGCCGACGTTTCACAACTCCTCATAGTTGCATTTTCCAGGCTGCAAACAGCGAACATGGCAATCAGTAAATTAAAATTAAAATCACAAGTCAGAATTACAATTACAATAAAACGTTCACAATAAAATTACTAAACCTATCCTAAAAGAACAAGTAAAAGGCTGTAACAACCTACCCAGAAGGAAGTTAAAAACAAACTACTGCACTCGCATTGAGTATTACAAAAGAGAGAGAAAATAAATAAATAAATAAACATACAGACAGAGAAGAAACAACTTAACAAGACCATCAGGCAATAAACAGTTGTGTAGAGGATGTGTGGGAGTTTAATGGTGGTACAGTTAATTTAATAATAATAGATTCAAGTATTGTTAAATCATTTGCTTTTTGTACTTGTCCTATTACTGAAAAATCTTTATTTTCTAAGAATGTTTTACATATCTTCGAGTGATTCCTGATATTAGACTGGTCAGGGCTGGACAATCTGCTCCCAGGTATATATATATATATATATATATATATATATATATATATATATATATATATATATATATATATATATATATATATATATATATACCTGGCATAAATGAAAGATGTTTTCTAACTGGATGGTTTATTTTTCATAAAGCTTACAATTTTATTGGTCTGATGGATTATTTCTTCTATTTTCTTTTCGTTTCCTTTAACTGTGTTGATGTGACTTGAATAACAAAGGTCTTCGTTGCTTCTTAGCTCTTTTAAAACAATGGAAGAAAGTTTTTTAACAACTATTTACCCTCGAACAAGATTAGAAAGTTTTTAAATAGTCTTTGATCTCTTTGGCATATTCCTAGCAGAGGTCACCTGCCCTTCGTCTTATGGTCATTGTGATGATTGCGTGAGATTATCTTTGGTAGAATAATTCCTTCAGTTCTATATTTCATATAAATATAGAAGTTCTTAAGAGAAGAAGAAGCTGTATCTTTCCCTTAAGCCTCTTTGTGCTGTTTACACGCCATCAATTATTCTTTCCTTCATCTCAGCTATCAAAGGATACGTGAGACTTATCATCCGTCGTGTCTGGGGTATTGCTGTCATATTTCGTGCGTTCTCTCTCCGTCTCTATTCTATGTGAGTATATACATACATACACACACCACACATATACACTATATATATATATATATATATATATATATATATATATATATATATATATTTGTGTGTGTGCACGTATGTGTATGCATGTATGCATATACTCACACAGAATAGATACAGAGAGAGAGAGAGAGAGAGAGAGAGAGAGAGAGAGAGAGAGAGAGAGAGAGAGAGAGAGAGAGAGAGAGAGAGAGAGGACTTAAAATTGGGGTTATAGATCAAACGAACGTATATACTCGTATATATATATATATATATATATATATATATATATATATATATATATATATATATATATATATATATATGACTATTTATCATATCACCGTGATTCATATACAATCAGAAAGCTACAAACGTCCTTTAATATCTAATTCACTCTGCCTCGGAAGTAATATATTTTCATATATATATATATATATATATATATATATATATATATATATATATATATATATATATATATATATATATATATATTAGTTGTTTTATAACAACGAAAACAATCCAAAGACCTCATACAATTTACCAGTGATCAGGGTTGAAGTAAAGTCAACCGAAATATAGGTCTTTAATTTCTTTTTCTGTACAACCCTGGTTCCTTAGGCTTTGGGATTGGTTGTGTTTCCTGTTTCCCCCATTTCTTTGGCCTGGTGTGCAAAGTTTCTGGCTTCTTCTTGTGGGCTGGAATGGCTGCTTGCATTGTCCTGGCCTTTCCGGAAATTTTCGCAAGGAATTTCCGGGTTTGGGTCACAGGCGTTTGTCTGCTAATGTTGGCACACCATTCATGCCATGCCTACTGTTTAATCTCCTTTGTCTCTGATGTGGCATGGGCTATTACCTTTCTGAGGAGACTGTGTATATCATTGGATGGATTTTGCCAAAAAAAAGTTTTCTGACTCTGTTGACTCTGGCTTTGAGTTCTCTGGATCTTTCACAGTTATACCAAGCACCCTTGCAGTTGGTCCTGGCTGGTTTGAGCTTTGGGATGGAGGCATTTGCTACCTCTTAAGTTTGCCAGTGAACTCCTTGCAGATTTTCCAGGTGGTCCATGGACCATCTTGTCATTGTGGCTTCAAAAACAGCCCAGTTGGTAAACTTGGGGTTCCATCTCTTTTTGGGGAGGGGGGTGGTATGGGAGGCAGTTTTTTGAGTTGTAGGCCAATATCAATGGCTAAATGGTCACTTTTGAGGGTTTCATTCAACCTCCATGTTGCTTGCTCCTTTAAGGCTGAGTTTAGGAAGGATAGGTTCAGCCTTCCTCCTCTTAGATGAGTTGGCACTACACTATTTACCAGACACACTTCTGGGAATTTACATGTTAATTGGTGTAGGTGTCGACCTGTTGGATTGGTTTGTTGTGAGTTCAAAAAAAGGGTGATGTGCATTAAAGTCCCCAGCAATTAAAGTGTTTTCTTGTGTTGCTGTGTTAAAAAGTGCTTCCCCCTCAAAAGAGCTGTTTGGAGACCTGTATATGTTGTGTATTGTGAGTGTCATGTTTGCAAGTGTGATTTTTACACTGAGTGTTTCTGTGTCTTCCCCACATGGAATGTCATTTTCTTGGACAGAATTGTGTTTTTCACAAGTATGATGAAACCTCTTTTTCTGTCAGTGTGTGGTGTTCTGTAGACCCTGTATCCACTTAATGAGAATTTGTCACTTTCCCTTACTAGTGTTTCCTGTAACAGTATGATGTCATAGTTTTGTATTTATGTGTGTACCTGTAGGAATACGTATTTATGACTCTCACTGAGAATGCTCCACTGTAGAATTTTTATGGTATGTGTATCACTGCACTCATTTACTTCCCTTGGATTTTCACTGTTTCTTATTTCACTCACACAGACACTGAGTGTGCTCCGAGCACTGACACTGGGGATGGCACTGATACTGGCACTTGGGATGAACCTGATGCTTGCACTGGGAATGAAGCTGACACCGGCTATGCTTGTGGCACAGTTTTCACTGCTGTTACCTACTTGCGCTGACATGGAGCTGCAAAAAAGTCCTGTTGCTGTGTCGAGAGAGTTGCTGACTACTTCCATGGCGATGCGGTCATAAAAGTGGATGCCACACAGCTTGACGAATTGCTTTAGTACACCAATGAGGAAATTGGAGAACTCCTATGCATGTGTGATGTACCTCTTTTCTCTCAGTTCTCGGCGGATGTCATATCTATGGGGCTGGGGGGGGGGGGGAGGAGAGGAAACAGGGTTGTATGGTTTGGGGAGCCGAGGTCGGTGGTTCAGGATGTGGGATTTGGAGAGGTTAGTATGTAGGTGGTGGGTTCAGGAGAAGGAATTGGAGGATCAGGGAAGGTGATTCTCCTTCTCGGGCCAGTGGACGGTTTCCTAGGCGTGTGAAGTTGGTCAGAGTGCTGTCTGGTGTATGCTGGGTTCTTCATTCTCTGAGGCTGCTTATGTGGTTTGGCTGACTGCGCAACCTTGGGGGTCATTCGAGGCATAGGACTGTGGCCTCTGCTGGTGGGTGTTTGCTGGGGCTGCCTGGTGGGGTCTGGTGGGCTGCTCTGTTGAAGAGGCTCCTGTGTGTGATGCCCTTTAGCCTGTCTATTTTCTGTAGCCTTATAGGACATTTCCTGTTCCAGGCGTGGTGGTTGCCCTTGCATGCCTGACATCCGGCCTTGGTGGCCTTTCTGGATTTGAACTTCTCTGTGCACATACCAGTGGGATTTCTTCCACTGCACACACTGCACACTGCCTGAGCAGTACATGCACTGCTGTAGTGTCCATACCTTTGGCAGTTGTATCATCTCAGAGGCTCTGGTGTGAAGTTGATGACTGGGAAGATGCCCCATACTCCCAGATTAATCCTCTCTGGTTGCTTTCCTTTCCAGAGTATGAGTACCTTATTTTTTAGTAGCTGGTTTGGACCCTTTGTGCTACACCTCATTGCTTTGGCAACCTGTAGATGGTCCAAAATAGCATTAATGTCGGAGGAGTGGGGAAAGTGGCATAAACTACATTTAATATACTTTTCTTCAGGGTTTAACAACTGGAAATATTGAGCATTTTGTCTCATCCATTAATCCATCTCTTCATCCTTTGGCAGTGCTAAAAGTTCTCCTTGTACAGTAGGCCTTACCCTAAATACCTTACCTGGGTTTTGGCTTTCTAAATCCTTAATGAGGGCATAGGAGCTACTACCTGTGGGTGGGGTGAAAATGTATTTGGTCTCAGGGTAGGCAGTGTCTGCTGGGAGTCCTCCTTGTTTGTTCTTCTTTCTTGTGATAAGGATAAAACCGTTATTTGTGTCCATGGATGAGGTGTCTTCTCTTTCCCAAGAGGTGGCAGCTGTGTTTCCTTCTTTGTCAGAAGTGGCAGACTGGAGGTGTGGTCGGGCTGAATCAGGTAGATCTGAAAAAGAGGAAGAAGAAGACATCGTTCTCTTACGATTCTCATCTGCCATCTTGGCTGGAAATGTGGCTGCTGCGCTGGGTGTGGGCTGGCTCAGAGAGTCCATGGGGAGAGAAGAAGGTCCTGGAAAGAGAGGTGATTATGGAAAAAAGATGGATGCTTATATTTTTTTGGGGGAGAGGGATTCTTTCACTGCTGTAAGAGAGGTTATGTGCTGCTTTACTGAAAGCAAAGATTCTCGCCGATGCTCAGCTGCCACTGGTTGGGTTGGCGCTATCACTCGCTGCTGCTCACATTCACCAGGAAATTCTCTCTTTGAGAGAGAGAGAGAGAGAGAGAGAGAGAGAGAGAGAGAGAGAGAGAGAGAGAGAGAGAGAGAGAGAGAGAGAGGTAGATGTTACTGCTAGGAGAGCCAAGCAGTAACTGGGAAACAGCAGCAGCAGCAGCAGGGGGGGGGGATAGGATAGGGTGGGGGGTTCGATTACAAATCGAATTAAACCCCTAGGGGTCCCCCGGAAGTAGGATAAGGTTTTGGAAGGGGGGTATAAAGGGGGGGGGAAAGGAAGGTATAAGGGGGAGGGTATAGAATGGGACAGACCCATTTGTCATTGCGTGTGGGATGTGATGTTTTTTTTTATTTCTGTGTTTAGTGTCAAAGTCAGTGCCGTCCAAGACTTGTTAGTTGTCGTGTGTTAACTGGGGCTATTAGGAGGAATTTTAAGGGTCTTTTTTGATTCTTGGCTCTTGGTCCTCGGTTCTAATGTTGGATCGTCTTCCCTCTCTCCCTCCCTGTGGGGGGGGAGGGGGGGAGGGGGGACTCAGACCACGGTGTTATTCAGGGGTTAGTAAATTGCTTGGGTTAGTGTGTTAGTTTGCTTTCGGGCTCATACCCGAGTGATTATGTCTGCAGAGTATCAGTTCTCTATGCAGGGTTTTGTGAGTCTAACTACTTTTTTTTTTTTTTTTTTTTTTTTTTTTTCGGGGGGGGGGGGGGGGCGAGCTAGCTAGGCAAGTTCCCTAAGGAGCCTTGTCTTTCTAGGCATCGCCTTCCCCCTTTTTTTTTTTTTTTTTTTTTTTTTTTTTTTTTTTTTTTGTTAGTCAGTTTTAGTATTCCTATTACTACTGCAGACCTACTACTGGGGGACTTCATTCACACGCTCATTCATTCTTCGGGGACCCCACTCCCCTGACTTCACTCTACTACTTTCATTCTCTTCCACGATCCGCCGCGTTCTCTCGTCGTTCTCGGGCTGTGTGGGGGAGGGAGGCCTACTTCCTCCCCCTCCCTCTCGCTCAGCTGAGTGGAGGAGAGCTGGTGTCTGTCACCCTCGCTCCGCTCCTCTCTCGCAGCGCTGGCTCGACTCCCTCCACCCTCGCCCCAGCATTCCCGCAGTCAATCCCCCCCCTCTCCGCCGCTGATGAGGGAGGGAGCGGGGAAGAGTCCCCTGCACCTCCCCCACCCGTCAGCGGGTAGTGGCGAGACTGCCGTCATCGGTTGCTAGGGCTGGGTGTGAGTGTGTCACCGTTGCTAGGGAGGTGCTTGCGTTGGTATGTCAGACCAGCTCGCCTTGCTCCGTCTTCGTGCGTTCGTTTGTGCGTATAGTTGGACTCGCGGTGTTGTTGGATTGTTGATATGACGACTGAGTGTTGGTTGTGTGTTTTAATCTTATAGTCTTGCGGTTTTTTCTATACGTTTATTGTGTCTATGTTAACGGTATCCACGCCCGCGGTGTACGGTTGAAGGAGCTCCCCTACGATGTCGCTAGTTGCCGTTTGAGACGAGTTCGGTGTAACTACCGGCCACCGCCCTCCCCCACCCTTCAACTTTGTGACGCAATGCTCCCTCCCATGAACCCCCGCACGCGCATTTACCTGTATTATCTTCGTGTTTTCCTATCTTTACTGGGTATTGTTAGCTAATGGGTTACTTTATTATTTTAATTTTAATTTTGTGTGGCTTAATTATTTTTGTTTTTATTAATCGTCTTCGTTACTATCGTCATTTCCGTCGCTATCTGTGTCGTAGTCCATGTATATGGGGTCTGGTAGTCCGTCTTGTACGTGTCTCGAGAGTCGTCTCCACCAGAGGTGGGTGCTATAGTCTTCGTCATCAAGGGAAATTAAACTGTTAGTCGTTAGATCTTCGTCCTGGTCGGATAGTTTCTGCCAAACCTTGTCTGCAAGGCGATAGTATCGGAGGTTGATCGCTTCGATGCCGTATTTAGCATGAAGGCGCTCCAGACTATTTCCTCCCAGATCACGGTTATTGCATCCTTCTATCCAGCACAGGATTCCGTTCTGAAATTGCTGTATTCTGCGTCTGTCTGTGTTACTAATCAAGCATGTCGGTATGATCGGGTATTCAAGTGCTGGTCTGATTAGGGCCTTATAGAGATGTGCTTTTGTCTTCGGTCTGAGGTTTCCGAACCGTGCCAATTTGGCTTTGGTTACTCTAGCACTCTTGATCCTTTGTCGGACGTGTGAATACATCCCAGTCCGGGTCAGAGTGAGTCCAAGAACCTTAGCCTTATTGGCAAACGGTACGGGTCTGTCATCCACTAATACGTCATTTGGTCTTTTTGCCGAAATTGACAATAATGTAAATTTGTCCTGGTTGGTCTTGATTTTCCATTTTCTTTCATAGTTATTGAGTTCAACAATGTGTTGACTCGTCCGTAGTGCTAGTCTTTGTCTGCTTCGGTCATTTGTCATTATTATTTGTGTCACGTCGTCCGCAAATACTAGGTTAATGCACCCCTCCCTTCCCCGTGGCATATCATGGGTGTAGAAGATGTACAGTGTCGGTGAGAGAACGGATCCCTGTGGGACACCGCTTCTCAGGGTAAAAGGGTCAGACGTCAGTCCTTCAAACTTAATGTCGTTCTGTCTATTGTCTAAGAAATTGCAGAGAATTCTTGTCGTTACGTCTGGTAAGTCCGCATTAAGTATTTTGGATTTTAAGCCGTCGTGCCAGACATTATCGAAAGCCTTCGAGACATCACGGCAAACGATGTTTGCCCTGCCTCTCCGACTTTGATTCAGTGCTAGCATTTCGTGTAGCGTCGCAATTGCTGTCTGGGTCCCTCGTTCCCGTCTGAATCCAAACTGGTATTTTGGAAATATGTCTTGTTCTTCGAAATGCATATTTATTCTGTCCTTTAACAAGGTCTCCAGGATCTTCCCGGGTACTTCCAAGAGAGTTATTGGTCTATATTTGAGGGGGTCGTGGGTATTGTTCAGGTCTTTATGGGTAAGCGTCATCCGTCCTCTCTTGAATTTATCCGGGAAATATCCGATACTGTATGACATATTATTAATGTTAGTTAGATCTCGTAGTGCAATTGCAGGTAATTTTGAAAGAATGAGCTTATTTATACCAGAGATGCCTGGAGCCTTGTTTTTGAATCGTTTAATTACGTTAGTTACGTCTTTAACGTCGAATTTACACGTTAGGTAGTTATCGTCGTTCAGTCTTGATAAGTCTGTCCTTTCATGTAGCGTCAGTCTGTCTCTCTCAGTCTGTAGCTGTCTCAGCACTCGTGTCTCGTTGTCTGCGTCGAACCTTATATTATCTTCGGGTTCAATCTGGAAGATTCTTTCCCACACGTCTTTCATGAGTCTGAGTTTTTCGTTACTGTCTACTATTTTTTCCCCATTACTGTCTAGCAAATAGTCACATTGTCTTTTGGTCGTCCCCAGTAGTCTTTTTATTGCTTTCCAAAATTTTACTATATTCGTGTGATCGTCATATTTAAGGTCAACTTTACGTATAGTCGAGTCCCAGAAATCCTTCTGTAGTCGTTTAAATTCTTCAAAGAGAAGGTCTTGGATATATAAAATGACGTTTCTTAGCTGTCTAGTGTATCCGAATTGGTCTGCATTTCTTTTAATTTCTGAGTACTGTCTTTGGAGTAGGTTTAAAGCGTCACTTCGTTTAGGTCCAGCGTTAAATATGCGTATTTTTCTCGGCACCGCTGCCTCTAAAACTGTCAGGATGTTAGTGAACCAGTATAGCAGTCTATTATCTACTTCTTCCCTAGTCTTTCCTTCCGTGTCATTAATGTCTACCCCGTCATTTTCGTAGTTGTCATTTATGCTTGTTTTGAAGCCGTCCCAGTCAGCATGGTTATAGTCGTAAACAGTGCGGGGGTCAGTCAGTATCGGGGCTGAAGATACCGTTACATTTAGTGGTAGGTGGTCGGAGGTTGTCACTTCGCCTCGTCTAATTGTGAAATTTAAGCAGGCGTGTCTGTTCCCTAGCATTATGTCCGGTCGTCCCCTATTACTCACCATAGTAGAGAAGTCAGGGCCTAGGAATTTCAATTTATTGGTCCTTATCAGTCTGCTTAACAGCGTACCTCTGTGGTTAGTGTCATTTGTCGCTATAGTAGGGTGTCTGGCGTTCATGTCTCCTATAATGTACGTCGGTTCCCGTCTTTGAGCTGCTGAGTTAAGGTCTTGTAGGTAAATGTAATTGTGTCTGCAAGGTATATACGTAGTTATAATACTGACTGGTCCTATGTCCGTCTCTAGTGTTATTCCTACCGTGTCTTCAGTGAAATCAATCAGTGGTTTGTGTTTGACGTTAGTCTTGACTGCTACAGCGACCCCAGCATGATCCTCCCCTGCTGTATTCTTCTGATACACTCTGTATCCGAAGAACTTGATGGGGGAATCATCTCGGGTCCCTGTCACGTTCAGGAGTAGAATGTCGGGGTCCAAGTGTCGGAATTCGTTATAGAGTTCTCTATGTCTACTTTTTGTCAATTTGACTACATTCAACTGAATTATATTTATTGTGTTAATCATTAGATTGATAATAAAAAGAAGTACTAATTTATTTGCTTTAATGTAGACGTAGGGAACTCTTGTTTCAGTCTCTGTCGTCGTTTAGTAGGACGTCGATCTCTTCTTGGTCCAGTGTCGTGTATTTTATGTCTGCAAACGGCACGGCTTCTTCTGCAACCAGTGCATGGAGGGCCTGTCTGATTAATGCCTGAGGGGCGTCGCTATTCGTCGTACCGTAACAGCCTTCTCTGTGAATGTATTTGTCTATGACTTCGAGTTTTCCCTCTACTGTGTGTATGTTCAGATCGGAGTTCCATTGCTTCGGGTAATATATTTCTAGTTTCCCGTTTTGTACCACTTTTCTATCTATTTCCACAAGTTCCATCGATCGGCCAAGATTGGATTCTTGTGGTTTCTTTTTTGT
>JANJGK010000027.1:10045968-10047531 GCA_039081455.1 Macrobrachium rosenbergii | reverse complement strand
CGCCCTTTTCCCTTTCTCTTGACAATTATTGAATTCCATTTGCATTTCTCATTCCTCTTCTTCATACATTGCAAGAATTCTTCTCAAAGACTTCTGTTAGTCGGCAAATATTTTACACTTGAAAAACAGTTTTACTGTTAATTACCCTTTCAGCGGTGAATGACCTCATAGGTCCCAGCTATTGATCTTTGGCCTGAATTCTACATTCTATTCTATTATATACAGTTTGTCCAACTTGATACACTGATATTCATGTACTGTAAGTCTGGTCTGGGCAACTTTCATTAAAATTATTCATATTTCCAGATATTGATAACACCTGCTTAATTCGCTCACAAAATATGTAATTGAGCCTTCCTGATTCGTGAATATTATTTCAAGAGTCAAATTCTGTGTTGTTATTTAACAAGGGGTCCGCAACTCATAACTTTTCCAGGCTGTCTATATCTCCTCTGTGAGCTTTCAAGGATAATCAACGGCGTCTCTCTGCTGTGTTTTATTTGAATTCCTTTTTGTCAATTTGCTTTATTTGTTTTCTTTCACTTCTTATGATGATCATTATATATTAATGAATATGTAATTCCCTGTTGAGACTTAGGCTTGTTTCCTTCAGTATTTTCAAGGTTTATTTATTCCCTTCACTTATTATGATTATCATTATATATTGATAAATACGCACTTTCCTGTTGAGAAAAGTCTAATTATTAATTATCAAGGTCAGTTTTTCACTGCTCCTGTTAGATCATCTTGCAATGTAACTATAGCATTTTCTTTCAATATTTTCAAGCTTTATTTGTTCCTTTCACTTTTTATAATGATCATTATTTATTAATGATAAATATGTTATTCCCTGTTGAGAAAAGCCTAGTCATTATTAGTGCAAATGTTTCAATATTTCTATTAAACCGTCCTTCAATGTCCCTTAGGCTCGTTTCCTCCAGTATTTTCAAGGTTTATTTATTCCCTTCACTTATTATGATTATCATTTTATACTGATAAATACGTAATTCCCTGCTGAAAAGAGTCTAGTTATTAAATATCAATGTCAGTTTTTCACTATTCCTATTAGATCATCTTTCAGTGTAACTGTAGCATTTTTTCAGTATTTTCAAGTTTTATTTGCTCCTTTCACTTGTAATGATTATCATCATATAAGTTATCAATATACCATTCCATGTGGAGAAAAGCCTAACTATTATAACTGCCTGCTTTTCAGTATTTCTAGTAAATTTTTCATTGTCACTATGGCAATTTTTCTTTCAATATTTTTAAGTAATTTAACTCTATCTTTAACTCTTTTTGCCACCTATATAAATAATGCCTAGTTCTTGAACACATTTGTGTTAATATACGTACAAAAATATATACGAACATCTAACTATGCTCTGGTATAACGAAAATGTTTTATATAACAAAAAAGTAAAAAAAAAAAAAAATAATCCCATTATAGTCGCCGAGGGAAAGAGGATCCTACACGATCTCACACCCAGGTTCTTCCTTAACTAAACAAAATGGTTCTGTTCAGTCTTTGCAGGAGGTAGGGTGATGAAGCCTTCATTTCCC
>JANJGK010000027.1:10035968-10043468 GCA_039081455.1 Macrobrachium rosenbergii | reverse complement strand
ATTTACTGACTTTGCAGAAACACTCCCTTCGATATCATCCCTCTTCGTCAAGTTGTCATTTATTTCGTACTTATTAAAAATGCAGTTTCATTTGAGTTTATTCGTGCGTGAGAATCTTTTCTGTATTTTCTCAGTTTAACGATTCATGAATTCTCTTGTCCTTTCCTCACGGTGTTAATTCTCTAATCTGATTATCAATAATTCTTTTGGGATTCAACTTATTCACATGATATTCTTTTATTGTCGATTTTGAATGATCCTTCTCTAACACTCAGTTTCCCTCCTCAATTTTAGTTTTCTGAAAATAAAACTATTGTGCCGGCTTTGTCTGTCCGTCCACACGTTTTTCTGTCCGCCTCAGATCTTAAAAAACTACTGAGGCTAGAGGGCTGCAAATTGGTATGTTGATCATCCACCCTCTAATCATCAAATATACCAAATTACAGCCCTCTAGCCTCTTCAGTATTTTTTAAAATTTTATTTAAGGTTGAAGTTAGCCATGATCGTGCGTCTGGCACAGTTATAGGTGCCAACAACACAAGCCACCACCGGCCCGTGGCTGAAAAACTCATGGGCCGCGACTGAGAGTTTCATGAGCGTTGGCTGAGTTTCATACTGCATTATACGCTGTACAAAGTACTCAACTGCGCCGAAGAAACTTCGGCGCATTTTTTACTTGTTCCCTTCAAAACCAAACAACTGACTTTTTTCCTCTTATAATGAAAGGAGGCTAAGCCCCACTGCATCCCCTATTCCAATTTACAACACACTGCAAGCTGCCATAACCATCTAACACCGGAACGCACGACTGTTCTTCTGTAAAGTTTGTTGGGCAAAGGCTTTCCCCGGGGCCATAGAACATCCTGATTTACTACACTCTTTTGTTTTCTTGCTCCTATTTCACAAGACCTGATGCCAATAGGCTCCACCTGCATTTGGTTCCCTCTTTGGTGGTTTAGGTAAAGCTGGCTTTGTCTAAATCCTGCCCTGAGATAGTGCGAATGGTTGTAGGGGGCCTGGTGTTGGCCTACGGACTCGGTCTACCCAACGGAGACTAAGAGCAAGAACGTGTGGCAGTTACTGGTCGTAATAGCTTGTGGTATTTGCCTTTTGTGTGTGTGTGTGTGTTTTATGAAATTAAAACCTTTAGGAACGAAAGTCTGTAAACCTATTCGTTGAGGATGAAGGCTGGAGACATTGTGGCGGAAAGCCAAAAAGTATTATCTGCGTCCAAGTAATTTATCATTCTCGAAAAACATGTGTTTTCATTATATTAAAAACACGTCAGTTGATAAATACGTTCATATGAAATATGAATATATATTTAAATGAATAAATCACAAGGGTTAGATTATATAAACTCTACAAACTATTGCTACGAAGCATGATTGATGTACTTTCCAATTGCTGATGCCAAAACAATTGATGATAAATTAAGACTATATATATATATATATATATATATATATATATATATATATATATATATATATATATATATATATATATATATATATATATATATATAATACATGTATATATATATATATATATATATATATATATATATATATATATATATATATATATATATATATATATATATATATATATATATATATATATATACATATATATATATATATATATATATATATATATATATATATATATATATATATATATATATACATATATATATATATATATATATATATATATATATATATATATATATATATATATATATATATATATATATATATATATATATATATATATATATATATATATATATATATATGTTACAGTCAACATGCGTCATCAGTCATTACGCGTAATGACTGAAATTTCAGTCATTACGCGTAATGCACTTAGGGGACATTTGATCCCCCCAGGAGCTAGTACTAAACACGGCGAAACAGTGAGTCACCTACACTGTTTCGCCGGGTTTAGTACTATAGCCGATTCACTTAAGGTAGATTCTTGGGCCTACGAGACGTTTGTCTGGCGGCCTCTGATTGGCTGGTACTGGGAGGCAGGCTATTTGCTCACTGTCTCATTTTTATGCATGTAGCTCAGAAAACTAGCAATATGTTTATATATTTCTTCATTTATCTCACGTTTTCCACAAGATAGGAGAGTTTTGGTCATACCACAGGATTCGGTATTAATTGTACAACTAAATATGATTTCCTGAAATCAATAAGAGAAAACACAAAGGATTTACAACAGTAAAAGTGAAGAGAGAAGCATTTAATTCTTTATACCCGTTTTTACTTATCATCGGATTTTGCATAATTCATGCGATCAAGATAAAATAAAACTTGTGTTTTCATACAATAAATTCACCCTGAATACTCTGGTGCTTTCAGATTTTAGATGCATGTGATATGTGAAGAGAAAATGAAGAATATGTCTTATTATGTTGCAACCGTTCTTGATGCAGTTTGCCAAGAGACGGTGATGATGGTCTGCAAGACACCGCGTTGGCCGTCTCAGCCGTTGACAGTTGCCAATTAGCGATATGTTTGCAGTTTCGGCAATATTTGCTGTATTATTGTCATTACATTTTCTGTAAATAAATGCACAGAATTCCCATTATGACTGTCGAACATTTTCACTCTAGTATTATACTGTATATATCTGTATGTCTGGACATATCTCCTACGAAAAAAAAAAATAATTAGATGGATGCATCTGGATGTATTGGGTTCAATTTAGTCTAGAAATTTGCATACATACTGTACACTACATGATAAATAACAGGCCTACGTAATGATGAGTTCATTATTATGGCCGCTCGTTTCTCTAGTCAATAACATCAGAAGCTTATTTTTCATATGTTCATTCAATGAACGAAAGTACATTTTTTATTTCTTACCATAAAATCTGTCTAAATTGAAGCCAGCACATCCAGATGCATCCACCTGATTATTTTTTTTTTCGTATCAGATATGTCCAGACATACACACATATACAGTATAATACTGGAGTGAAAATGTTCGACAGTCAAAATGGGAATTCTATGCATTTATTTACAGAAATTGTCATGCAAATATTGCCGAAACTGCAAACTTCTCATATCGCTAATTGGCAACTGTCAACGGCTGAGACGACCAACACAGTATCGTGCAGACCTTCATCACCGTCTCTTGGCAAACTGTGTCAAGAACGGTTGCAACATAATAAGACATATTCTTCATTTTCTCTTCACGTATCACACGCATCTAAAATCTGAAAGCACCAGGGTATTCAGGGTGAATTTATTGTATGAAAACACAAGTTTTATTTTATCTTGATCGCATGAATGATGCAAAATCCGTTGATAAGTAAAAACGAGTATAAAGAATTAAATGCTTCTCTCTTCACTTTGTGTTTTCTCTTATTGATTTCAGAAAATCATATTTAGTTGTACAATTAATAACGAATCCTATGGTATGACCATAATTTTCCAGTCTTGTGCAAAACGTGAGATAAATGAAGAAACATATAAACATATTGCTGTTTTCTGAGCTACATACATAAATATGACAGTGAGCGAGTCGCCTGCCTCCCGGTACCAGCCAATCAGAGGCCGCCAAACAAATGTCTCTTAGGCCCAAGAATCTACCTTAAGTGAATCGGCTATAGTCCCTGGGGGGTCAAATGTATTTCGCCGTGTTTAGTACTAGCTCCTGGGGGGATCAAATGTCCCTAAGTGCATTACGCGTGATGACTGAAATTTCAGTCATTATTACGCATGTTGACTGTAACATATATATATATATATATATATATATATATATATATATATATATATATATATATATATATATATATATATATATATATATATATATATATATATATATATATATATATATATATATATATATATATATATATATATATATATATATATATATATATATATATATATATATATATATATATATATATATATATATATATATATATATATATATATATATATATATATATATATATATATATATATATATATATATATATATATATATATATATATATATATATATATATATATATATATATATATATATATATATATATATATATATAGCCTATATAGGTGTTTATATATATATATATATGTATATGTATATGTATATGTATATGTATATAGTAGACATGACCATGTAGCTACAGTTTCTTCACTACAAGCCTTAAATCCAGAGGGGGTCAAGCTGAAGAAACCCTGCTTTCCTTCCGTAGCGGGATTCGAACCCAAACATTGTCAGTATTTCTGTCCGATCGGTTCCCTAAGTAAAGATATATTTCAAAGCATCCAATTCAGATTCAGTTTACCAGAGTTTGAATAGGCTTGAGTGTTTTAGGTTGATGTATATGTTTCAAAAGTATCTTTAGTAAACCTGAAGGAATGTTTAATATAATCCAAGTGATATCAAGTAAAATAAATGACTCTTTCCATTTTTATGAGCTTCATTCGAACAGATAAGACTTAGTCTTGATGAAGACTTTGCGAGAGAATATGCAAACGAGGTCGCACTCCAAAAACCACAAGGACGGCCATTAATTAAAATTACAGGTCGTCTGTTTGAGGATTAATTAGGATAGTTGTCTCAGGGATTTCTCAGGATTTACATCCTTTCTTTAGGGATTCCCTTCTCCCATTTTGAATCGCGGTTATTTCTCGTCCTTCCCCGAAATCGTTTCCCTTACCGATGAAGAATTGTCGATTTTTTTGTAAAAATAATTTCACGAGTTTCAAGAACCTTGAAGGAATTTTTTGCTAACACACACACACCCATGCACACACAACCACATGAAGAATATAAACATCCAGTATTCCAATTTCAAAATCCATTTATCTCGCTCTTAAAATTTTTTCTTTTGTATACAGTAAACGTATCCAGTTACAGATGTTTTAAGAACAGAAATAGAAATAAATAATTTGGTCTTTTGAATTTACTGAATAAGGTCATGTTATCTGATATTATGGCTTTAAGGAAAACATTATTTATAGTTTTAACCAATTACTCCCATCTACTATCCTTCACTATTACCAACCACTCCCCACAACTACTCCCATTCACTCCCCTTATTACTACTACTATTTACTCCCCTAACTACTCTTGTCCACTCACCCACTCCCTTAATACTCTTGTCCACTCACCCAACTACTCCCATCTACTCCTATCAACTACTCCCATTCACTGGCTTACTCCCATCGACTCGAACAACTATTTCCATCCAGTCCTTCCAACTAACCCCATCCACTCCATGCAACTCTCATCCACTACCCGCAAAGGCTCCTATCTACTCTCTCAATTACTAACATCCACTCCCCTACTCTTTATCACAAACCAACTACGATCCCCTTCACTATTCCTATCCCTTCCCTACTACTCCCATCCGCCTCCTCTAGACGAATAAGTAATTTTATCTTTGTATTTAGTCCTATTTATTTTAGACTACATATTATACCTTTGTTTTAAGAGTCACCTTGAACCTTTTAGTTAAAGTACTAATTAATGTATTTGTATAATTTTATGAGTCATCTGTATGGATACTTTTATGTAATAGAATACCCACTGTATTTGTGGAATAAAGGAATTATTATTATTATTATTATTATTATTATTATTATTATTATTATTATTATTATTATTATTATTATTATTATTATTATTATTATTATTATTATCTCTACCCCACCCACTCCCCAACTATTCCCATCTACTCCCAACCACACCCATCCACTCCTAAATTACTCCTATCCACTCTTCTGCTAATCCCGTCTACTTTCCAACTACTCCCATCCACTCCCACAACTACTCTCATCGACTCCCCCAACTATTCCCATCCACTCCCCAACTTCTCCCATCCACTCCCAAAACTACTCCCTCCACTCCCCAAACTACTCCTATCCACTCCCCTGCTACTTCCATCCAGTCCCCCAACTACTCCCACCCACTCCCCCAACTATTCCCATCATTTCCCCTTCTACTCCCATCCACTCCCAAACTACTCCCACCCACTCCCCTAATTACTCCCATCTGCTCCCAACTTCTCCCATCCACTCCCATACTACTCCCATCCACTCACCCAACTACTCCCATCCTCTCCCCAACTACTTCCATCCACTCCCCTACAACTCCCATCCACTCCCCAAACTACTCTCACCTGCTCCCCAACTACTCCTATCTGTTCCCCAGCTACTCTCATCCACTCCCCTATAACTCTCATCCACTCCCCTACAACTCCCATCCACCCCCCTACTACTCCCATCCACTCCCCTACTACTAAACCCCTCGATACGGGACCACCTTGACGTGGTGAGGGGGCTCTTGAACCCCAGGTTTTTGCTCTCGGCTTTGATTCCAAGAGTCTCATATATTATTATATATTTATTTGGACTAATTTTGTGGAATTTTCCACTTTTTGTAAAATTTATTTGACCTGATAAATAGGAAAAGATATAGCTGGGATTGGGTTTATATCCAAAGCTAAATAGTGGGAACTGTGGTAGGACCTTCAACTATCCGATAATGTTCGGACCTGAGAGATATCAGATTGATATCTCAAAGGCTGAACTGTTCTGCACGGCTGGACCACGGATTCCAGGGGGTTCTGGTTCTGGGGATAGGACTCTCAGGCATTCTAGCCGGTTTGCCCATAATGTGATTAAGGTGGGGATGATAGTATTCTCGTAATACCTTCGGTCCTAGCAAGCAGGTCTAGCTTACGCTTGGGCCACTCTAATCATGCTGTGCCATCCCCTATGGGGTAGGGTAGGGACGTGGACATTTGGGAGTCAGTTCTCACTTGTGCCATTGGTGGAGGAATAAACTTCATGAAAGGCTAATGATATCTTTTTAAAGTTTTCAGGTTTAATTTCTTTTTACCTCAAATCTTTATGCCAGGTAGAAACAAAGAGTCGAGTACCCCTGGGCCCTTTGATGGCACAGTTAACGACTGCTGGAACCTCCTCCTTTGACAACCTTTGCTTGGAAAAATCCAAAAACATTCTAGTTTAATTACACTGGAACCCTATGCTCCAGTACAGAGCAAACCAAAAAAAGTTAAGTATCGTCTTGACCCAACCTTGACTCACTTCGACTCCCTCTTTGGGAGTGGAAGTTGGTCAAGGTTTCTAACCTTAGAAACTGACCAAAAAATATCAGCACTCAAGTTGGAAAATTATTTATTGAGCAGACATTCTACAACTGAAATGTCGTTTAGACAGATAAAAGAAAAGACATGGATTATAGAAGGCACAACAAAAAGTCAATCTGAACATTGTTTATCAATAAAAAAAAATATACATAACATAAATAAAAAAAATAAAAAAAAAACATGATACTATGAACAGTATTCAGGGTATCATTGCACTTCCTGAGAATAATAAAAAGCCATTTGAAAAGAGATACCCAAAAGTACAAAATTGTGAACTGTATGATCTTCCAAGTAAACAGATGAATAAAAAACAATAGCAAAAAATAAAATTTGAAGGTC
>JANJGK010000027.1:10010968-10030968 GCA_039081455.1 Macrobrachium rosenbergii | reverse complement strand
ATTGAAACATATAAAATCCAGTGTTGGAAAATGGAGTTCATCATATCAGAGAGAGAGAGACACACACACACATACACAAGTAATTGTAACGCGTCCTCGAATAGGCCATACTCGTTAGACACTTGGCATTTAATGAACGGTCCATGTGGCCTTCCTCCCGATTGCCCAGATTGTATTGTGTGAATGTCCAAAATATAACCTGCAGCGATTATCAACTTTGGAAATAGATCAACGATGGAAATTTTGTCAGAATCTTCAACATTTTCAGTAATAACAATTTTAATGTTCTTGTGGAGCTGTGATTTAATTGATAAAATATAAAAAGTAAATAATAGATACAAGAAAACCCTTAGGCGTCTAATGAATTTTAAAACTACTAAATTTTAAAATTTTACTTATTTTAAATTTTAATATACATTTTTAGTGAGAATATATGGAAACATGAGTATAAATGTATTTGCGTGAGTGTATGCATTTGTGCAGTGTTTAATTTCGTTTTCACTCATTCATCACCATAGCGAATGACCTATTTGGTCTCAGTGCTAGGCTCTAGCCTAGACCTGCCATTTCATCCAAATCCATCGGGCCAGCCCTACGAGAGCTGATAGTCAGCTCAGTGGCGTGGTTAAATTTTTAATAATAATAATAATCTTCTTCTTCTTCTACTTCTCAAATCCCTCATTCTTTCCCATTTTGGACATATGACATAAACCGCTTTCGATTTTGGCCGCGTCTTCCTTAGTTTGCCTCCTTATTGTGAAAGAGATGTTTTCCTCAGCCTGGAGGGGAGGAAAACGGAACTCCTCATGCGTAGAGGAAAAAAGGTTTTGACTCAGTGTCTGTCCTTATCTGGGGGTCCCGGCTTTGTGGCAATAAAGGCTTAAATTACTCCAAATATCGTTTTCGGGGGGTGGGGGTGGGGATGGTGGATTTTTGCGTTTTTTTTTCTTTAAGGCCAGTGGAAATAAATATATTATTATGTATAGACGGTGTTTGTGTATAATTTCATATAAATTGTTGATTTTATGAAAAGCCCTAATGAAGAAACAAGTCCACAGTTATGTCACTGTACACATATTTAAAATCACAGCTCTACAAAGAGCTTTTGAGAATCTTTTATCTTCACGATTCTCATTTTCCGTCTGACAAAGAGAAGAAGAGGTGTACTAACAAAGAATAAGCATAAGACAAAAGAAATTGTGTACGAAACAAGGATACTGACCGTTAAAAGAAACTTATGTTGGATCAGATAATGCTTTCATTTTGTGAAAGTATCCAGGTTGTATCAAGCAACGCTTTCTTTTTGTGGAAGTATCGAGGTATCGTCTTTAGAATTATAAAGAGGAAATAATCATACCGGCTGAACTTGCAAAGGACCTAAAATTCAGACTAACTCGAGAGTAACATTTCAGTTAATGCCCCAACATCAGAGCTAATTGGAATTGGGCTTTTTCCAGCTGTGTTATCACGCTTCTGAGATGATCAACCTTTATAAGGAGTTTTATTTCTGCTTTTATATAAAGTTTTGTCCGAGGTGAAAGAATCCTTTTATATTTTAAGTTCTCTATATATCAATTTAAATCAAAACCCATAAATAAAATTATTGTTTTTGAATGTTAGATTTTCACAGACAAATTTTTTTTCCCACGCCAGCTGTTTATTTATTTCATTCTTCCACAGAGATTGTGTTGTTGTATCTAAAACAAGTCTCTTTGAAATTATAAACGGGAAATACTTGCACCGACTGAACTTGTGATATCCATAAAATTCAGGTTAACTCGAGAGAAAATTAGAGCAAATTGAAAACCCGATTATCCAGCTGTGATATCAGATTTCTCTTGCGAGTTTTGACAAGTCGATCATTCTAAAGAACACTTCAACCGATTAATGTCAGATTTCGCTTTCCTGATGTTATTATCTCTCATCGCCCGTTTCATTAAACTCGTCGACGTCAGCGATTTGAAATATCAGTTTGGCCAGCGATTGAAATGTACCAATTTTTGATAGACAGAGATGATTGAAAATCGACTTTTAGTGCTGTCTCTCGTCATGAAGAATCTTGACCAATAAACTTCAATTCGCACAAGTGAATTTAGTAATTCATTTTGGTTTTAAATCAGGATTTCAATCGAACCATTATTAATCTCAGGAAGACTCTCAATCTATCATTGATGGAACAGAGGAGGTTATTGGGAGCTCCAATTTTAAGAGTGATATTGGCAACCGGTCTATTGCGTGTGTGGTTCCTACAACCTTCATGACAGCTTAGTAGGTGAATACTGTTCGTGTTCTCACTTGTTTTTAGATTGTGGATATCTAATTTCAAGGTAAAAATTTCTTTCTCTCTCTCTCTCTAACATACACACACACACACACACACACACACACACACACACACACACACACACACATATATATATATATATATATATATATATATATATATATATATATATATATATATATATATATATATATATATATATATATATATACATATATATATATATATATATATATATATATATATATATATATATATATATATATATATATATGTATAAAGTGTTTTTGTGTGTATTTAGGCGTGATACAGTTTTCTGTCAAACATCAACAATACATCATTCATGAACCAAAGCTGCAGGTGGATGAAACTTTCAAATAAAGATTAAGAAAACATTAAAAAACTTTCTTGACAAAATTAGTTGCGTCATCGTGTAAAATAAACAAGACGAGGGAAATAGGGACATAATTTGTCCCTTCTCTGGTCTCAGGGGAATTTGTAGATGCCAATAGAAAGAGGCGAGGAAATAAGAGGTGGGTCCTCTCTTTAAATTAGCTGTGTGGAGGATAATACTCTTCAGTCTTGAGAGAGATCGATGACCAAATGGTTATGAAGGCAGCGATGAGACCTTACTCACTCTGGTTTCCTCAAGGGGAGGATTTCCTCACTCTGCCCACAGCAGTTACCCGAAGGATCTATAGATATGATTTCTGTTTCTGAATGACACTTTTCAAATCGTGTAGCAAATAAACTTTCCCTGAGTAACAATGTTCATGTGGCCTAAGGGAATGATGTTTTTGTTTTATGAATTTCCTACCACATCAAGACATTCAGTTTACAATGTAGTTGGTTTGCTTATACTGCAGAGGTCCTTTATTGTGAAGGAGAATGTTTGCTTCTCTAAGAGAATTTATTGTGGGAGAAATGCTGCTTCCACCAAATAAGCACGATTCATGAAAAGGAATGATGAAGCTTAATGCATAATAGTCTTAATCTCTTCTCTTTCACCTCCCCCATAAGTCTCTCTCTCTCGCTCTCTCTCTCTTTCATATGCCAGGAGAGAGAGAGAGAGAGAGAGAGAGAGAGAGAGAGAGAGAGAGAGAGAGAGAGAGAGAGAGAGAGAGAGAGATATGGGACAGTTTCTGAATATCAGTGATATGATATTTACGAAAGGAAGCGCACAGTCATACGAGAAAAATATGGAGAGAGAGAGAGAGAGAGAGAGAGAGAGAGAGAGAGAGAGAGAGAGAGAGAGAGACAGTTTCTGAATATCAACGTTACAATATTTATGAAAGAAAGCCTACCAACCAGAAACATAAAAAAAAAAAAATCCATCTTTTGTTTCACGTTCACGTTGCATACAAATCTTTTCAGTCTTGTCTCCGTGCATATCTATACAGAGAGAGAGAGAGAGAGAGAGAGAGAGAGAGAGAGAGAGAGAGAGAGAGAGAGAGAGAGAGAGAGAGAGTTACTGCGAGGGAAAGCATCAAAGAAAGAATGAGAGAGAGAGAGAGAGAGAGAGAGAGAGAGAGAGAGAAGGGGAATTTTAGAACATACTCTCACCTGCTTTCCCCAATCGCCTTCGTTCCCAGAGAATCATTCTCCCTCTTTTGAATTCCTTTCACATCTCGGTCTCCATTATCGACTTCATCAGGCCATATCCATTCATGGCTGATGCTGCTGCTTTTGCATGAGTTACATACGCATACACAGACAAACACACACAAACACAAGCACACACAAGCATTCGATGCTTGTATAGGCTTCGTTTACCTCGGATGCTCTCCTTAGAGCGAGCAGATTCTTCTCTTCGGCTTCCATTGGATTTTGAAGGGACGCTTTGCGATCTTTCTTTGTCTGGTTTCTTTATATTTATAAGTATAGCAGCAGATGAGTTGATGGACTTGTTGTCTTTGCTGAACTCTCTTTTCTTTGAGTATTTTATTACTGTGCATTTTTTTATTTTATGCTTCACTTTTTTTTATGCACCATGAACCAGGATTTAACAAGAACTGTGTTTCTTTTGATAGGAATTCTGGGTGGGTCCTGTGAGGACATTGAGTATTTAAGAATGGTGTATTTTAACTGACTATGTGACATTTATTTTTAGAGTGATCATGTCCATCTGATTGATATAGTATTTGGTGACAGGAATGCCTGTCACTGGTGATTTTTGGTCGGGGAATTTTGATTCGATTGATTTGAGTCGTAGTTTCCTTTGATTGTGAGACCATAATTTATGACTTAGATTTTGGAGTTATGCTTCCGTTAAATTTCCAAGTAATGTCTAGTTTTTATAAAACGGCATTTAATTCAATGCGCCTCTGTCTTTGTTGGATGCAAGGTGAGAGAGAGAGAGAGAGAGAGAGAGAGAGAGAGAGAGAGAGAGAGAGAGAGAGAGAGAGAGAGTTGAGATGCTCTTCGAGGTCGTAATAGGTGGTGGCATCGAAAATAGATAAATAATCAGCAATAGGTTATGGGTTACGCTTCCGAAGAGACAACTTACAATAGGTTGTTATATTAGGGTCAACAGATAGGTCGATTGTATAAGTGATGTTCGGCTCTGGTAGGTTGGCAATATTGGCGTCCGAGAATAGGTTTTTGATGGTCTAAGGCAGTGGTTCTCAACCTTTTTTTGGACCATGCACTCTTCCACCATGTCACAATGTCACCCCCTCCCACCCTTTCCACAATTGTCTGCCTCAAAAGGTGCATTCTAAATAATATGTATATACTGTAATACTAAAAGTCTGGGTCACAATTTCCCTCCCCCTCCCAACTCTGGAATTCCCCTGTGGGGGGAATTCCCCCCTGGTTGAGAACCACTGGTATAAGCAATAATCTGTTATGGGTGAGGTCTGCAAGATACGGCCTGGTCAATCTTTCTTGTGTGTTTAGGTATGCGTCACGGGCCGGTGTTTATTGCGTTTTCATGGGTGATACTGGACTTTTAAGTTATCTTGGGGCGTGTTCGGGGAAGAGTTTAGTGTGCGCAGTGTGTTTAATTGCAGTATCTCGACCATTTGTGCGTGTCAAATACGCGCAAGCGCATTTCTATGCAGACAAGTGGGCGTTTTTTTTCTTTGATGGGACAATTTCGCACCGTTGTTGTCAGGCAGGAGCGCCCGTAAGCGTTCAGTTATCGGCTTGGTTCTTTGATTTCTTCCATTATTGTGAGTTTGTGTGTGTGTTTTTTTCAGGAATATGACGCGAATGTCTGTTATCATGTGTTATGATTCAGCGGCATTTTTTCTGGTTATGAATTTTTTTTTTTTTTTTACCGGTATTGCATACTTTTGTTTTAAACTTTTTTTGTTTGTTTGTTACATACGTTCGTGTTTTATTTTGGTTACATACGTGCACGTATGTAAGGGAGTGTCGTAACTGGGGCCAGAGTTGGGAGTGTATGCTTACTATGCGATTTCCGCCTTGGCAACTGAGGTCGAGAAGAGGACGCGTCTCAGAGATTTTGCCCTCAGCGATTTTTCTGTTTGGTTTTGCAAAGGAAGGTGTTGTTGGGAAAAGAGGGGAGACTTTTTGCCCTGGGGGAAGGGAACAGTTTTTCTTTCTTCTCCTTCTGTCTCTTCCCTCGTTCATTTGCTGATGCCCCATTTTCCTTACTTGAGGGTAGACTTGCGTTTTCTTTCATGGAGGTTTGACGGTGTGTGTTTTTTTTTTGTTTGCCCTTGAAGACTGTGTTCATCTTGACCTTTGCGGTCAGCTGTGCGCACGGCCCATCTATGTGTTTTTTTCCCTGTGGGGTTATGAATTGATTGTGGGTTTAAATAATACTTCCTTTTGATTCTGGGGGATAAATGTAAAGGGATATATATTAACATCGTGGGGTTCTTCCTACGAGGGGGTTTTTGGAGAGAATCCTTTCTTTTGTTTATAGTTGTCTGTACTATTTTTTTAGTTTTTTTTCTACTGAGTGGGAAATAAATGTTTTCCTTTTTTTTGATGGTATTCTTCCTCTTTAGTTGGGAAATTTTGTATTTCTGATCAGCCAAGAGGGAGTTAAGCTGTGCCCTTCAGGAAGGGTAAAAGGTTAGCAAAGCTATTTAGGAAGGGGAAAGCTGGGAAAATGGCTGGAGGGGTCGATGATCAGACTTTGCTTCATGAAATCACAACGGTCACACCAGGGTTCGTGGACGGTGTTCTTTCTCAACCAGTGCAGATTTTTATTGAGTGTTAACAGTTTTCTAAATGCTAAGGGGATTAAGGATGACAGAGGTATTTAGGGAAGCTAAGGCTCTATTAGATTTTTATAAAGGTGATTTAGGTCATCGTTGTAGCAGTCATCAATTCGCCAGGTGCAAGACTTGGTCAGGTCTCCAAGAATTTCTTAGGACAGTCTATGGTGCTGTGGAGTGCGGAGATTCGGTCCATGGTTTAAAGGGTTTTTTTTAAGATCTGGACGGACCAGAAGTCAGTGGTTGAGTTGAGTTCTCAACTTTTCGACACTGCGGGAGAGTTTGTGGAGAAATTGAAAGGGGCTCCATGAGAGCTGTTTGACACTCTCTCTGGATAACCTTGATAAATTGTTGCAATTCGCTGTAAAGTTAAATGATGTCTCTGATGCAATAGTTGATAGTTTTGACAAGATTATAGACCCTACGTCTGATGAGGCATTAATTTTTTCTCAGGTTCGTAAGCATATGTCGAAATGGCCGACGGTTGATAGCACGTTTTTTGGTGGAGTATCAAAGAAACTGTCACAAGGGGATTCAGCCTTTGCTCTCGGCGGTCGTTGTGGGAGAGCTGAAATTGACAGAGAGCCTAATGTAGCTTCCAGTGGCCTTTTTTGCCATGGTTGTTGGTGATAGGAAATTGTGGATCTGACGCCACAGTCTCGTTGTTTTAATTGTAATATGCAGGGACACATTAAGAGGTTTTGCAGAGTTAAATATTGTGGCAGCTGTAAGAGTTCTGATCACCCTTGGCGGTCTTGTCCGTCTCTTAAACGGGATAATGTTAGACCTGCATTTCAGAGTTTTGGTAACTCAGATAAGAAAGCTCCTCAAGGGGGGGACGGTTTCTCAAGGGGATCTAGTGATCGGCAAAAATTTTAGGGAGGCCGATCTGTCAAAAAGGAAAGGGTGAATTGTTCATGTCATATAGGACTCCTAGCTGAGGCCCCGGAGCCGAAGCCAATTGTCAGAGGGTCTGTGCATGGTGACGGTGTCTCGGGATTTATTGATACCCGGTGCGTCTTTTAATCTGATGAGTTATGATTTATATCGATTGATGTTTTCCGATTGCTGTTTGAGGCCTACTGAAGAGACTGTGTGATGTTCAAGCAAATAGGTTGAGTGTTTTGGGTTGCACGGACATTTGTTTGTCCTTGGGAAGTAAAGTTTTTATAGAGCCATTTTTGGTTTTACAAGAGGCTTCTTTGGGGAATACATTGTTATTGGGTCATCTGGGGTGCTGGCAAAACAGAATCACAGTTCATACAGGGGTGGCGGTATAACTGTTGGGGTACCTGGGGCTTTTCGTCCCGTATGAGGAAAGTAATAAGATTAAAGGAGATCATGATAAGGGTCTGGGTGCTGATAACGGTTTACGGGTTGATACTAAATACGTTTCTGAGGGGAAGAAGTGTTATAAAGAGTATTTTATCTGAAGATGTGAGCTTGGGCCCAAGTAGGTTGCTCTGGTGAAAGTCCTAGTGAAAGATGTAAAAATGCCCAGACAGGGGTGTGTGAATGAGGGTAGCGTGAATGAGGGTAGCGTGAATGAGGGTAGCGAGAAGCTCAAGGAGGTAGTGAGTATAGTTTCTATAAGCAAGGTGTCTGATGCAGGGGTTGCTTGGGTAGAATGACTAAACTGTAATGATCCAGTTTGAGGATATCAGAAGGATACATATGTGGTAGATTTTGAAGATTGGGTTGATGACAATAATTCTGTTGCTATTGTAGGGGACAACAATGAATTTTCAGAGGCAGAATTACAGGTTAGGAGACAGGTTTTTAGCCATCATTTAGCTAATGATGATTTACTGTACTTCCGTTCATATTTTCTTTCTTCCATCTTACTTTCCTCAACCCTCTCCTAACAATTGTTTCATAATACAACTGCAAAAGGTTTTCCTCCTGTTACACCTTTCAAACCTTCCTACTGTCAATTTCCTTTTCAGCGGTGAATGACCTCATAGGTCCTAGCGCTTGGCCTAAATTCTATATTCTATTGAATTCCGTTCAGCTGGATTAATTTGGAATTGTCTGGTGCCTTCTGTCATTCAAGAGCTTTATAACTTGCCTTTTTTCAAGGGGCGTGTCCGTCATCACTGAAGGGGTTTTATCTATTAAGAAAAATGCCCCTTATGCCCTTCTCAGTGCTCCCCCATAATAAAAAAATCATTATCTTGATGCAGACGAATTCACGATCAAAAATTCCTTAATATTCCTTACCTGAGGAAATTTTGGATGAGACTTAAATTCAGGCAGCGTTATTTTCTCTGGGTATGAGATGAAGAAGCTTCATGAAATGCCATACTTTCTTTCCCCTCGGCCTGAAGGAGGAAGCGCCACTTTCTTTCCCCTCGTTTGAAAGGCTAAACTAACTGGACCCTCTTCCCCTTATAAAGCTATTTATGGGGAATCTGGAGAATCTCTCTTACCTGTTGCAAGAGATCAGCCTTTTCCTTTTTGTCTGGGGCTGTGGCGATGATAAGCCTTGGTTGCATCGACGCTGCCTCTCGTCACGCCCTGTAAATCGCCTGTTTCTCTCTCTCTCTCTCTCTCTCTCTCTCTCTCTCTCTCTCTCTCTCTCTCTCTCTCTCTCTCTCTCTCTCTCTCTCATCGGAGTTTATAATCCTTCAGAATAAGAAGATTATAACGTTCTCTCTCTCTCTCTCTCTCTCTCTCTCTCTCTCTCTCTCTCTCTCTCTCTCTCTCTCTCTCTTTCCTTTTTCATTGGTCTGTTTATATTACTTAAGAACTGTGAGATTGCAACGTCCTCTCTCTCTCTCTCTCTCTCTCTCTCTCTCTCTCTCTCTCTCTCTCTCTCTCTCTCTCTCTAGTAAGTCAGTTTATAATCCTAAAAACCGTAAGACTACAATGTTCTCTGTCTCTCTCATTAGTTTTTAATCTTTAAAAATAGTACAGTTTCAATGCTCTCTCTCTCTCTCTCTCTCTCTCTCTCTCTCTCTCTCTCTCTCTCTCTCTCATCGGAGTTTATAATCCTTCAGAATAAGAAGATTATAACGTTCTCTCTCTCTCTCTCTCTCTCTCTCTCTCTCTCTCTCCTCTCTCTCTCTCTCTCTCTCTCTCTCTCTCTCTCTCTCTCTCTCTTTCCTTTTTCATTGGTCTGTTTATATTACTTAAGAACTGTGAGATTGCAACGTCCTCTCTCTCTCTCTCTCTCTCTCTCTCTCTCTCTCTCTCTCTCTCTCTCTCTCTCTCTCTCTCTAGTAAGTCAGTTTATAATCCTAAAAACCGTAAGACTACAATGTTCTCTGTCTCTCTCATTAGTTTTTAATCTTTAAAAATAGTACAGTTTCAATGCTCTCTCTCTCTCTCTCTCTCTCTCTCTCTCTCTCTCTCTCTCTCTCTCTCTCTCTCTCTCTCTCATTAGACTATTCACAATCTATAAAAACAGTAAATTGATTCTCTCTCTCTCTCTCTCTCTCTCTCTCATTAGTCTGTTCATAAACCATAAAAACAGTAGGACCGCAACACTAATGGAAGACAGAGAAGGAGCTTTCAAATGAGGACCACCGGAATATCCCTGTAGTTTCCAACAACTGAGTCGCATCACAACCTTCCCGGTCTGTCTGAAGAGGCTGCTCTCCTTTATAAACGTTCTAATGGAGCGTTTGCCCACGCAAACGTTTCTAATCCTCTGTAACTTATTCCAGAGGCAAGCCTGAGTATTCCATTACACGTTCTCACTGTCCGTGCAATAATGAGATCTCATTTTTCATAATAAATTGAAGGATATTCTGAGGTTTAAATGAATTACTGTAAGGTTGCGTCATTGTTAAGAAAGTTCTTTTCTGCTGAAACTGAAGCTCTGTAAGATTTGGAAGCGTTGTTATGGGTCTTTCTGATGAAGCTTCATTATGGAAGAAGGCAAGAGTTGGACTTAAGACTGGCGGGCGGCTCGTAAAGTAGTCACTGTGACGTCATCCTGTTCCTTATTGCTGATTGGCTGGTGTATCCTTGCTCTAAACTGTCTCGTCTGTGCTACGGTCGAGGCTTCAGATACCATATTAAATTCAGGTGGCATGTGAATGAAGATCTTAATCATCCACATTAGACTTTATTACCGTTGTTAAGTAAAAAGTATGAAAAAAGCCAAAGAACAAGAGAGAAGACAGTTCTCTCTTATTCCTTGCTATCAGCACACAATAACATTACTCTCGATGCAATGTCCGATAATTTTGACCAATTAAAACTATGAGAATACAACTGTATATTAATCGTTAAGGCAATGGCCGTGTTCCCTTTATACTAAGCAGTATCCATGTTGTTTCCATAGCGATATTTTCATGTTTCACCTATTTTTAAAGGACTACAACACTAAGTCTAGCGATCCTTTGAAAACTAAGTGTGAAGCTTTTCATTTGATTTTTTGCGCGCAAATACAAACTTCACATCAAATACTTTAACAGTAGAAAAATTATTTCCAAATTTCAGCACTACCTCGATGTGGGACCACCGGGTTTGAGTCCAATAGTCTTATATATTATTATATATTTCTTTGGGCAAATTTTGTGGAATTTTCCGCTTTTGTTAAATTTATCGGACCTAATAAATAGGAAAAGATATCATAGCTGCGATTAGGTTTATGTCTGAAGCTAAATAGTGGGAACCTCTAGTAGGATCATCAACTACCCGGCAAAGTTCGGACCTGAAAGATATTGGATTGATATTTCAAGAACAGAACTACTCTTTAGAGCTGGACCACAGATTCCAAAGGGGTCTGGCTCTAGGATAGGACTCTCGGCATTCCATCCAGTTTGCCCATAATATGATAAGGGTGGAGATGATTTTATTCTTGTAATACTCTTGGTCCTAACAAGCGGGTTTGGCTTGCGTTTGGGCCACTAATCGTGTTGTGCCATCCCCTGTGGGGTAGGATAAGGACGCAGACATTTGGGAGTCGGTTCTCACTTATGCCATTGGTGGAAGAATAAACTCCATGAAAGGCTGATGATATCTTTTTAAGGTTTTCAGGTTTATTTTTATTTTTTTTAATTTTTAAAACATTTTTTCTCCAGTCTTTATGAATAGTGGCCATAACTATTTGAGTACCCCTGGGCCCTTTGATGATGTTTTTGTGCAGATGACGACGTCTGACAAGGCCTCGAAACAATGACCCTCCTTATGACTTCTGGCATGGAAACAGACTATCCCCAGGAAATCTCAGTTAATCAAGAGCAGCGGTAGTTCGACAAGGGACTCTGCTACTGCCTCTACTGAAGATAAAATATCAGCAAAACATTGTGTTGGAAAATTACCAAATGTTAAGAATTTGTGAGTGCTTTGTGTAATAAATATACCAGTCCAGTGCAACTATGAAACTATTTTGACAACTTTCCACCCCTTTGGAACCATACTTGAAATCCAGATGAACTTCCAAGAAGTAGAGTTAAAATGGGAAGCATGGGTTACTTTTCATAAAAAATGAAGATGCCATAAAGGCTAGTAGTAACATCAATACCGTGCAAATAAATCAGTCTGTTATAGGAGGAGCTTTGACAGATAAAGTACCTAAAAATTTGATATATATGTACCATCTGAATGGGTTCAAGATACCCTTCAGAAAACACAGGGTAATACTCCATCCAGGGAAGCCCTTTGTTGGCCGACTCGGTTGAGCTTCAGATGGTCACTCGATGGGCCGGAGTTCAATTCCCGCGGCCAGCTGATGAAGAGTTAGAGGAATTTATTTCTGGTAATAGAAATTCATTTCTCGCTATAATGTGGTTCGGATTCCACAATAAGCTGTAGATCCCGTTGCTAAGTAACCAATTGGTTCTTAGCCACGTAAAATAAGTCTAATCCTTCGGGCCAGCCCTAGGAGAGCTGTTAATCAGCTAAGTGGTCTGGTAAAACTAAGGTATACTTAACTTAACTCCATCCAGGACTCCCAAGCCTTCTATGTGGCTAGTTGCTACAGCTAAGGAGGAAAACTTCAGTTATTATAAGTTCTGCAAGAACTCCAGAGAAAGGTGGGAGAAATAAAGAGTGGAGATATATCTAGGTTTGGGAAAGGTACAGTGCTCATGCATGCTAAATCAAAAACTCAAGCTCAAATGCTATCTGTGATGACTCCTTCTGGGCATGATATGATTAAAGAAATCAGACCCCACCTGAATTTTAGTTATGGCCGAGGTGTCAGTTTTGATAAAGATTTACACGAGTTCACGGAAAGTGAAATCCTTGAAATGAGGTCATCAACAGTACAGAAAGTAAAAGAGACGTCTATTGCAAATACAATAATTTTGATCTTTGAAGACCCTAATGTTCTCTCCCATGTAAACTTTGAAAATGAAAGAGTACAAGTAAGACCCTTCCTCCCAAAACCTATCCAATGCTTTAACTGTTTCGAGTTTTGTCATTCTTCAAGAGTGTGTAAGTACTCAAAAGTTGGTATAAATTGCTCCGCCCTTGGTCGTGGCGCATGTTCTAAAACACAAAAGTTTAGTAACTGTCAGCTTAACCATAAGGCTAATGATAAAATTTGTGAAGTTTATAAATATGAACAGTCAGCAACAGATAAAGCTAATGCTGAACATATAAGCATTAGATATGCCAAACAACAATTGGGCCAATCAAAGAATATATTCACCAAGAGCTCTAAACCCACTACCCCTTACTACCACAAGGGGACCAGTGGCGACACCTTCTCCTGCAGTAGGTGTATCAATCCCTGTGGTAGAGGCCCAGGTATCTGGGTCAGGTGCTCAGTCACTGAATGCAAGAGCACATTCCACCAAAGCAGACAAGCTGTCTGTGGTTGGTAATGAGTCTCCTCCAGATAATGAGGCTCTCCCGTCATCTCTTCCATCTCCTACTTTTAAAGTAGTAAATCTTTCACAGGCAGAATCTCTGCCTGATCTAATGGAGTCGGAACAATTAAGAAACCCCAAGAGAGGAGAGACTCCTTCAGGTTCTCCCCCATGTACTCCAAATAAATTTGCTTCAATATATAACAGCTGTAGTGTGCTTAGCTCAAGTGAAGCAAGTACTTCAATGGAACCTAAAAACCAAGATAAAGGAGATGGCTCAAATTACAACTGCAGATATTTATCATCCTCCTAAAGAAAATCAAACTAGGAGAAATAAAGATCACAAGGGTAATCACAGAACACCATCTATTTCCAGGTCAACCAAAGAGGGAAAAAGAGAGGCTTTTAAATGTAATTCATAATGGCTCTATTCAGCATCCTACAACGGAACCGTAAAGGATTATGTTCCCATGCTGAAAATCTCAAGGTCTTCTTAAGAAAAACTGAACCTTGTGTAATTTGCTTGCAAGAAACTCAGTTAGGTCCAGAGAAGTTCAATCCTGGACTTAATTATGGGATCTTCACCTCTCCCCCTCCAGTGGGTGACCGAGCACATGGAGGAGCTGCTATTATTGTGAACAAATCCCTGGAATGCTTGCTTGTAGCCCTCAATACAAATTTACAGGCTGTTGTTTTTAAGATCATATTAGACAAGCAGATTACTGTGTGTTCCATCTACTTGGATCTAACTTCTCAAGCGCTGATGCCCAATAACTAATTGATCAACTGCCCCAACCAGTTTTTATTCTTTGTGATTTTAATGCACATAATCTGCTATGGGGAGGACATACTTTAGATAATGAAGGTAAAATTATAGAAGACATTATTAATAATAATGATATTGGACTTTTAAATGATGCTACTATGACTTACCATAATATATATTTTAATTCTTACTCGGCTGTTGATCTGAGTATATGTTCCTCTGCAATAGCTTTAGATTTCATTTTGGTCAGTAAATGAATTTTTAAATAGCAGTGATCACTATCCCATTCTTTTAAAGTATGCCAGAAATACCCCTACAGAAATGCCACAGAAATGGAAACCATTAGAAGCTGGCTGGGAGAAATATAAGAAGGAAATCAAACTAGATAAGCCATTTGAAACTTTCAGCAACCACATAAAAGCATATGATTACTGGACAAACACTGTTTTAGTCGTGCAGAATCTTCTTTTCCAAAAATTACTGACAAGACAAGGAAACCAACTGTGTCATGGTGGGACAAAAAAATGTGCCACCTTAAGAAAAATTACCAGGAGATGCTACAAGAAGTACAAACCAAGTGGCACTCCCACTGATAAAACAAATATCAGCGAGCCATGGCAAAACAACGCCGATACTTTTGTAGTGCCAAGAAAGACTCTTGAATTTATTATATAAATGGAATTAACTCGAAAACACCAAGGTTTGTACGGAAAAAGCTATGAAAACTTGCAGGGAAGTCTGTGTCACCAAAAACTCCCTCTTTAAGAGTAGGAAATAACCTCGTCAGAAACCCTTCAGATGTAGCTGAATCACTGGGTCAACATTTCTCCAATATTTCTAGCCCTAATAACTATTCTAGTGAATTCCAAAGAATCAGGAACACTCAGGTCAATCAGAATCTATCTGGTGATGACTGGGAGGTATACAATGCAAAATTTTCTCTTCAAGAACTATATGAAGTGCTCTCTTCAATGGATGACACTTCTCTGGTGAAGATACTACTTAATATATATAATGCTTATGAAGTTACCTGAAGAGTCCAAAAGCTACCTTCTTAAGTTTATTAACAAGATCTGGGAGACTGGGACCATGGCGAGATCCTGGAAAATTTCCGTCGCAATCCCAATTTCAAAACCAAATAAAGATCCCCAACAAACTACAAATTATAGACCTATAGCACTAACAAGCTGTGTTTGCAGGTTAATGGAAAAAATTATAAATTTTTGCTTGGTATGGCACTTAGAATCAAATAAGCTTCTCTCTCCTTTCCAATTTGGGTTTTTAAAAAATAGATCGAATCTCGACCCACTTATGAGACTCTCCAACCAAATTAAGCAGGGTTTTGTCAATCAGTGTCAGACAATAGGCGTCTTCTTTGATATGGAAAAAACCTATGATACTACTTGGCATTATGGAATTCTAAACAACTACAGAAAATGGGTGGGCAACTTAATTCGGTTCATCCATTCTTTCTTATCAGAGAGATTTATAAAAGTTAGAGTTCGGAAATTTCTATCTTCCCCCTTTAGACAAGAGGAAGGTGTTCCACAAGGAAGCGTTCTCAGTGTGACCCTCTTTGCTGTTGCCATAAATAGCATCTTGGATGAAGTTCCAAGGCCTGTTTGAGCTTCAGTGTTCTTGGATGATTTGGCCATTTACTGCACTAATTACGACGCTATCTCTGCATGCCGATATCTACAGAAAGCTGTTGATTCTCTCTCCAAATGGGCCAAGCTAAATGGGTTTAAATTCTCAGCCATTAAGAGTGTTGCTGTCTGCTTTTCAAGGCGCAGACGTCAAGAGGTTAAACCTAGTTTAAAACTCGAGGAATCTATTTTGGGAATGACCTTTGACTCAAAACTACTTGGGCCAGACATATTGATAACCTTTAATGAAAAATAAAAGAATTTTCTAATCTTTTGAAAGCAGTCTCTGGATATGAGTGGGGAGCTGACAAGAAATCGTTATTAAGACTTTATGATGTACTTTTATAGATCAAAACTAGAATATGGATGTCAGATATTCTTCAGCGTGTAAAAGTAAACTTATTGAGCTCAATATTGTCCATAACATGGGATTACGAATTTGTTCCTGTGCATTCTGAACATTACCTGTCAACTGACACTTGCCTTATGACAGGAAGAACTGGGTATGTGTTACTTAATGCGCATTAAAAGCAGTACTGAAAATCCTTCAGATAAGGTCATTCACCAACTTGACAAAAAAATTTAAACCAAGGTCATATGTTCCTTTCCAGTTAAGGTTGCATCAAGAAGTAAATAACGACGTGTTAAAAAATCAGAATGTTTCACAGCTGGTTGCCTCCAGATTCCCCCCATGGCTTATCCCTAAGGCAAAAGTTTGTAAAAAAATAATGACTCAGAAGAACCTTACAGATGAGATGGCCAAGAATTTATTTTTAGAACACGATGTAACCCATGTCGATGCATATAAGATTTATACAGATGGTTCCAAGTCGAGAGAGGGAGTTGAGCCAGCTGTAATTACAGAAGATTCTTATGAGGCAGCAAAGCTACCTCCTTCAGCTTCGGTATATACAGCAGAGCTTTCTGCAATTAATAGAGCATTAGCTATTGTTCATCGCACCGACAAAAAGATATTTGTAATATATTCGGATTCTAGAAGTGTTTTGGAAAGTCTAAATGGCCGCAATTCATCCCATCCTTTGATTTTCAAAGCTGATGAGTGGCTTTTCGAATTTCTTGCAAGCACAAATCTGTTTCATTCTGCTGGGTTCCTGCCCATGTGGGGATCAAGGGTAATGAAAATGCTGCTAGAGAAGCAAAAAGGATATGTAATCAAAGATCATTGGATATCCATGAAGCTCCATATGTTGACATGAGGGCTCCTGTCCGAAGCTATATACGCTGCAAATGGCAGGAGCGGTGGTTCTCACACCTCCTTGCCACAAATAAGAAACTGAAGGCAATCAGACCTTTCCTGAATTTTTGGCGCTCTTCATTTCATAGAGATAGGAGGACTGGAATTGTTTTAACGAGACTTCGTACTGGTCATTCCCGATTGGCACAGCTTTATTCTTGATGGAAGTGATGCTCCAGTCTGGGCTCGTTGTGGCAGTATGTTGACAGGTGGGCAC
Organism: Macrobrachium rosenbergii; assembly: GCA_039081455.1. Lineage (NCBI taxonomy): Eukaryota > Metazoa > Arthropoda > Malacostraca > Decapoda > Palaemonidae > Macrobrachium > Macrobrachium rosenbergii. Next base: position 10,013,840 of record JANJGK010000027.1, on the reverse strand, counting down.
ATTCTGGTGTCTTGTCCAACATATGGTGCTGCCCGCAGGAAATTTGGTCTTTCAGGGAAGCAACTTGCATATATTTTAGGAGACGATGTTGATATCGACAACCTTATAAATTCTTAAAAGAGATTGATGTATATTCTAAAATTTAACTTGTTTTATTATCTAATTCTACCAATTATCCTAATACATCTAAGCATATGCACTTATACTTTTATTTGTATTTTAATTTTTTTTATTCCTTTTACATTTTTTATATTTCATTTTTTCATATATATATATATATATATATATATATATATATATATATATATATATATATATATATATATATATATATATATATATATATATATATATATATATATATATATATTGAATATGGTTTTACGTTGTCACTCCCTGTAGGTTATCATCAATTTCATTTACGTTTCATTATTCATTAAGTTATTTATTTCATTTCACCACGGCACTGAATGACCAAAAAGGTCCCAGTGCTTGGGCTTGTCCCTAAATTTCATAATCCATCCATCCATCCAAATCTCAGCAACGCAGGTAATATAATATTTTGACGCTGGTCTATATTATTTTGGTGACTGTAAACAGTTTCTGCAATTACACAGAAATTAGGCTGAAATGAAGCTTTTGACTCCTATTTCCTGTGTAAGAGAAAAGAAGCACTTTCTCTCCCCAAAGGATCTGCACAAAATGGCGCAAGAGGAACGAGGGAACAGATTGCCTGAGTCAACGGACCAAGTGTTTGTTGTTCCAAATGAAATTCCTTCTGAGCAGCTTTGCCGCAATGGCGCTGAATGCCTTCCTGCTGAAGGAGGCGGAATTTGCCTAACCAAGTTTCTAGCAATGGGACTCTGCCATTTTGAATTATACTTTTGGAAACAGATCTATGAAAAATGCTTTCTTTGTGTCTCTTGGTTGGAGGTATTGTGAAAGGTAGCTGCATAAGTTTTAATCTAAAAGTACCACTGAAACGACTGCAAAGGTTCATTTCAGAGTAATTGGATCTCAAGTTGACGAGAAGCTTAATCGAAAATGTTTATAACTACCAAATCAAAAACTGCTGCAAACCAGTACAACAATTATCTTTAAAGGCTTGTCTATGCACCAAGAAAGCTGCACAAACTGTTTTACTGCTCCAATTTTCTGGCGGATAAGAAAGGGATTATTGAAAGAATCCTGAAGCTAAGTATTGAGAAGAAAAGAGCTAGACGCAATGAATTGTCTAATCAGGGTCTCTCATCTCATCTCCGTAACTTGGAGACCCGGTGCTCTTGGCAGGTATCAGAGGAAGCCTGAAAAGTGACACCTTTCCTCTCTGGTAAACAGAACAACGCAAGGAATAATATCTGTAGAAGACACAGATCGGGGAAACTTTTCTGCGTAGCGGGAAAATAAGTAGGCCTATAGATAAAGTAAGCTCACAGGGCTGGTTAAAAGTTTTGCCATTAATTCCATTCAGTTAAGAGGTGACGCACACAAAGCACTCGATTTGCCTCCTAACACCAAAAACTAAGGCAAAATATCACGCACGTTCCCTACAGACATTCCGGCCACTTTCTATCATTTCTGACAAAACCAGAACAGAAGCTGATGCTCTGATTGGTTGCTGTTATGTTCGGCTGAATTAGTCAGCCAATAATAAGGCATCACTCTAGTGACATAACAAGGCAGTGTCTTTGCTTATTATCCTTTCTGTTGTTTGTATTCTTCATACGCCCTCATTACTTCCATATTCCTATTTATAAAACATGCAAATTTACATACGTGGATATTTTGTAATATTATGGCAACTGTGAAATTAATATTATTTTATCTCTCCTCTAAAATGTATTACCAAGGACGGGGCAGGAGAGAGAACAGACCATTTTTCAAAACCCTGTTTACATCTCTCTCTCTCTCTCTCTCTCTCTCTCTCTCTCTCTCTCTCTCTCTCTCTCTCTCTCTCTCTCCAAGTTTCCTTGTGGAACTGAGGGTGAGCAAACATGATGAAAAACTTCTGAAATGCCCGAAGGTTTTTAGCGACGTGTCTCAGTCATCAGATTCTGTCGGACGACACCCTAGATAATCTCTTGTGACAAGAAATCTCTATTTAAGTGAACATTTTTTGTTTAAGGACCATTGGCGTCAGTTTGGATTTGCACGAAGAAGACTCATGAGAAAGATTAAGATCATGATTAGCAAAAGATGTTAAAGAATAATTTTCCAAAATTTTGAAAAAGAAAAAAAAAATACATTATTAAAAGCAAAATCAACAAAATCAGAATGGAAAAAAGGGAGAATGATACGAAAGGGATGATAAAAATCAACAAATGATTCATGGGTGATTGCAATACCGTATGCATGTATAAAAGTGAGGCCGTAGCAGTTTTGCCGTTTTGTGGAAATTAAAACAGGAAAAACATTGTTTTTTCGATTTGATAAATTGATATGACTCTTTGTCGATGAAAATGGCGGACGTATTTCGTGTTTGAATATGGAAAATGTGAAATTAATGACAAGGTTAAAGGCTAGGCTATGTAATGGAAAGGTAGCATTGTTGTATGTCCTGTACAGTTGTAAACACATACATACATATTTTCGTGTATATATATATATATATATATATATATATATATATATATATATATATATATATATATATATATAAATATATATATATATATATATATATATATATAGATAGAGAGAGAGAGAGAGAGAGAGAGAGAGAGAGAGAGAGAGAGAGAGAGAGAGAGAGAGAGAGAGAGAGAGAGAGATTATTATGCTATCTGCATTGGCAACTCCCTTAAGCTTCTTGTGAAAAAAATAATGAAACATTATTATTATTATTATTATTATTATTATTATTATTATTATAGAT
>JANJGK010000027.1:9993356-10005868 GCA_039081455.1 Macrobrachium rosenbergii | reverse complement strand
TGCTTTCTTGCTTTGCTTGCTTGTTTGTTTTCATTGCTTTCTTGATTTCTTTGCTTACTTGTTTGCTTGCATTGCTTTCTTGCTTGCTTGCTTTGCTTTCTTGCTTGCTTGCTTGCTTTGCTTGTTTGCTTGCATTGCTTTCTTGCTTGCTAGCTTGCTTGCTTTGCTTGTTGGCGTGCTTACTCGCTTTGCTTCCTTGATTTGCTTACGTTACTTGTTTTGCTTACTTGATTTCCTTACTTACTTTATTTGCTTGTTTTGCTTGCTTGCTTAATTTATTCATTCGGTTATTTATTTATTTATTAACTTAATTATTTATTCATTCATTTCCTTCCATATAAAATCTCGACAATTCCACGTAAAGATTAACTCATCAGAATCTCAATCCACACCGCACATCCATTCACAATTCTCCTGATACATTGAGCAACGTCGACATTTGGATATTGATGCTGTTGACCATCAATATCTCGAGCTGAAATGTCTTCTCAGACTCTCAGACCAGACTCTCGTTCCTTCTCGACTGCGTCAATCTTTTGCAGGCAGATTCAGAAGGAAATATTTCAGGGACAGAGTCGAAGGAAATTTCTAATCTTTTCATCTGGGAGGTCGGTGTGTTTGGAAGCTTGCTACTTTAGATGTTAATCTTGCAAAAACTGACAAACTTTGATACACTAAAAATATGCCACCAAAGAAATTTAGCTGTAATGTGAGAAAACTGAAATATACAGAAAATCGGTTAAAATGTGATAAAACTTAATATGCCTCCAAAGAAAAGTCACCTGTGTGATAAACCTCAACTATAGTTCTACAGAGAATTAGCTAAACTATACCGAACCTAAAATATACTTCTATAAAAAGTTTTGTTAAAATATAACAAACCTTAAATATAATTCTACAGAGATTTACCCAAAATATGATAAAACTGAAGTATACTTCCACAGAAAAATAATCAAAATATGATAGACCTAAAATATGCTTCCACAGAAAAATACCTAATGTATGATAAATACGCATATGAAGTTAAAAATTTAACAATTAGGTAAAGACATCATCAAATAAAAAATAAAACATTAACAGCGCTTTGAGACACTCCCAATAAAAAAGGCTTCTATTTGGCGAGCGTTTGTGTGTGCATGTTTTTTTTTTTTTTTTACTTTCTTAAAAAAAAAACCTATGAAAGAAAGTCATCCAAAAGAAGAGAGCTTTAGAAAGACAGAAAAAAAAAATAGTACACTACTTGATGTTCCTTTCATGATAAATTTGGCGTCAAATGCACTTACTCTTCATCATGTTTTATGCAGAGTTAAGAGGCGACGGCTTAGAAGAATTTCTTTCTATAAAATATTTTCTTTCCATGTTGAATTCTTCTTATAGCTACCGATGGATAACAGCAATTTTCTTGCGCAGGGATGAAAGAATATTCTATTTTATGTCTTTTATCAATGCTGCTACTAATTGCTTCAACTCTTATGTCATTTATCTATCTATCTATCTATCTAATTTATATATATATACATATATATATATATATATATATATATATATATATATATATATATATATATATATATATATACATACATACATATACTATATATATATACATATATATATATATATATATATATATATATATATATATATATATATATATATATATATATATATATATATATATATATATATATATATATATATATATATATATATATATATATATTTCAATCGCTACAATATCACTTAACTAGGTACTCCATGTTTGAACGAGTTACATTCTTTAGTTCTTCATTAGAGGGGTGGGTAGAGCTCTCGGCTAGGACGCTGTTGGCCAAGCTTTCGACTCTCCGACCAGCCAATGAAGAATTAGAGGAATTTATTTCTGGTGATAGAAATTCATTTCTCGTCATAATGTGGTTCGGATTCCACAATAAGCTGTAGGTCCCGTTGCTAGGTAACCAGATGGTTCTTAGCCACGTAAAATAAATCTAATCCTTCGGGCCAGTTCTCTCTAGGAGAGCTGTTAATCAGCTCAGTGGTCTGGTTAAACTAAGGTATACTTGCTTTTCTGTTTTTCTTTAAATCCTTAGCTGAAACCCCCTATGGACTGTAGAGTCAACAGACACTGTATAAACTCAAGAGGCCTCCAAAGGGAAACCAGCCTGTGCAGAGAGAGAGAGAGAGAGAGAGAGAGAGAGAGAGAGAGAAGTCACAGTAAAATGTAAGAATTTAGTTGTATGTGAGTGAGCAGTAAGTAAAACCGATACACCTGAATTAAGGAGACGTCAGCAGCAGCAGCAGCAGAGAGCAGGAATGAATTTGGAGATCGGAAGATTCCACAACTGGGCCAGGCAAAGTATTATTCTATAACATGACAAAGAACCCAGTCTGTACCGACGAACTGATCCACAAAAACTCCATTGAGACAAAGCGATTCTGTACTTGTGAAAATATTAAACAATAATTTGTTTCTCTAAATTCAGTTACACATTCTTCATCATTTTTGGAATTCCCAAACTGAATTCACGTTTCATTAAACTAAAACTCACTCGTTCGCGATTTAATTAATGAAATACAAACCGTTATTAAACTCCACTTTCAACCTGAATCTGAATGTTGATGAAAAGTTATGTGGCACATTATGAATATTGGGTCCTTTTTTTATTTGGGGGAATTTCACGGGGAACACTTGCATGGCGGGAATGTATAATATCGTATTCTATATCATTACTGGTAAAGAAGGCTTTTCTTCACCATAGACTTTTTCTCTCAGGAGGGAAAACGTCAGAAGGTGCTAACCTAGTGGGTTTCAGCAAGTGGTGTTGGGGTGAGGCTGCTAGGCCGATACGCTGTCTGAGTGATGTTTAAGATCCTATGTACTGATGTCATATGGGGTTTCCTGGTGGTCACCCATCCAGGTTTTGTACAATCTCTTTAAATTCATAAGTAAACAAAAGCCAGCCAGAATGTTTCTATGAGTCCAGAGTAACAAGGGTCTCTCGCAGCAAAAATAAATAAATAAATAAATAAATAAATAGGTAAAAAATAAAAAGAAAATTACAGAAATCAGATTCAAAGTTTTAAACCCCGGAAAGGTCTAATTCAGTTATTTTCAACGAGGTATTTAAACAGTTTTTGCAACTGGTCCATATGAACTGAAAATTACGCTGCAAACAAATTTGATAACATTATCTAAATATTTCAGCAAACAAAATTACAGAACTCAGATTCAAAGTTTAAAACTCTGAAAACGTCAAATTCGCTTATTTTTGATAAGTATTTAAACAATTTTTTAAAATCTGATCCATATGAACTGTACATTGAGCTGCAAAAAGAATCGATAAAGTAAGCAAAAATTATCTAAAAATTTTTAAGTGGAGATTGGCGGCAACTTTCAAAGCTCAATAAGTTTTGAATGTTCAGCTTTTGAATGATTTTTTAATATGTTTTCTGGATTCCTATGCCAGAGTAAAAAAGATTACAAGTCGTTTAGGAAAGTTATTGTGTTGTCAAAATGGAAAATGACGAGAAATAAATACTTTCGATGGTCGTTCACCCCTCCTCAGAATCGGTTGTTAAAATGGCAAATGAATGCTCGCACGCTTCTTCAGGAAACATATTTTTGAATGGTTAAGGGTTGTACAAATGGTTAATTATTAGTAAAGACGAGTGAAAAAAATGGAAACTGAATGGGTCAATATTGAAATAAAAGTATTTTTTTCTTCATAAATACTCTGTGAAAGAACATTGATAGGTTTGTAATGATATTACTAAATCAATAGATAAATTAAATCCAATAAAATTTTTCATAATAATAATAATAATAATAATAATAATAATAATAATAATAATAATAATAATAATAATAATAATAATAATTTTACGTTTTTCCGTGGTTTTAGTTTGAAATATGCTCTGTGAGACAGGTAGCAACAATTTACGGTAATTTAGCCTTGTGATTCTGACTTTGTGGGTACGGGAAAACGTAAAAAAAGAGGAAAACAAAGGAGAATTTCATATGAGCTTAGGGCTCTTGTTACTGAGGGAAATATTACGTAAAACACGTGGGCACATTTAAAGTAGTGTATTTACATAAATGACATTAGTACGGGAAAGAGGAACTCAGTAGGTTGAATGAAACTGGGGAATTCCAGCCACAGTCCGAGAAGCTTCCACGAAATAGCATCCCTCTGAAATGAGAGATATGCACATTATACGCCAGTAATGAAAATAGACAAAAGAATAATGAATTCGAGGCTGCACTGAGGGTGCCAAAGGAGTAATAAAGAATTAATACTGCCGATGCAAGAGGTGCACGGACATTAGACAAGGGAGATTTCTGGCTTTCTCTTTAAGAAAATATTACGAGACAAAAGCGTGACTGAAATGGGGCTCTTCCAGGGCACTTTACCTTAGCAGATTTTCCGAGGGCGTGTAGAAGGCGGTCCGTGGATGACTTGCGATTTCCGAGGACGAGTTTCTTCCACGTGGTGAGATGCAAGGGCTTCCGTAAAGGGGCAAGGCGATGGGGACTCCTCGAAACTCCAAGCAATGGCGTGTGGGCTCGAGGAATACGGTTGAAGGGCACGAGGAGAAGTATACTTTTGAAAGGGGCCACGTGGTTAGGATGCAAGGGCATCGATGGGGCCAGGTGTTGAGGACGTCTTCACAAGCTCACTCCATATCTTCCAGCCCGCGTGTGTGTGAGACCTCGTGGGCTTTTGCCTTTTATCCCCTCCTATGGGGCAGGGGGGCGTCCATCACAGATGCTTTGACTCATTGCACCTGCTGCCCGCAGGGGAGGTTTTGGCCTGTAGGAGAAACGCCCAAGCCAGATTACTTTTGCCTCGAAGGAAAGATCTTTATCAAAAATGGGAGCGCCTTTAATCTTTTAACCCTTGTTTTTAAGTCGATAGACAGATGGTCTATCGATCGGCCGGCTGGCAGTAAATGAACAACCAACAACAACAAAGGAGGGGGGGGGAGGTAATTTGCTAGCGAATTCTTGCTAATCATAATACCTCCCCATACAAGATGATGTACATACCTCCTTCGGGTGTGTACATCGATATTCAAGAATGAGCGGCAAATGCTTTACGTTACTCTACATTCTGCCTTGCAATGAACTTTACTCCTAAGGGTTTTATGAAGCTGAGACATTACTTTTAATAACACATTGGGACAATTTTCGTTAACAGGACGCAAAGTGATTTAAACACTTGCAAAAGAATAATTACTTTAGATTTGGTTACCCACTGTAACTTTATAAAGTGACTCGAACAATTGTGAATTAATTAAGATTATAGGACCACGTATATGAGGCTATGGCCAACAAATGAAAAGAAATGGTTATTGTTCAAGAATTAAAATACACGGTTACTTAATTTTAGATAAAATGCATGCGGTTAGTACAATCTGCCTTGAAGAGGCTGTGTAAATGAAAAACAGCGTTTATTTTTGTAAATGACATCCCCTTTTACACGATACTGTAATGACTATACATATTCGCATTGATAATTTATCTTCGTTTTAACGTACTTGGCTCAGCTATCGTTCAACGCGAGCTGAGGGATGACCCACACACCGGGAATTTGACAGTCGTGTGCGGGCGAGAGTATTCGCGAGGTTTTAATTCGCTAACCTTAAACTACGCTAATTTTATGCGTCCACTGCCTACTCAATGTTATGACGGGGCGAGCAGACAAAAGATGTGGGGTAGGACAAACAGCAATCTTGGAAGGAATGGAAGGGGGAAAAGGGATAATAATAACAAAAGGAAAATTAGCAAGACGTTACGAATGAAACTTGACCGCATATGAAAGGAGGGACACGTCCCCCAGAGCTTACGAAAAGGTCATTTAAATCACAAGGGCAAGAGTTTATGACTCGCGATTCATTAAAATTAAAGATAAATAAATAACTAAAAGAAAGTAAATGATATTGGCAGAAGAACTAAGGGAAAAAGAGTAAGGGTTTTATTGTGTTAGGCGGGAATTTATCGTCCTACGCCTATAAATTACGGCCCGGACTATCACTTCAGTCCCAGGGCGAGGAAAGTGCACCCCAAGGGCGCGACTCCTTCAGGAGGGGCTGACACGCACGCCCGGTGCCAAGGTATGGGCGCAAGGGCGTGCCACTTCTCACTCTGTTATTCTTAATGACTTGTACATTGTGTGGGGAATGGTATCCCGTATTTAATTGCCTCTTGTGGGGATAATTTAAGGGAAGATTAATAAAAGGTGATAAGAGATAGAAGTTCCTGAGGAACGGAAGAAGATAGAGGAGGGCCTGACATTCCCTTCTGGATTAGGGGTGCCAAGACCTTTGAAAGATGAAATGGTGGCACAGGTGCCATGGGAGCTCTAGAGCTCTTTGTAAACTACCTGGAAATTCCCACGCCCGTGGTAATTTCGCCTCGAGCCTTTCTTAATGGGACAGTCGTCCTCGGCCGGGGAAGCGGAGGGCCCGCGACCGGAGGGCGGCACGGAGTACCACCTGGGCCTGCTGATGCGACAGCTGACGCAGGAGTGTTCCGTGCGGGTTCTACCATGATCCGTCGCGGCTCTTGTAGTTCATCGGCCAAGTGAGATATGGCAGAATCCTGACTTGCAATTGCGTCGGCGACGGACTGAGGCAGAGAGGAGGCGGTCGGGGGTGGCGTGAGCGGCTCGCAGGTATCGATGACCAGCTCAGGCACGGGTTGCGAGGCCGCACCTGCAGGTGAGCTTCCGCGGTGGTCGGGAGGAACCGTCTCTCTGACCGACGCTGGTAGCGGTGCCAGGCCGGGGGAAGAGAGGGGGTCCTGAGTTGGATCCCGTGAATGGAGATCGGCGTAGCGCTCTGGCGCTGGCACTAGGGCAGAGTCAGGCGCTATCAGAGGTTTCTTGGGCTCGTCGGTCAGGACGGACGAAGCTTGGCCCTGCTCGGGGCATGCAAGTGGCACCGGCAGGAATTTGGCATCTCCTGAGGGGAGATTTGATTGGGGCCCTGGCACTGGCACTGAGGCAGGGCCGGGCACTGGAATGGGATCGGGAACCGATCGAGGGGGCCACTGTACATTGTACTCAGGTGGCACTGGTGGGGACTGCACGTCCTTCTGGTACCCAGGGGGCGCCAGTCTTGGCTGAGGGAGAAGCGGGGGAGGATTACTCGCGCCCGCGGAATGATTCGGGGAATGTGGACCCCTAGATTGTCGTGATTTCGGCAGGGACTGGAAGTCCTGTCCCAGGATGACGTCATAGCCTCCGGGGAGATGGCTTGCTACTGCAAGATTGCACATTTTGGATTGGTGAGGTCTTGTGACTCTCAATTGGACCGTAGGGAGTATCATCTTAAATTGATTTATTCCCTCGATCGTGACGAGTTTTCGTCTATTGACGATAGCTCCGTAGGGAACTCTGTCCCTCCGGATGAGGGAGATTTGTGCGCCCGAGTCCTCGAAAGCAGTGACTCGGCGCGCGGGCTCGCTACCTCGTGGAGGGGCCACGTATACAGGCCCTTCGGCGGGAGGGCCTAATGACTGGGGATCTGTGACGGCCAAGGCGACGGTGGGAGTAGTTGATTTATTATTGCGTGGGCATTTCGCCCATGCGGGAGAATGGCCATAGACCTTGCACGCCGTGCAAAAGGTCTGGCTAAAGTCTTTCCGCGCTGCCCCTGTGGAGGGCGCAGGCGAGTTATTTGTCGGTTTTCCGGGAGAGAGAGGAGCCGGTTTCTTGTTCCGGCACTGTTCGAAGGAATGCCCCGTTTTCTTGCAATAATGGCAAGTTAGGGGCTTGCCCGAGTTCCCATTTTTGTTGGAATTTGAACCTCCGAGGAGGGACGGGGGATTTATCTTCCGCCCCATGGATCCTTCTTGAGGGTGGTGAGTTTCCCACATGTCTGCTATTCGGCAACACTCGGTGAGTGTTGGTGGGGCTTTTTCCACTATATGAGTGGCGAGGGCAGGAGGGGCGTAGCGCAGGAAATGCTCGAATTTAAACCGCTCGAGTACCTCGGCGGTGTTAGTGGCTCCTTCGGAATCGAGCCATTTTGTCAACGCCCGCTCCGAATGGTACGCCCAATCGGACCAAGTCTGGCCTGCTTCTCTGGGCTGCTCTCTCCAACGTCTCCTCCACCGCTCGGGGGTAATCTCGTACGCCTTCGTAACTGCTTGGCGTACGGCTTCCCAGTTTCCCCGATCGTCTGCGGGAAGGGCGTGGTAGGCAACGAGGGCCTTTCCGCCCAGGAATTTAGTGAGAACAAGGGAGAGTTCCGCGGGGGAGAGATCGCAGCACTCCAGGACTCGTTCGGCCCTTTCAAGCCATACTTCAGGCTCGGACTCCGTCCATTTTGGCATGAACGAGTGAGCTTGGCTGAGGGCACTCATTCCCGCGGCAGGGGGCGGGGGGGTGGCGTGCTGTCGTTCTAGCACCTGGAGCTCATGGGCGCGTTCTCTCTCTCTCTCCTCACGTTCTCTCTCCCTCTCTGCACGTTCTTTTTCCTTCTCCTGCTCTTGAGCGATTCGTTCTCTCTCCTCTCGTTGTTCTTGGGCAATTCGTTCCCTCTCTCTCTCTGCACGTTCTTTATCCTTCTCCTGCTCTTGAGCGATTCGTTCCCTCTCCCTCTCTTCACGTTCTCTCTCCCTCTCTTCACGTTCTCTTGCTCTCTCCGCCTTGGCATCGTCCACTCGTTCTTGAACCCATGCTCTCAGATCTTGCCCCGATAGTCCCATGTCCTTCCCAGCGGACATGTAGAATTTGAAATCTTCGTTTTGTTGGGCTCTGGTATTAGCCATCTTGGAATAATGGGTATAGGATATGTCTGCAAAGACTCTTTGTTAAAATTGGATGTGTCTTGGAAAGACGTGGTTGTTCTTGGCGAACGAAGTCTAATATGCGTCTCGGAAGACGTAGTTGGATTTTGTCACGCTCGGACTTGGCCGGCTGTAGCGTGAAGTTAAGGAGTTGTTCTAACGAACTAGAATGATCAGTCCCGTAAGGGCTTAGATGTGTGTGAACTACACTATATAATGTCTCAAAAGGACTTGATTTTGGGTTCCCGCAGGAATGAGAAATTCTCGCCACGTGCGACGTAGAATTTTTGTATGAGTCTCTGAGGACTGGAGTTTGGAGGAATTCTCGCCACGTGCGACGTAGAATTTTAGGAGTCTCTGAGGACTGGAATTTGGAGAAATTCTCGCCACGTGCGACGTAGAATTTTAGGAGTCTCTAAGGACTGGAATTTGGAGAAATTCTCGCCACGTGCGACGTAGAATTTTAGGAGTCCCTGAGGACTGGAATTTGGAGAAATTCTCGCCACGTGCGACGTAGAATTTTAGGAGTCTCTAAGGACTGGAATTTGGAGAAATTCTCGCCACGTGCGACGTAGAATTTTAGGAGTCACGTAGGACTTGGAATTTGTGGAATTTGGAGGAATTCTCGCCACGTACGACGTAGAATTTTAGGAGTCACTTAGGACTTGGAATTACGATTCGTCCCTTAGGACTTAGAAATTACTAACGGGAAACCCAAAGAGAAATGAATGGGGAAAAAAAAAATGCTACACACGCGGGCATGGGCGGGGGTGGGGGGGGTGCAGGTCGTTTGGCCAACACCGGAGGTATTTTTAGATTCTGGGTGAATGAACCCGTATATTTATATACCGTCTGGGATTTAGGAGAATTTCCCAGTCGTCTGAGAGGATAACAGTACAAATAATTTTCCCTATAAGCGGAGTTTAAATTTCGCTTTCCTAACACCTAACTCGAATTCTAACTACATTGAGAGAATTGTCAGCAATGCAAGCTGACTTCGTCGTGTCCCACGTGGGAATTTTATTCGCGCCTAAATAACAGTTCGCTAATTCGAAATGCGAAGTAAAAGTTATCACAGAGGAATTTCTTTCGCACTATTCCTCGAAGCAAAGATATGGCAAAGATTTTAACACAGAGGAATTTCGCACTATTCCTCGAAGCAAAGGATGGTTAGCACTGGTTATTTCCTAACTACCTATCCTGAAAGGCATGCATTAACGAATCTAATACGGCGGTTCTTTTCTCACAGTGATTACATGCGTCCCTATTTCTAATTCCTAGGAACAGTCACGATTGTAAAAAGGTTTTGCTAAGATAAACACATTACTTACGTGGAATTTTCTGGATCTGTGTGCTGGTTTTACACAAAAGGTTCGTAATTGTCTCGTACCCAGCTTAGCTTTGCTAATAGCTGATCTGGCAAGTTGCAAATGCAATAAAGCAACACTAGGGGAACTGCAACTGCAAAACGAGATCTATGGCCAGGTCGCCATTTTTACGTTTTTCCGTGGTTTTAGTTTGAAATATGCTCTGTGAGACAGGTAGCAACAATTTACGGTAATTTAGCCTTGTGATTCTGACTTTGTGGGTACGGGAAAACGTAAAAAAAGAGGAAAACAAAGGAGAATTTCATATGAGCTTAGGGCTCTTGTTACTGAGGGAAATATTACGTAAAACACGTGGGCACATTTAAAGTAGTGTATTTACATAAATGACATTAGTACGGGAAAGAGGAACTCAGTAGGTTGAATGAAACTGGGGAATTCCAGCCACAGTCCGAGAAGCTTCCACGAAATAGCATCCCTCTGAAATGAGAGATATGCACATTATACGCCAGTAATGAAAATAGACAAAAGAATAATGAATTCGAGGCTGCACTGAGGGTGCCAAAGGAGTAATAAAGAATTAATACTGCCGATGCAAGAGGTGCACGGACATTAGACAAGGGAGATTTCTGGCTTTCTCTTTAAGAAAATATTACGAGACAAAAGCGTGACTGAAATGGGGCTCTTCCAGGGCACTTTACCTTAGCAGATTTTCCGAGGGCGTGTAGAAGGCGGTCCGTGGATGACTTGCGATTTCCGAGGACGAGTTTCTTCCACGTGGTGAGATGCAAGGGCTTCCGTAAAGGGGCAAGGCGATGGGGACTCCTCGAAACTCCAAGCAATGGCGTGTGGGCTCGAGGAATACGGTTGAAGGGCACGAGGAGAAGTATACTTTTGAAAGGGGCCACGTGGTTAGGATGCAAGGGCATCGATGGGGCCAGGTGTTGAGGACGTCTTCACAAGCTCACTCCATATCTTCCAGCCCGCGTGTGTGTGAGACCTCGTGGGCTTTTGCCTTTTATCCCCTCCTATGGGGCAGGGGGGCGTCCATCACAGATGCTTTGACTCATTGCACCTGCTGCCCGCAGGGGAGGTTTTGGCCTGTAGGAGAAACGCCCAAGCCAGATTACTTTTGCCTCGAAGGAAAGATCTTTATCAAAAATGGGAGCGCCTTTAATCTTTTAACCCTTGTTTTTAAGTCGATAGACAGATGGTCTATCGATCGGCCGGCTGGCAGTAAATGAACAACCAACAACAACAAAGGAGGGGGGGGGAGGTAATTTGCTAGCGAATTCTTGCTAATCATAATAATAATAATAATAATAATAATAATAATAATAGCATAAGAAAACCAGTTACATTGGACCAAAAATACACAAAACAACAAATTTAGGAATACGAAAGATTTTGTGAGAAGTTTAAGTCACAGAATTAAGAGCAAATCACATAGGAAATAGGCAGAACCCCCAACCCCCTAAAGATACTTAACAATAAAGATTTTAAAAACTAATGATAAAAACGAACACCTTTCAAAAAATGAACATTGTATTAACACTTACCAAAACCGAGATGATGCAGAGCTTCTGAAAAAAAATGGAAAGATTATTACTAATATTGTGATAAACAATGTTGGTCATTGTGTCTACACACACACACACACTCACTCACTCTCTCTCTCTCTCTCTCTCTCTCTCTCTCTCTCTCTCTCTCTCTCTCTCTCTCTCTCTCTCTCTCTCTCTCTCCTATGCAATATGATAATTACCGTTACAAATCCAAAAGCAAATAAACAAATTCATCGCATTTCAGAACGAAACTGACTTTGGTTAAATAAGAGTCTCTGTCGGCAACTGAGAATTAAAAGTAAAAATGTCAAAACAATTTCATAAACCATTCACTCAAGTTTCCTGTCAACAGCAGTTCTCAGAATTTCACGTTATGTCTAGAATAATTTCTTGCAGTATTCCTAACGATAAAGTACGTAAGGGGAGAGAGAGAGAGAGAGAGAGAGAGAGAGAGAGAGAGAGAGAGAGAGAGAGAGAGAGAGAGAGAGAGAGAGACTGAAATTGGAACGCAATATCATATAGTAAAGAATATGTTCAGGTTTCATAACCAGAGGCTTCTGGTTTTCGCTACAGAAATTTGATGTCCCAGAATATTAATCTTCATGAAAACTTTTGATCATATTCACATGACACATATATCATTCTAGCATAAAACTATTTAAGACCTCTGAATTTCCCCAAAAAATATGAATATATCGAGAAATGAAGAAGTCTTTGCTGGATGAAAGTTTAAATTAATGATTTCATATTAGCTGACACTGTCGCGAATTGCATTCAT
This sequence comes from Macrobrachium rosenbergii, assembly GCA_039081455.1. NCBI lineage: Eukaryota > Metazoa > Arthropoda > Malacostraca > Decapoda > Palaemonidae > Macrobrachium > Macrobrachium rosenbergii. The sequence goes on along the minus strand of JANJGK010000027.1, from coordinate 9,993,409 downwards.
ATATAAATAACTTCCCGTCACTGTTAGACAGAATTTCAAACTGAAATACTTAC
>JANJGK010000027.1:9965856-9988356 GCA_039081455.1 Macrobrachium rosenbergii | reverse complement strand
TAGAATAATCATATAACAGAAAGGCGAGAGGGCAAAAAAGTTCTTAAGTTAGCGATGCAGAATAACTGCCCACGGAATTTCGCTTCGTTGTAAGAATAGCTGCTGTGTTGATGCTAGAAGACTGATCGTTAGGAATTAGGAAGTGCTTCCCAGGGATTTATTGCATGTGTTAGCCGTGAACAGTTAGCTAAGAGTGTTGTTCGAAAACAGTTAAGGCAGAGGAAGTGTACAATTCCTGTGTTAGTGAACTGTAGTTCGAAAATTCGTGTTGCTAAAATACGCATAACGACCTCTGGCAGTTTGGCGCAGCACCAGTTCGGCTGTACCAGCTCAGCACATGAGCCTTCCCTTGTCCCACTCCCACAATTCAAAGACCGTCATGTCCAGTTCAATTCACATTTCATGTTTTAAGTAAAGTAAAGGCATTACTGATGTTTTAGTTAAATAATTCGATTCTGCATATCAGCATCCATAATTCAGTCAGAAAAGTTGAGTGTTCTTTTGCTTACATTTTAAATCATCGTTGTTGTATCACTCAATCGACAACCAGCAGCCATCACCTGTTCGCTCACGCTCACCCAGTTTCACTTCTGATCGTTCACTCACCGAACGAAATTCCATTTCTTTTCGCCGCCTAACGTAAACCTAATGAAATTACTTGATAATCTTGATAATAATTTGAAAACCCTTTCCACAATATAACTTGTCATGACGGGAGCTAGCCATTAAATTACGTAAATACCAAAAGAACATTTAAAAAAAAAAAGTAAATTAGCGCAATTTTTCATAACGTAATTTATCATAAGAAGTTACAGTAACTTAAATCACGCAACGATTACATTCCACTACAAATACGCTCTCAGAGAGAGAGAGAGAGAGAGAGAACTCTAATATTCTTCCCTCAGAACAAAGAGAATATTAAAATAAATAAATGAGTATTGGAAAATAAACCCACTAATTCATACAGCCCAGTACAATATTTTTTTTTCTTTTCATTTTTACACCAAACTTTGATCTTTTAAGATGCCCCACCAATTCTTCCTTTTACTCATTCACACATAGTGCGCAAATTTACATACGTGCTTGTGTTCATTGAATTGTCTCCCAAATCTATTTTCACATTAAGTGCTTCAGCCCACAGAGAGGACTCTCATGCATTTCACAGAGTGTACGTACAACCATTTAATAACAGTTATCGACTGTCGTGCACGAGTGGGCGTCCATTATCCAAGACTTGCGTATAACGCAAGCACCAAATTGCACATTCAGTGTAAACCCCATAACCTTCCTTTCCTCATGTCAGGAAGAAGGCTTCATTTCCTCGTGTCAGGGAGCGATCACTAGTTCTTAGAACTAGCCACCCACGAGTGCAAACCTAAGGGTTTCCCCTTCCACAGTGCCACTAATCTGAGGCACTGCCAGCGACTTAAGTTACTGAAGCGCTTACCTTTCCACTTTCCCTTTTACTCCTTACTCACATTCTGTCTCAGGCGGTGCCATTTCCTTCAGTGCAGTTTGGTTGCACTGCCCTTTAGTGTTGTTCCCTGGAACACACTGGCACCCCAGTGCCACCAAGACAAAGCACTAACATAAGCCACTGCATCTGCACCTGAGATACAGAGTGCCAATGTATCTGTCCAGAAGGACTTTTGCTCCTTCAGGATGACTTCCACTTTACCAGTGTATCCTTCCATAAGGATCATTATTCCTTCAGGATCACTCCATCAGTATGACCTTTGGATGGCACACTCCACCGCAGTGCCACCTTATTGAAAAGGTGCCACACCACTGAAGTGCCACCAAATTACAGGACACTTCCCCATCGTCTCAGACCATTTCCCCTAGTCGTCCTAATAGACTACAACCATGTCTTTAGAATAGCGCCAAGCCCTCATGAACATGGGCAAGGACGCAGGTTACGCAGGACGGGAACTCACCCAGTGGGTGAAAGAACAGCTGGATGACATTCTCCTGCTGGAATGAGAAGAAAGAGAAGATCAGAGTAAGTATGAAGAGGCTACAACAGCAAGAGAATTAGCTCTCAAAGACAAGGAGCTCGAGCTGGAGAAGGCGAGAAAGGAAAATGCTGAAGCTATGGCTCTCCAACAAGCCTCTAACCCCACACCTGCTGCACCAAATGCTCCGCTCTCAAGCATGAATCCCCTAGTCCCCAAGTGGACTGAGGAAGAGCCGGAAGCATGGTTGGAGGAGATAGAGGAATTCTTCGAAAATTACCTTTGCACAGGTAGTAAGCAAGTTAGCAAAACTAGTATACCCTCTTAGCAGTTAGATAGGTCAATTTAGCTAGCTGCAGTGCAGAAGCACAACTCGTTTAGGGATAGTAACTGACTAGTCGACAAATTACTTGCTTAGCCAAGACCTTCATGCCCAAAAGGGAGTGAATGCCTTTTTAAAGGGAGGAGCTCCTCCGTATTTATAAAATTTGTCTCTCTGTCCGTCAGCTATGAAGTAGAATTTAATGGCGCGGCTGGAGGAGACGCCATGAAAGTGAGTGTGAACTTATGATGGAAACCCCCAATATCACCTGAATTGGGGGGAAAACAATACCGACCTCTTAGCCTCAGCATCAGCTGATTTTGGGGGTCAGATAGCCGTTAGGGACACAAGGGCGAATCTGGGGCTGTAAGTAGGCTATCATCCTTTCCTTTAAGTCTTAGCCATAAGATCTATTTCCCTTCGAACTTTGTACTGGTGGAAATTGCATTTCAGATTGACCGTGCCCCACGCTTGAGACGATCGCAACCTGCCTGGACAGACGCACTCTGTTCCACACCACCAAAGTGGCCAGGCACACACGTCGTTAGTGCAGTCCCATTGCTTTTCACCCCTGCGTTGTGAGACTTCTACAGCTGAAATTCACCTTTTGCAAACAAGCTCCATGCACAGATGCATAAGGTACAACCTGGAGTGCAACTCACGCCAGTTTCTGTTTCTTCTCATGTATTTCTCTCCAATTTCCGAATTTCCAACTTTTTATTCTCCTAAACAAAGCCTTCTTTGTCCAATCAGACCTAGCATCCCCCTTTGCCCTCATGACTTGCGCCAAGCTCAAATTAAATTAGTTCAGTGATCATAATTAGATCATTCCCTCCATAGTGTTACCTGTGCTAATTAAATTTAATTGATCAGTTCCTCCATAGTGCATAATTAAGTTCATGTGAGAGAAAATCATTGGGTTTGAATGCTAACATGGAATTCTTTTCCAGGACCTGTTATCCGGCACCTCAGGCAGCCTGTTTCCCTGCCTTGTGAACAAAAATAGCATAGACGTTTAACTGCCATCCTGCCACGTGCAAGAGTCTTCTGATTAGCAGTCCTGGGGCACTAGACAGGTTCCCCCCTTTGTAAATCAAGTTGCATTAACACCCACAACTCATTCAACCAGTAGCAACCTTCCTGTTCATTTACGTGTTAAACCATTTCAGGGCCATAGCCTTTTCAGATTCAGCAATTTGCTACGCATTGTCTAATTTTATTGCATATTGTATGTGCTTGCTTGCTGCTCAGTGAGCCCTTTCATATTAATTTCCTGGTGACTTCATTTGTAAATAAATTCAGTTTAAATTAAATAACTGGTTAAATTTTCCCCATGGTGACCTCCAACTGTCTGCTTACTTATATGTGATATCAAGGTAAGTCAGTTTATTCATTCCATTTATCGTTTATATTCTGAGCACTTTGTGTTGGCCCTCAAGGCAGTTAATAAAAACCCCATTCCATTATTCCAACCGGCCTCAGAATGTAACTATATATATATATATATATATATATATATATATATATATATATATATATATATATATATATATATATATATATATATATATATATATATATATATATATATATATATATATATATATATATATTTATATATATATATATATATATATATATATATATATATATATATATATATATATATATATATATATATATATATAATTTATATATATATGTATATATATACATATATATACATATATGTGTGTATAAACACATATATATGTATGTATGTACGTATGCACAGATATGCTTGCACATAGATAAAACTATCTTTATTTAACTATTAATCAGTCTACCACACAATATATCGACGAATTATCTTCGTGTTGTTAATCAACAAATTTATGTTAATTCCCGAACAAAAAACATAACCACGACCACACCCATGTAACTGAGGAGGCAGAAGCTTCCATCTGCTTTCCATAACCTCGAGAGCTCGTGTGTGTGTGTGGCGGGGGGTGGGGGTGCGGGACACGCAGGTGAGATTTCATCAAGAGCCTTATTTCAGAGTCCTAATTAGTGCTGATGAAATGTTGCCTCATGTGGTAAACTGGCATTTGCCTTAATGACCTGTTTGAATGTTTATCTGCATTCTGTTGTTAGTAATGGTCGTTTTCTCTGTCCGTGTTGTATTTGTTTACTTTTGACAGTCCCAGTGTATCTTACTCTGTTGACTGCTGTAACTCTCTGTGGCGGGATCTTAGCTGAATAAAGCCTTGAAGATGCATTGAGGTTTTCATTACAATTTATTCAGCTAAGACAACTTGCATATTCGGCTGCAGAATGGAACGCGCTCTTCGGCCAGAACGTCTCGATATTCTACCTACGTCCCCAGATGCTGCTCGAGTTTTCAAGCATTGGCTGTTCATCTTTTCCCGATACAAAAATGCTACTGAAGGAACTAACGACGTTTATCTTGGTATGCTTGCAAATGCATTATCGCCTGAGAACTTTGAGCTTATATCTGATTGCTCTACTTACGATGACGCCATCGCAAAACTGAATAAAGTTTTCATACAGCCTGCGAACGAAATTGTTTCTCGACATCGTCTTGCCACTCGTCGACAGATGTCAGGAGAAACAATAGACGAGTATTTACGTGCTCTGCACAAACTTAGCGTTGACTGCAACTTCAAGGACGTTTCTTCAGAGGTATATAGAGATGAAAGTATTCGTGATGCTTTTATTGCTGGGATTTCCTCTCAACATATTCGCACGAGATTACTTGAAAATATAACGCTTACGTTATCTGCTGCTGCTGACCAAGCCAGAGCTCTGGAACTCGCTTTCAAGGATTCGCAGTCTTATGGAATTCCTTCCGACGAATGTATTCCTGCAGCCGCCGTCAAAACTAGGCCTGAATATGATGATCATGCCCCTGTTTGTGAAAAGGCCGTCAGGTCCGATGCTCCAGATGATGATTTAGTTGCTTTGACTCTACAAGAGAAATGTTTCTTCTGCGGGTACAGGCGTCATCCTAGAAAAAAGTGCCCTGCAAAGGAAGTTAATTGTCGAAAATGCAACAAACTTGGACATTTTGCTAAGGTGTGTTTAAGTAAATCAAAACCTACTTCTGCCGCCTCTTCGTTCACCGCTGCTCTTGCTTCTGTTCCATCTACACTGAATCATTCCGTTTTCCCCATTTTTATGCGTGGAACCAAAGTAAATGCCCTAATTGACACTGGAAGTTCAGAAAATTTCATTAGTGATAATATTCTGAAAAATATGAAATTACCTGCGACTCCTTATTCAGGAACTATCTCAATGGCTGCTTCTCATTATGTGTCGCCTATTAGTGGCTCTTGCAATGTTGACATTGTAGTCAATGGACGTGAGTATTCCAGTGTCAAATTTCTTGTGCTACCTGGACTTTGTGCGGATGTAATTCTTGGAATCCCTTTTCTTAATAAGCATTCTAGTGTGACTGTGTCATACGGCGGCACTCGACCTAAACTTGAATTATCTGCATTAGCTACGTTGTCAATCACTCCCCCAAGAGTATTCCGTAATGTTTCTCCTGATTGCCATCCTATTGCTGTGAAATCAAGAAGATATAGTGCTTCGGATGCAGAGTTTATAAGGACAGAAATCGATCGTCTTCTTGAAGAGGGTGTAATTGAACATAGTACATCGCCATGGCATGCTCAAGTGGTGGTTGTTCACAACAGGAATAAGAGACGTATGGTTGTCGATTATTCGGAGACTATTAATAAATTCACCTACCTGGATGCATATCCTCTTCCTAACATAGACGACCTAGTCAATGAAATAGCCAAGTACAAAGTGTTTAGTTCTGTGGATTTAAAGAGTGCTTATCATCTAGTCCCATTACCAGAGGAAGATCGACCTTATACTGCCTTTGAAGCTGACAGCGGCCTCTATCAGTTTACTAGGCTGTGTTTTGGTCTCACCAACGGAGTGGCAGCTTTTCAGAGGATTATTAATGATATCATTAGAACGAATGGTCTAGAGGGTGTTTATGCTTATCTTGACGACGTCGTTGTTTGTGGCAATACTCAAGAAGAACACGACGAAAACCTTAGAAGGTTTATGGAAGCTGCTCGTCGTTATAACATGATACTGAATGAAGCTAAGTGTGTTCTGTCCTCTCACTCTATACGTATACTTGGCTATGAAATTAGTCATAATGAGCTGCGACCTGATCCTTCACGTCTAGAGGCCCTGATGAACATGCCTGTTCCGGAGACTAAGAAGTCGCTGCAACGATTGACAGGCCTCTTTGCTTATTACTCTCGCTGGATTCCTCGTTTTTCTGAAAGGATTCGCCCTCTCGTCAATGCCTTTCTTCCACTCTCTCCAGAAGCTGTTGGTGCTATCAGTAATTTGAAGGATGCCATATCTTCGTCTGTCAAAGCTGCTGTAGACGAAAATTTGCCCTTTACTGTTGAAACCGATGCTTCTGACTTTGCCATTGGAGCTACTTTAAACCAGGATGGACGTCCAGTGGCCTTTTTCTCGAGATCCCTCACCAGTGCCGAACAGAGACACTGCAGTGTTGAGAAGGAGGCTTATGCAATTATCGAATCTGTAAGGAAATGGCGCCATTATCTGACTGGAAAGCACTTCACACTGGTAACCGATCAAAAGTCTGTTTCTTTCATGTTTGATGGCAAGCATAAAGGGAAAATAAAAAATGAAAAAATTCTGCGATGGAAAGTAGAACTTATGCCCTATTCGTTTGATGTCCAGCATCGGCCTGGTAGGTTGAATGCTGCAGCAGATGCTTTATCACGAAACTTGTGCTCGGCTATTCATACTCAACAGTTATATCAACTGCACGAGAGTCTCTGTCACCCAGGAGTTACTAGGTTTATGCATTTCATCAAAGCTCGAAATTTTCCCTATTCTTTGGAGGAGGTCAAAAGGGTAATATCATCTTGTCCAACCTGCAGCAAGTGCAAACCTAGTTTTTATCGTGCCCCACCGGTTCAACTGATACAAGCCATGAAACCATTTGATCGTTTAAATGTTGATTTCAAAGGTCCACTATCCCCTTCACATGCTGGCAATCGCTACATACTGATAATTGTTGACGAATACAGTAGATTTCCTTTCGCCTTTCCTTGCAAGGATATGACGGCCGCTACCATTATTTCATGTCTCACTAAGCTGTTCTCGACTTTTGGTCTGCCCAACTACATGCACTCCGATAGAGGAGCATCATTTATGTCCTCTGAACTCAAATCGTTCTTCCTTAAACATGGCGTCGCAACAAGTCGTTCTACACCCTATCATCCAACTGGTAATGCCCAATGTGAGCGTTTTGTTGGGACCGTATGGAAATCCGTGATGCTTGCCTTGAAGTCTCGTGATTTACCGCCAACTGCTTGGGAAATGGTTCTTGATGATGCATTGCATTCGATTCGCACTCTGCTTTCCACTGCTACTGGTGAAACCCCTCATGAGAGAATGTTCATCTTTCAGCGAAAGACCTCCTCCGGAATGAGTCTTCCCACTTGGTTGTGCGAATCGGGAACTGTTCTTCTGAGAAGACACGTGCGTAGAAAGGAAGATCCCCTCGTTGAAGAAGTTCAGCTACTAGAAGCCAACCCTTCATATGCACATGTTAGATTTGAGGACGGACGTGAGGATACTGTGGCTATCAGTGATTTAGCTCGATGTCCTCGCGCTGTGCCACCTCCACCAGGGACCGGCAAGACACAGCTTGAGGATGAGGTTGAATCTGTCAATAAAGAAGATGCTTCTGAAACGCAGAATCTTGAACGGTCTATCTGTGATGATGTTACAAATTCTAATAATGATGATAAGTTGTCTGTTGCCCCTAGACGTTCTCAACGCATACGTCGTCCTGTAGATCGTCTGACCTATAACTAATTGTACTTGTAAAAATGTAGTTCTATGACTGTATTTTTGTAAGATGACGCTTATGGTATTTATATAAAATATTTATATTTAATAAGGTATAACAATGTTATTAAAGCCGGGGTGAATGTGGTAAATTGGCATTTGCCTTAATGACCTGTTTGAATGTTTATCTGCATTCTGTTGTTAGTAATGGTTGTTTTCTCTGTCCGTGTTGCATTTGTTTACTTTTGACAGTCCCAGTGTATCTTACTCTGTTGACTGCTGTAACTCTCTGTGGCGGGATCTTAGCTGAATAAAGCCTTGAAGATGCATTGAGGTTTTCATTACACCTCTATAAACAATTTCGAAGCCAATTACAGGGAAATGGTTCTTTCACTTATAACAGGTTCTATGGATATGCCTAATTAGTATTCTTCCCCTCTTCCTATGTAATTACAGAGAGAGAGAGAGAGTTATTTTTTTAAAAGGCAAGATGAGTTAATACTATAAACTGAATAAGATTCACCATAATTTTTATAAGGAATTTAGCATTTAATGAATAAATCTGAAAGAATATGAATTATAGTAGTATTTTTATTTTTAAATAACTGCCATTTTTATTTTCATATAAGACCCACCACGAACCATTTGTTCATAAACTCCTAATTAGGAATATCTTGTGTGCTCCTAAAATTCCTTCCGAAGAGAGAGAGAGAGAGAGAGAGAGAGAGAGAGAGAGAGAGAGAGAGAGAGAGAGAGAGAGAGAGAGAAAGAGAGAGAGAGAGAGAGGGGGGGGGGCGGGTTTAATGCATTTACTTACAGGGAAATATGGAGTCCATTTAGTCAGAGTACATGATCACGAACAAATAGATTTTATCTGCTTTTCTGCAAATGGCTGGATTCTGTCTTCATCTCCCAGTTGTGTCTCTTTGGGAAAAAGAAATTCTACACTCGGATGAAAATAATGAAATAATGGAATATTATTAGATAAGTATTCAGTATCGTCTCTCTAACTCTCTCATAGGACTGAGACAATATTCTCCTGAAGCCAAGAGGCTGTGAATAATTCAGTCAAGGCAACAAACATGTCACTCTGATTATCTGCCAAGTCAGAAAATTCACAGATTGTAAATCATAAGGGTTGAGGGACCAAGGAACCAGAAAACGAGTACCAAAGTACACAAGTATTGTGAGAAATTTTATTTGTAGGTTAAAAAAAAAGAGCAAAATTATCATTTCATAAACAAGGCAGGTATGTGATGAAATTATTATCCTGTTCATAAATATCTATAGAATTTCCAGTTTACACAAGTTTCCCTTCATTCAGTGGAGATTTACAGTAAATGGGAAAGTAAATTGACAGTTAGCTTCCATTCCACGATAGTTTTTCTTGTCAGAATGTTATATAATTCATTGCAAGTTCCTGATCTGTTGGAAAGCTATGTACAACCTCTATGCATAGAAGATAAGGCGAATTGGGACTGTAGTGATTTATTATTATTATTATTATTATTATTATTATTATTATTATTATTATTATTATTATTATTATTATTATTATTATTATTATTCACAAGGGAAAATTATCAACAATTGCACAATACATATGTTTAAAATTTATAAAAATTTAGAATTAGACATATCAAAATATTTTGTGTGAAAATACATAGAAAGCGGGATTCAAAATTCACTGTATTGTTGATAGGCTTTATGCCAGCACAGAGTTTTTTCCTATGGAAGCCCGTAGGATACAGTACGACACTGAAAGGGTTAAGATGGCTGTTGTGGACCACTGGACCAGTCAGGAGACGAAATAAAGGAATGAATAGTATACATAGCATATTGTACATTGAGTAAACATAAGGGATGAAATGACGATGCAAAATTCAAATCTGAAGGAAATAATGAAATAAAAAAAAATGGATGCATCGATAACAGAGGAAGTGAGGGAAAGAGAACTCGATGCAAAAATGGGGATGCGATAATCAAGAGAGAATGAGATGAGGGGAAGACTGATAACGGACATGGAAGGGATATTGGAATACAGACTGATGAAAATAACATGCGATGCGCTGGAATATAATAGTGCATGTACATTATCTACAGTATGTGTGTATACATATGAACACACATATATACACATATATTTATACATACAAAATGTATTATATAATATGTATATGTATATATACATATATTTATGCATAAAAATACTTATTATAATATATATATATATATATATATATATATATATATATATATATATATATATACATACATACATACATATATATATATACATATATTATTTATATAAACACGACTTTGCTCCCAAGAAAAGAAAGGACAACGACGACTGCCGCATTCACGCCTGAACTGCCGAATAAAATCCTTTATTCAACAAAACCTGGCTGCTTCATATCATTCCCCATTTCCATTTTTTTTTTTTTCTAGCCATTTCAGTTCCACCGAGTAAATCTTATATTTACGGCGAGGCGCAAAGAACCTCAGTCTATTTATTTTAATATTTCTTTTTCTTGAGCCACGCTCTCAGGAGGCTTTCCATAAAACCTGGTTTGGCCCACCTCAGGGGTACAAAAGTTTGAGCGACACGTGTAAATTGCTTAGCTCTACCTCCGTCTTGAGAATTCAAGGTTTCACCAAATGGCGGATTTAAAACTTTATTTTTAATTTTTTTACTTTTATTTATATTGCTATCAAGTCTGTTTATTTAATTAATAAGATTATGTAGACGATTAAATGTTAGATTAAGCTGTCCTATGTCACGTGAAGATAAATTCTGAGTATCATGACTTGTGTAAAAATTATTATTATTATTATTATCATTATTATTATTATTATTATTATTATTATTATTATTATTATTATTATTATTATTAATTAGATGAACCCTATTCATATGTAACAAGCACACAAAGGGGCCACTGACTTGAAATTCAGGCTTCCAAAGAATATTACAAAGTTCATTAGAAAGAAAAACCTAAAGGTAAAGGGAAATGCAGAAAGAAAGAGGAGATCACTTATTAAAAAAGATAAAAATAGATTATCAAATTATTAAACAGATTTATTTTTAAGTACTGCTGAAGGTGAGTTTTACGCGAGTGTTCCTTATACACATTGTATCATTTCTGCTCTGTTCGTTCTCTGAAATAAGAGAGAGAGAGAAAAATTAAGGTCTTAGGATTTTTCGGGGGTGAGGGGGGAATAATTCAAGTCTGAAGTGAAAGATATTATTCCCTATTCTCAAGTTTGTTGTGTTAAAAAAAAAAAAAAAAAAACATTCTCTTATATCGTCTAAGCATCCCTATTAGCGCTTTTGTAGATTTGTCTATTTTTATTGGAACTCGTATTTTGTGCTGGATAAAAATAAGTTTTTATTTATTAATGTTCAACATCTTTTTGTGTCTTTATTTTCATTGAAACTGATCTATTGTGACAGCTAAAAAATTTTTTTTTTTAATGTCCAACGTCTTACACCAATTAAAAACAAAAATAGATTCATGTAAAAAATAAAAATTAATTTCTATGTTAGTTAGGCCTGCCCTTATCTTGTAACTCTTTTTCTACACATACCACTAAACATCGTAAGACAGTTTCAAAAACTCCGCCGACCAAGTTATTACGAAACACAGATGAAGGCCTCTTACTGCTAAATTTTTAGTTCATTTCTAAATCTTATCGTTCAAAATGAGCGTCGATTCCTCCAGACACTAAAGCCTAAGTTGAACTCCAAAGAGAGAAGCCGAAGTCTCACGAACAAAGTTTGAGAAGACTGATAAAATTCTTACAGCCTTGAGTAAGGATGTCTAAGGTGACATCTGAAATTACCTAACAGCTACAAGCTGCGGCCATTATAATAAGAATTACAGTAATAGCTTTTTAGCTATTACTGTAAATAACAGAAAAACAGTCTCACTCTCAATAAAACTGCTTGCGTTATCAGATGCTGTAAGACTTCTGAACACATAAACAAAACCTGGCTGGTTAGATTAAGCATGAGAAAACTATTAGTATTGTTCCTAAATCAACTACTACTAGTGTCATGACTATTATCAAGAAAGATACATTACATTAAGGTAAAAAAGAAAAATATAATTGTCAGGCATCGTCATTGTACAGTAATACTCATCCACGTTCATATATCAGGCACCAGAGAGTTCCAAAAATATTCCTGATGGCTTATTGTATTCCCAACACCCTCGCCCCCTCCCTTTCAGACACGACCATCGGAAAATGCTTTGCTCCTCTGGCGAGGTCCATTCATTCGGCCGGACGATGGCCCATCTTCGTGTCCAATATGTCGAAAAAGTGGGGCTTGACTTGATAATGATTTTAGAGATTCACTAAAAATTGTTTTTTGTTTGGTATGAAAAGGCTGTTGATTTTGAGGAATAGATTGGGAGGTAGTTGAAATGCAAGTTAGATGGAATAAATGCTATTTTTAATCACACATTTACAATTAAAATTGACTTTGTAGATTTGCGCGATTCTATGAAGAGTTTTTTTTTTTTTTTGTATGAAAAGGCTGTTGATTTTGAGGAAATAGACTAAGAGGTAGTCGAATTGCATAAACAAAAGTCAAACTGGATGGAATAAATGCTATTTCTCATTACATATTCACAATCGAAAAGCGCAATCAATTAAAATGAAAACTTTGCAGAATAATATACAAATCCTGTCTCTGACGAACAGAGCAGAAACCTTCCACGGCCATCTGCTGGCGGCTTTGATATCATCATCGTGAATATTGATATTGGATAGAACTATTTGTTTTTATTGAAAAGCCCTTTTGCCTGAATTGAGGATAATAGCGTCGATGGATGTAAACACCTGCCATGGCTGCCGACTTTGTTTTCAGGGAAAGCAGAGATAAAACTAATACGGTTTGGTCTCCATCAAGCTGATTTTGTATGAATACACGAATGAACGATATTTATGACTGTAATATGTTGCATGTTCATTAATTCATCTCCAATTTTACGTTTCAAGTATCGTAAAGCCATTCAATTTGTGTATACATTCAAATGTGAACACACGTGTATACATACATTCACAGATACACTATATATATATATATATATATATATATATATATATATATATATATATATATATATATATATATATATATATATATATATATATATATATATATATATGTGTGTGTGTGATCCAACTCACCTTTATGGAAGTTAAATGTTAAATGTGGAAGTTCAGTAAGATTTAAAACCACCATTAAGATGAATTGCGTACTTAATACACGTAGCGTAAGAAGAATGTATGAAAGGATGACATAAAATTTATCTCTCTGTATATCTATTTGTTTATTTATATGTTTATGAAAGCTTCACATTCTAAAATAAAAATTACTTGGAAATAAAAACTCTCCACCATCTCCTCTGAACATTCAAAAATCCTAAAAAAAAAAGTAAAGAAACAGAGAAAGTTTCAGCCCACTACGATATTATATATAACAGCTCCCCCCTCCCCCCACTTATCCTTAAGGTCCAACTCGAAGGAGCTTTTTCTCCAGAAGGTGAAATAAAGTTAGTCATTTTCTCTCCGAAGTCTTTCAGGATTTCAGTTGGTGAAACGAAGACATTTTTCTCCCCAACTTTTATTAAGGAAACTTTCCCCTGAGAATTTTGTATAGCATCATATTTTTTCGTAAGAGTAAGTCAAGTTCTATCAACTTTTCAGAAAGAGACAAGAAATAATACTTTTGTTGTTGTTATTATTATTATTATTTTGAGGATTTTTTTGTATGAACAGTATATCATTCGCCGAGGTATGAGGCAAGTTCTATCAGTTCTTCAGAAAGGGAAAAGAAATAAGCATGAGGACTTATTATTTATCATTATCATCATTTTTTTTACTATATTTAGTACAAAGTTTATCAAAATCTTGTCCCACATACCTTGTTTGTCTCCTATTATTACACATATCGAGAAATTATTATCTATTAGACGAAGATTCAATAATCTAAAATTAAAACAAAATAAAAGGAAATAAGACTGAGAGTTTATTATTATTATTATTATTATTATTATTATTATTATTATTATTATTATTATTATTATTATTATTATTATTATTATTATTATTATTATTATTACCTTTAGTTTGAAGTTTTCAATTATTGAAATCTTGTCCCGCAAACCTTGTTTATTTCATTTTATTACACCTGCAAGGAAATTATTCTCTCTTAAACAAGAAGTGGATGGGAGTAGTTGCGGTAGTGAATGGGAGTAGCTGGGGGAGTGGTTGGGAGTAGTAGCGGTAGTGGATAGGAGTAGCTGGGGGAATGGTTGGGAGAAGTTGGTGGAGTGAATGGAAGAATTTGGGGTAGTGGTTGGAAGCAGTTGGGGAGAGGTTGGGAGTAATATGGGAGTGGATGGGAGTGGTTGGGAGTAGTTGGTGCAGTGAATGGAAGAATTTTGGGTAGTGGTTGGAAGCAGTTGGGGGAGTGGTTGGGAGTGGATGGGAGTGGTTGGGAGTTGGGTTAGTGGATGGGAGAAGTTGGGAAAGTTGTTGGGAGTTGTATGGGAATGGATAGGAGTAGTCTGGAGAATGGGTGGGAGAAGTTGGGGAGTGGTTGGGAGAAGTTGGGGAAGTGGATGGGAAAAGTTGGGGAGTTGTTGGGAATAGTTGGGGGAGTGGGTGGGAGAAGTTGGGTGAGTGGATGGGAGAAGTTTGGAAGTTGTATGGGAATGGATGGGAGTAGGTTGGAGAGTGGGAGCGAGAAGTTGGGGAGTGGTTGGAAGAAGTTGGGGAAGTGGATGGGAAAAGTTGGGGAGCTGTTGGGAGTAGTTGGGGGAGTGGGTGGGAGAAGTTGGGGAGTTGTTAGGAGTAGTAGGGAGAGCGGGTGGGAGAAGTTGTGGGAGTGGTTGGGAGAAGTAGGGGAGTGGTTAGGAGTAGTTGGGGGAGTGGATGGGAGTAGTTGGGAAAGTGGATGGAGGAGTTGGGAGAGTGGTTGGGAGAAGTTGGGAGAGTGGTTAGGAGTAGTATGGGAGTGGATGGGAGTAGTTGGGGGAGTAGTAAGGAGAAGTTTGGTGAGTGGATGGGAGAAGTAGGGAGAGTGGTTGGGAAAATTTGGGGGAGTGGTTGGGAGCAGTATGGGAATGGATGGGAGTAGTTGGGGAGTGGTTGGGAGAAGTTGGGTGAGTGGATGGGAGAAGTTGGGAGAGTGGTTGGAAAAAGTTGGGGGAGTGGTTGGGAGTAGTTAGGCGAGTGATTGGGAGTTGTGAAAGTGGATGGGAGAAGTTGGGAAGTGGTTGGGAGAAGTTAGGAAGTGGTTGGGAGTAGTATGGGAGTGGATGGGAGTAGTTGGGGGAGTGGCTTGGAGTAGTTGGGCAAGTGGATTGTAGAAGTTGAAAGAGTGGTTGGGAGAAGTTGGGGGAGTGGTTGTGAGAAGTTGGGAGAGTGGGTGGGGGAAGCTGGGCGAGTGGTTGGGAGTGGTATGGGAGTGGATGGGAGTAGTTGGTGAGTGGTTGGGAGAAGCTGAGCAAGTGGATGGGAGAAGTTGGGAGAGCAGTTGGGAGAAGTTTGGGAGAGTGTTTGGGAGAAGTTTGGGAGAGTGGTTGGGAGTAGCATGAGAGTGGTTGGGAGTAGTATCGGAGTGGTTGGGAGTAGCTGGGGAGTGGTTGGGAGAAGTTGGGTGAGTGAATGGGAGAAGTTGGGGAGTGGCTGGGTGCAGTTGGGAGAGTGTATGGGAGAATATCATGTGAATAAGTTGAATCCCAGAAGGATTATTGATAATCAGATAAGAGAATTAACACCGTGAGCAAAGGACAAGAGAATTCATGAATCGTAAAACTGACAAAATACAGAAAAGATTCTCATCCACGAATAACCTCAGGTGAAAATCTGCATTTTTAATAAGTACGTAGTAAATGAAAACTCGATAAAGAGTGGTGATATATATACGAGTGATTCTGAAAATCAGTAGATCAAATTCTGTCTTTAATTAAGCTCACTAATTAACTCATCAGCTCAGATGTTACGCCTCAGTAGTTCCCTGCATAAGAGTTCTGGGAAATATATCAAATTCTGACAAGTATGGCAGTCAAGTTTATGTTTCCTTAATGATTTACATTATATATATATATATATATATATATATATATATATATATATATATATATATATATATATATATATATATATATATATATATAATTTATATATATATATATACACACATACATATATATTATATATATTCATATATATTTATATATATACATACACATATTGTGTGTGTGTGTATATATATATATATATATATATATATATATATATATATATATATATATATATATACATACATACATACATACATACATACATACATACATACATACATACATACATACATACATATGAGTGTCTGTGTGTTTGTGGTTTGTGTGTACGCACGCTTATGTGTAAGAGAAATTGTGATTATCTCTGTGTATATGTTAGCAATACACTTCAGAAAGTCAAACAATGCTTTGAAAATCTAAGCATTCAATATATAAGAAAAAAAATCACTCAGTGAAGTGGATACCTCCACCAAGACAACTCAATAGTAAATAAATGAACATGTACTTATGGCTGTATGAATTTCTCTTTAAAAACCTGATTAATATGTAATTACCGACCTTTCCTGAAGATAAGAATAAGTATCCCACAGGTAAATGGATGAAAATGAAGTATTTAACGAGACGAACATGTCTTTTACGTAAAGGGTCAAGAGAAATGATTCTCTGAGGAGGTTTCAACCAAAGCTGTATCCTGCTCAGAGTGTCACCTAACCAACAACTTTGTCAAGTTTCATAAGAAGTATTTCGTTGACATATCCTGTTCTCTCTCTCTCTCTCTCTCTCTCTCTCTCTCTCTCTCTCTCTCTCTCTCTCTCTCTCTCTCTCTCTCTCTCTCTCTCTCTCTCTCACAACGAACGGCGTGAAATATAAGGCCATTCCAACCCTTCTGTTGGGGGGTATAAAGCTGACAAGACGAATTCTCCCTCTATTCACTTCTGTGGATTCCATCTTCATTTGAGGCTCTTTTGCTGAAGAGCCCAGTACTTCCGTTGACGATGGGACCTTTTTCTGCCACCTAAAATTACTCGAGGGCCCTCGACCCTTCTCTTGGGTTCGGTTGGGGACAGTTATTTAGACGCCCTGATATTGTCTTATTCTTCTAGAAGGTGTCTCTCTTCCATTCTCTCTCTCTCTCATTCTCTCTCAATATTCTCACATGAATATGCAAATATAAGCAAATAAATGAGCACTTATGCTTAGGAATTTTATGTCGAGTTCATGTATGTGAAAAGAGAGAGAGAGAGAGAGAGAGAGAGAGAGAGAGAGAGAGAGAGAGAGAGAGAGAGAGAGAGATCCCTTCCACACTTCCTGTTCTCTCTAATGAAAGGAGACCAACGCCATCTATTAAGATAAACGACAATCTCACAAGCTTATATTGGAAGAAAATTAAGGCTTGATCACCCTACCTGCTACGCAAACTAAAAACCACCACCTTATTTAGTGATGGAACTCGGCCAGCCCTAGGAGAGCTGTTAACCAGCTCAGTGGTCTGGTTAAACTAAGATATACTTTTTTTTCAACAGGGAATTAAATGTTTATCAGTATATAATGATAATCATAATAAGTGAAAGTGAACAACAAAACAAATTGACAAACAGGAATTAAATTAAAACAAAGAAGAGAGATGGCGTTGATTATACTTGTAAACTCAGAGAGGGAATATAGATAGCCTGGAAAAGTTCTATAGGTTGTGTACCCCCTGGTATTAACAACACAGAGTTAGACTTTTAGAATAATATTTCACGAATCAGGAATGTTCAGCTACATATGTTGTTCCTGAATAAAGCAGGTTTTATCAGATACATGGAAATATGAAGATTTTTAATGAAAGTTGGTCAGACCAGATCTGCATGAATTTCAGTGTATGTATCAAGTTAGA
Source organism: Macrobrachium rosenbergii (assembly GCA_039081455.1). NCBI lineage: Eukaryota > Metazoa > Arthropoda > Malacostraca > Decapoda > Palaemonidae > Macrobrachium > Macrobrachium rosenbergii. Next base: position 9,970,239 of record JANJGK010000027.1, on the reverse strand, counting down.
CAAACCAGATAGAACAGGAAAGAAGAGAATGCAGAATTTAGGCCAAAGGCCAAGCGCTGGGACCTGTGATGTCATTCACCGCTGAAATGGAGAGTAAGAAGGTTTGAAAGGTGTAACAGGAGGAAAGCCTCGCAGCTGAACTATGAATCACTTGTTAGGAGAGGGTTGAGGAAAGTCAGATGGCAGAAAGAGAATATGAAGAGATGTACAGTAAAAGGAATGAAAGGAATTGCAGCTAGGGGCCAAAGGGACACTGCAAAGAACCTTATGTGATGCCTACAGTGCACCACGTGAGGTGCACCGACGCCATTACCCTCCTACGTGAATAGGAATGAATGATATAGTTTTTAAAATGCACAAAACAGGATCTAAATGTAAAAGCAAAATCAGTGAAGGGACAGTAATTAAGAATAATATTCTGACATTGAATTTATATCTTTCTTGATTGATCTTGATAGAGAATTCCTAACCTAAACATTTTGGATTCATAAAAAGTTAAGTATACCTTAGTTTAACCAGACCACTGAGCTGATTAACAGCTCTCCTAGAGAGGGCTGGCCCAAAGGATTAGACTTATTTTACGTGGCTAAGAACCAACTGGTTACCTAGCAACGGGACCTACAGCTTATTGTGGAATCCGAACCACAATATACCGAGAAATTATTTTCTATCACCAGAAAAAAATTCCTCTGATTCTTCATTGGCCGGCCGGAGATTCGAACGCGGGCCCTGCAGAGTGCTAGCCGAGAACGGTACCGACCAGTCCAACGAAGAACTAAACTAACATTTAAACCTATACTATCTCAACCTGCCGAGTCTTTCTAGCAAAAGGACCTCCCATCCTACAAAGGAACTGTCAACCTGTCCCACCAGGTAAAGGACTTTCGCGCCAGTGCTGTCGACTTATTTCTTAACTCAGTTTATAAGGCCAGCTTCATGAAGACACCTTTCCTCGGGTGCCGCAGGTGAGTGATTAAGGCTTCGGGATTTTCAGCACTAATTTCTCCTTCCTCGAAATGTTACAGCTATAATGTCGAAGTCGAAAACATCTCAGTTTGAAGATTGTTTAATAAGACATTTTTAATCTATGTAGCTGATTTCATTTAAGTAAATAACTGAATTTACTTGAAACGACCTTAAAGAAATCGCAGGCAACGTAAATCCATATAAAGTAAAAAAACACGAACTAATGGACAAATGAACGAGGAAATTACGAAGGTTCTGAATTTAGATGAGATAATGACGAGATGGAATTGGAGATGGCTTGGACATGTCCTTCTCCCAATCCCTGGGAGAACAGAGCTTGGTAGTGTCACCTGGGCTCCTGGGGGCACCAGGGGAGTTAGAAGAAGACCAAGACCTACCTGGATACGAGAAATATGAGAAGGGAGGCTGGAGACGAGTGGAGATTTGTGGAAAACAAAGCACAGGAAAGAGATTAATGGAAGAACTATTTCAGTCACGAGGTTTTGTAGACGATGATTTTGAAGGCGCAGATGATGAAAGAAACAAATAAAGATAATTACAGTATAAAAATAAGGCCAAAGGCCAAGAGGTGGGACCTGCGATGAGGTCATTCAGCGCTGGGACAGAAATTGAGAGTAAAAAGGTTCTAAAGGCGTAACAGGAGGAAAACCCTTTCCAGATGCACTATGAATCAACTGTTAGGAGAGGGCTGAGGAAAGAATGATGGAAGAAAGAAAATATGGACTTAAATATACAGAAACAGACTGATTTATAAAGAAGTAGAGAACTATGCACATAAAGAGTGAACACAAAAAAACCAGGAAAGTATAAATTTAAATAGCTGCACAATGAACAAGACCCTCAATGTAATTCTTCTACAATCAACATATTATTATCCCTTCATGACGATATTTCGTTATTAAGTTTTCTTAATTGCCTTTCCCCTTAATGACACGAGCGATCTTTCATATCTAAGAGTTACAAAGCTCCCTCTCCCATGCAACAGAACCATCATGAAAAATAATCTCCAGCAGATGCGCAAAGTCACTATTCATTTTCATTTCAACCTACATAAAAGGAAATATTTTTAAAAATTATATATAATGACTTCATCTCACTGTAACTACTTATAATTAATTATTCACGTCGGTATGTTTAATACTTAAAGGCACTTTCTTTGAAATATATATTATTTCGACAGTACTAAAAGCGACACGGTATTATACATCATATATGTATATATAAGTACTTAATTTTATGTTGATTTGAAATGATTGAACGATTATACGTGTACTTTTTACATGGAGGATATATATATATATATATATATATATATATATATATATATATATATATGTGTGTGTGTGTGTGTGTGTGTGTAAACAAAATCATAATCACATACATAAACATTCCACTGCTTCTTCCATGTCACATATTCTCGAAGAAAACAAAGAAAAACACAATTAGAACAAAGAATAAGGCCAATAACTAACAGCCCAGCCGCAACATCGAACAGGAGCCAAGAAGGAAAATGAAGCAAAGGCAAAATAAAATAAAAAATACAAATGGCAGAGCTAAAGCAAATGACAGAGATTCCATCCAGGTGCCCATGCGATCTCTCTCTCTCTCTCTCTCTCTCTCTCTCTCTCTCTCTCTCTCTCTGACGACCTTCTTTCACACATGAACGATCAACCACATTTCTCTCTTGTAAAGATCTGGAATCAATGAACTTGCACACTTTGCAATGAATTGCAACCACCAAGAACACGCTGCTGGATCAGAGATCATTGTGCGAGGGAAGTTATTTTCTGGTAATAATAGTAATAATACTTAGGGCTACGGCATGCGAGCCTTCCAGTCTCCACTCCACGTTTCTCGTTGGCGAGAATGAAACTTTGTGGTAGTTATTTATTGCAATGGATGGTTCGTTTTTAGCGTGGGGTTAACTCTGAAGAATCTTTAAACATTCATTTAGTTTTTTCAACGAGTTTTTCATTGCGAAAGGTGTAAGGAGTAAACCAATTCTAAAGATCCAGATGAAAGTTAATAGAAATATACAAAAATAGTTCTTACCTAAAGTCCTTGTATAATTTCCATTATCTGACAGTTTATTCAATTGTGTATTTTCCTGACCTGTTTCCTAACAAGTATTTACTATCAAGTTCTCTCCCTCTGTTCTACAACTTTGGAATTCAAATCTCTCCACCGTTTTCCCTTTACTCCTCAAGTATCCCACTATTTGAGTGTTGATTTTTCATTATCTCATGATAAAATCCCACTCGACTGGAAGTTTGAACTCAAATGTATCTTAAGGAACGCTACCAAAATCAAACCTAGGTTTGATGATCAAATGACGCGAGAAGACTTTGATAAACAGGCAAATTGAGTGAGGGAAATTACTATCGCTACTTACGAGCCTTCGTAACGCCATCATTAAATGCATCACCTTATTTTTGTTTCCGGTTTGTAATTCTGCTGTTATTCTTGCCGGGTTTTTCGTTCGGTTACTTTTCCTTATTTGTGGTGTTCATGCAGACGAATGACATTACTCGGGGATGGGTTTGGAAATTACTGAACTCTAAATTTTGTCCCAATTGAATCTTTTTTTTTTACTTTGAAATAATTGTTATATATGTATACTGTATATATATATATTGGTAATGATCTGCTTAAAGGCAGGTGAATGGCGCAGTGTTTGTAAGGGATTAGATACGACGCTAATAATAATAATAATAATAATAGAGATATTATATATATATATATATATATATATATATATATATATATATATATATTATATATATATATATATATATATATATATATATATATATATATATATATATATATATATATATATATATATATATATATATATATATATATATATATATATATATATTTACGTTTTTCCTGGCGATTTAGTTTGAAATATTCTCTGTGAGACAGGTAGCAACAATTTAAGGTAATTTAGCCTTGTGATTCTGACTTCGTGGGTCCAGGAAAACGTAAAACGTAAAAAAGAGGAAAACAAAGGGGAATTTCATATGAGCGTAGGGCTCTTGTTACTGAGGGAAATATTACGTAAAACACGTGGGCAAATTTAAAGGAGTGTATTTACATAAATGACATCAGTACGGGAAAGAGGAACGCTCTTTCCCAAGTAGATTATTGCCTGAAGGGGATTCCTACGGGATGAATGAAACTGGGGGATTCCAGACACAGTCCAAGAAGCTTCCACGAAATAGGGTCCCTCTGAAATGAGAGATATGCACATTATACGCCAGTAATGAAAATAGACAAAAGAATAATGAATTCGAAGCTGCACTGAGGGTGCCAAAGGACTTCGATGAATTAATAAAGACTCAGTACTGCCGATGCTAGAGGCGCACGGACATTAGACAAGGGATTCGGTGA
>JANJGK010000027.1:9918283-9958256 GCA_039081455.1 Macrobrachium rosenbergii | reverse complement strand
GGGGTCGCCGTGATGCCTCTTTTGAAGGACTTTGATTTGGCTTTGGGGTAGACTTTAGTCCCGATCGGCTGCCCTGCCTGACATTGCTTAGACCCCGGTCTTGTGTACATGTATTGCACCAGTTCACCAGCGCTCTTTCTCCCAGCAGCGAGGAGTTGTTACGCGGTGAGGTCGATAATGGAGGCGTGTGAGGTGTCTGTTATGTTTTTAGATGTTGGAGTGGCTTTGTTTGTGTGTGTAATAGTCTGTAACACCCATTTGCTTTTTAAGCAAACTTATCTGTTGATCACATACATAATCCCGGGGTGTCTACACAGATAGCAAAGTGTCCGCCTCTCAGACCGGTCGGCTGCGGATTCGAACCCGCGCCACAGACCTCTAAGAAGTCTGAGGATGCTGCCTTAACCAACTCGGCCATCGAGGCTCCAATAATAATAATAAAAATAATCATAATAATAATAAGAAGTCTGAGGATGCTGCCTTAACCAACTCGGCCATCGAGGCACCAATAATAATAATAATAATAATAATAATAATAATAATAATAATCGAAAGATTCACAGAAGGGAATTATTTGTGTAGCAGTGCAGAAGAGCAAGCGTGTAGTGAGATCGAGGAGGTCTTGATTAAGATTCGAACAGTTTCTGTCGCTGTTTGATTGCTCTCTCAGAATGCTAAGGAATTCGAGAAATTGCATCGTCATCATCTTGCATTTTATTCTTGCATTTCATGTTTACCATTTCCTTAACAAAGTTCAATTCGTAATATTTCTGTGTCTCTGGATTGCAAGGCCATATTTTCATTTGTGTTTTGAGACTTCGTCAGGAAAGCGTAACACATCAAACAGTTGATGTAAACATTTGGGTGATCAATTTTCAAAAGTTTTCCAGGGCATGTGAAAGATGTGCTAGATCGAGTTTGCAAGTTGAGAGGGGAGTCTGTTTACTTAAAACAATACAAGAGAAGATCGACAGACACTGAAACAAGAGTTTCCAGAAGACCTGAGAGCATGAAACAATAGTTTCATCAAGTGCAGACCTTTGAGACCAGAGTTTCAACAAAAGTAGAAGCTGCAAGGCAGAAGAATTTCGGAAGGAAAGCATATATGAAACAGAAGACTATCAACAAGTGCTGAAGTTGTGAAACTTGTTTCAGCGAGTGCAGAAACGGTGAAACGAGTTTTTGCAAGCTCAGAAGCTGTGAAACGGAAGTTTCAATTAGTGAAGATAAGCCTGAAATATGTAATATATATTAATTATGAACACAGAATTAGAGAAAGTTGGTGAACAGATTGCTGTGTATTGATCATGGGGTCTTCGAAGCACTGAAAGACCACAAAATGAAAATGAGAAAGTCATGAGTGTGTAAAGGGTGAAGGAACGAATGCTTGAAGGTATTTGAAATGCAAACTGTTGAAATCATTCGAGCATGTACTGTATAATATATATATATATATATATATATATATATATATATATATATATATATATATATATATATATATATATATATATATATATATATATATATATATATATATATATATGTGTGTGTGTGTGTGTGTGTGTGTGTGTGTGTGTGTGTGTGTACTGTATATATGTGTATATATATACAGTATACACATACATGAAATGTCGATTGATTTAAATGCCTAAATTTAAGGAACAATGAAAATACGATAATGATAAAGCCCCTTAGGGAGGTTAGTGACGTCAGTGCACCTCACGTGGTGCACTGTAGGCACTACTTAAAGGGTCTTTGCAGCGTCCCTTCGGCGCCTAGCTGCGATGGCTTTCATTCCTTTTACTGTACATCCGTTCCTATTCTTTATCTTCCATCTGACTTTCCACTCTCTCTGACAATTCTTTCATAGTACAAGTGCGAGGTCTTCCTCCTGTTACACCTTTCAAACCTTCGTACTGTCAGTTTCCCTTTCAGCGTTGGATGACTTCATAGGTCCCAATTTGGCCCTTGGCAGAAAGCTATATTCTGATAATGATAAAGATATCGAATGTCAGGAAAAAATGAAATGAATAAGCACTTGAGGCGCGTTGTGCCACCAAAGGGACTTGCACGGGAGGTGAAGGAGACTCAGCGATTTGGATTACAATATGAAGAATCTTACAAATGTGGGCTGGGCATTCTGAGGTCACCGGCGACCCATTCTGCCATTTACCTTTCGAGGGAGGTCATCTGGTATATAATTATTTTATGTTACTTCGCTGCTGTTCTTTATCATGTGTATGTTCATCTGCTGATAGTTTATTTACTCCGTTGCCATTGCGGTATGTATAATTATTCTGTGTATCTTTTCACATGAGCTCTTTATTCTTTGAAAGCGTTGCCCAGGAAGAAATTCTTAGTAGCGATGGTATTAGTAATAGTAGCGATAGTATTAGTAGTAATAGTAATGGTAATAATAAAAATATACTTATAAGGGAAATCGAGCAGGTTCTCGAATGCTCTTGTTTATATATATATATATATATATATATATATATATATATATATATATATATATATATATATATATATATATATATATATATATATAAAACAAGAGCATACGAGAATATATATATATATATATATATATATATATATATATATATATATATATATATATGTGTGTGTGTGTGTGTGTTTGTATTTAAATATGAACTTACACTTACATCAGTATTGATTTTTTTAACCAGTTAATAATAATAATAGATAAACCCATAACAGTTATATCCCAATAATCATTAAAACTACTTTTCTCTACTAAAATCAAATCAATAAAAAAAAAATACTGAACCGTTCGTGCAATAGAAGTTGAAATATACCAAGAACATTATTATTAATTAAAAACATGAAAACTGCATCATTCCAGGAAAGCGTTTATTGTAATACATTTTATTTCTCCTGGGTCCCCTCCCCCTCCCCCTCCCCCCTTTAAACAAACAGGTTGCACAAACGTGCAAGAAAAACAGGTTGAGAGCTCTCGGGAAAGGGCAAAATCTTGCTATAAATAATAAGAACTCATTAAGATGTGATCTCCCCCTTTCTGGGTTCCAGAGCCTGACGCCATCTTGCCTTTCCAGGTGCCTTTCCAGGTGCCTCTCCACTTGGGAGACGAGAGAGTCAAAGTATGAGGGCCGAAACTTCCGGGTTGTTGACCTTTCAATAAAACTTTCCAGGAACCCGAGGGCCGAATTTCTATGAAGCCTCTCTCGCCAGAGCTTGTTAACTACAGTTGTCACTTTCATAATTGTTCAGTTTGGGCTCTCCCTAACTGCTGCTGGCACTTGAGAAAGAAGATTGGCAATGTTGTCGCTTGGGCGGATTAAGTAGATACGTCTCAGAATGATAAATGTGATTATTTTTCACATGTCGCTATTTACCTACGTTAATTATAGCGTGATGAAATCTCGTAGGATGTGGATGAACTGCAAGAGCTTATACAAACCCCATTTTCGATACAGCCGTTCGAGCTATGATGCGTACGTCTAGTTATATGTGAATAGATTGAGAAAGTAGGGAAATTATCGCCCTTTGGAAGGAATTTCTAAATATATTTCGTAGGGATTGAACATAATCAACCATTTTTTGGATACCAACCATCTGTGAAATAACTTCATCAAAGTCGTGGCCAAGAAATCTGAGGTCAACAGTGCCTACCATTTCTTAACAGACCTTCCAGCCCTTCGCTGGCTGAGTCGGTTGAGCTTCAGACTGTCACTCGATGGGCCGGAGTTCAGTTCCCCCGGTCGGCTGATGAAGAGTTAGAGGAATTTATTTCTGGTGATAGAAATTCATTTCTCGCTATAATGTGGTTCGGATTCCACAATAAGCTGTGTCCCGTTGCTAAGTAACCAATTGGTTCTTAGCCACGTAAAATAAGTCTAATCCTTCGGGCCAGCCCTAGGAGAGCTGTTAATCAGCTCAGTGGTCTGGTAAAACTAAGGTATACTTAACTTAACAGACCTTCCTTACCACGACAATCAGCACATTTCTTAACCAGACTGCAGGCATTATCCATTCACGAGATTGTCGACGTATCCACAATCAAGGGCAGTGCCTACTCTATTTGATGTAACTGATCTAGAATGAGCAAAAAGTCGTTGTTTACAAAAATCTGCAGTTACGGATTCAGTATCTATAGTATTATTATGAAAAGAGTATAGTCATATGATAATGTTGTTGTCCACAGTCTAGGTTAGGCTGCATAAATCTTTTAATATTCTGCTGTTAATGCAGTGAATCAAAACGCATTCTCTTCACGTGAGTAATCTCTCTCAGCATAAGTAGGGTGTGAAATGTGTTGTTTTCACCCAAAGTAAGGGTACAGAGTGAAATGAAAAGGGTAAATCTGCACATTTATATATTGAAGGGCAGAGGTTCCTGAGCCAAAGACCCAGTCTGGCCAGGTGCTACTTAAACATGTAAAAAATGCAAACGAGTTTTCTCTACAGCGTATAATGCTGTGTGAAACTATCTCAGCCGTGGCCCATGAAATTTTCAGCCACGGCCCGATAGTGGCTTGTGTTTAGCGTTGCCAGACGCACGATCATGGCTAACTTTAACCTTCAGTAAAATAAAAACTACTGAGGCTAGAGGGCTGCAGTTTGGTATGTTTGATGATTGGAGTGTGGATGATCAACATACCAATTTGCAGCCCTCTAGCCCCCTCAGTAGTTTTTAAGATCTGAGGGCGGACATAAAAAGTGCGGACGGACAGACAAAGCCATCTCAATGGTTTTATTTTACAGAAAACTAAAAAGAGCAATATTTTGTTTAGTTAAAAAAATCCATAGAAATGTAATGTTAATCACAGGTATCACTCAGCTGAAAGTTATAAATCTTGTCATGGCGCTGTTCGATGTCCTTTTCCTGGTGAAACTGTCACAACAAGCTAGTTCAGGAGCATAAGCATGTTGTGTCTGTATTGGCAGCCATTCACAATGATTCAGATGATGAACATCTGTGCGGTTTATGAATTACACTTGAAAAGAAAAACTTTCTTAGTATCTTTGCCATCATTTATCCACTGGTTCAAGAAGTATTTCAAGTCAATGTAGCTTACTCTGATCTAGACAAAGACTTTGGTTGGACAGATCACAATGCCACCTGACAAGGAAGTTTGAAGAACACACCTGTCAGGACAGTTCAGTATAATGACGATGATGAAAGTTTTAGAAATTGAAGGCATGAATTAACAGTAGTGCAGTATTTGAGAGGCGTATTTCCGAGAAAATATGAAACATGAAATATTAGATATGAATTATTAGATGCTAGACTGAGTTTGCATAGTAGGCTGAAGGAAAAGTATTGTAGAGATTCTCTATCAGTTTACAGGGAAGATTGAGGAGTTATCAAAAACTTACGGCTCAGAAATTCAAGAAGTGTACTCAAAGCTTAGCTTTTTTGACGACGGTGACACTGATGGACTATTTATGCCTGAATACATGGCTATAGTTGATAAAGAAGGAAACAGATCTTTAAAACAGCACACACTAGAATTGGAAAGTGGTGGCATGTTCTTCTTTCCCCAACTTTAATGACAGCACCCATGAACTTGCTCCCGAACTTACTCTTTTCCTTTTTTGTTCTTCAGCAAATATATTTCCTCTCTACTTTATCTTCTCGTCCTTTTGGTGACTATTCATACCCTTCATCCCTCTATGCATCTCCTTTTGTTCTTTCATCACTCCTTCTGTATTTTTTAGTCTAACTTTAGTTATTTTTCTCTCTGAATTATGAACTGCGCAGTATACCTGCATAGTTTTCCTGAATTTCTCAAGGTCTTTGTCTGCAAGACGAAAATTCACCTTTTTGATAGTATATACTCCTAGTCCAGTTCTTTTCCATTCAATGTCAATGAAATTTCTTGGAGAGATCGAGCAGTATAGCTGCATAGTTTTCCTAAATATGTTAAGGTCTGTGTCTGCAAGGCGAAGATTCACCTTTTTAATAGTATGTACTCCCTAGTCCAGTTCTTTTCCATTCAGTGTTAATGAAATTTCTGGGAGTGATCAAGCAATATAATTGCATATTTTTCCTAAATGTGTTAAGGTGTGTGTCTGTAAGGCGAAAATTCACCTTTTTGGTCGTATACTCTCTAGTCCAGTTCTTGTCCGTTCAGTGTTAATGAAATTTCTTGGAGTGATCACTAAACTTTCTGTACTGCAAGTTGCTGAGTCCAGAACATTTTCTTCCAGCGACGTTGTTTTTTCCCTTCTTCCCCCTTATTGACTTTATTTGTCCGTATTTTTTTTTAATATTCCTCTCATATCCAGAGGGGCCTTCTTGTTTTCCCCATTTAACAATGCTGCATGTATGACGGTTCTTTCCAAAAACCGATGTTCTGTGCTGAAGAAATGCAGTTTATCCCTGCAGGCTATTTCATTCCTGCTGTGAAAATTGACAGTCTCTCATGTCTGCTTGTTTTTTTATTTATGTTGGGACCTGGAGTGTTGGCATGCATATATACATACATACATACATTATATATATCTATATCTATATGTGTATATATATGTATATATAGTGTATGTATATACAACTATATATATATATATATATATATATATATATATATATATATATATATATATATATATATATATGAATGTCTTTTCCTGTAATACTACAGTGTAATATATATATATATAATCATGTATGTATATATAAATATATATATATATATATATATGTATATATATATATATATATATATATATATATGTGTGTGTGTGTGTGTGTGTGTGTGTGTGTGTACTTGTATATAAAAAGAAGGTGAACTGAGTCGTACCTGTTCCATACAGTCAGAAGCAAATTGACCGAGACTCTCGTAAGAAAGTCGACGTCCTCCATCGTTCTAAATACCGAAACCTAAAAAGAAAAGAAAAAAAGACACCTTTCAGAAGTCTCCTTCCTGGCAAAGAGCATCTCAAAAGAACTCCTGGATTCTTTCTGGCGCTGTATATCTCCCTGTAATTTACACTTGCTTTCCTTTCATTAGCATACTAATGGACAGCAATTATAATTTTCTCCAGAAAAGCTTTTTACCATTTTCGTTATTTCGCCGTTCCCCATCCCCTCCACTTTTGACTTCTTCTTCTTCTTCTTCTTCCTCTTCTTCTTCTTCTTCTTCTTCTTCCTCATAAGTATGACTAAGAGGTCGGTTGTCCCGGCTGCTTATAAGTACCCTTCTCCAACATACTAATGACTTCTTCTTCTTCTTCTTCTTCTTCTTCGACTCCTCCCCTTCGCCCTCCTTCCTCCTCCTCCTCCTCCTCCTCCTCCTCCTCCTCCTCCTCCTCCTCCTCCACCCCTCTTTCTCCCTCCACCTACAGACCTCAACAGCCCCACGCCCCAGTATCCAGTCTCCCTTGGAAAGCAAAAGAGACTTCTCTTTTTCTATTTTTAATACAAAGAAGGCAGGCTAATGCCATCTAATGCCGTTGCCTTAAGAGTGTCCTGATTTATGTGGCCTTGTCTAAAAGTGTCACGGGAAGAGGGAGGCCGTCTCTGATATGTATATGGGGTGGGGGGTGGCTGTTCTCTGCTGGGAAGGAATTTAGTTTTTGTCAAAGGGAAATCCCCGATGCAGATTTTTGAAGTCGCCCTCAAATGCTGAGTGAGAAGATTCGTGGTGCTGAAAATCTCCATATAATGAAATGTGTGTCCATGTGTTTCTTCTTATCTGCCTTCTGTAATAATAACATCCGAGTGGATCTTTCTTGTTTGTCCGCCCCGGGTGGGGGCTGGGTATGTAGGGGATCGGGAGGGTAGGGGAGACATGACACATCCATCCTCCTCCTGCAAACTTGTTTATCTGCCCCTGGTGGGGACGGGGTAGGTAGGAAATCGGGAGAGTTGGGGAGACATGAAACATCCGCCCTCCTCCTGCAAACCTGTTTGTCCGCCCTGAGTGGGAGTGGGGTAGATGGGTGATTGGGATGATAGGGGAGACATGACACCTCCACCCTCCTCCTGCAAACCTGTTTGTCTGCCCCGGTTGGGGGCGGGGTAAGTAGGGGATTGGGAGGGTAGGGGAGACATGATGGGAAGAGCTGGGGTCCAGTACAGTGGTATTTTCTCTTATCAAAGTCCCCGTTTAGACGTGCTGTTGCCTTGGCATATCATATCAATAATTATGCAAAATGAAAATCCTCGGTCCGAAGCTTTGGGATGGTACATTACGTCTCTTTGGTTGTGGCCTGCCTTCTCAACCCTCTTGTATAGTACCATCATTTTTTTATAGCAGGGTAAACCGACCTGCTTTAGCTTAGCTTCCAATTTTATAAATGAAGCCAAACCATTTCGATATGGACAAAAATGTAAAAATGTTGACTGGTGTTTATTCTACATTTTCAAGTTCACACTGAATACAAAAGAAGTTGACAGAGCCTTATATATATATATATATATATATATATATATATATATATATATATATATATATATATATATATATATATATATATATATATATCACAGGACCTCATTAAAACTGGATGGTATCTAGCGGAGATATTTATTCAAGGGAAGTTACATGCATTCTAGGACCAATGGTCTATTGTGTAAGTGATAAATAAATAAATAAATATATATATATATATATATATATATATATATATATATATATATATATATATATATATATATATATATCCAATGCAGCACGAACGGACACGTGCTTGAGAATATTATACAATCCACGTCAGAAGGTGAGTGAAAACCGGGACTTTGAACAAGTACTTTCGTAGTTTATTCTACATTTTCAAGATAACACTAAATACAGAAGAAGTTGACAGAGTTTTACCTACAAAAACAGCTGGGGGGGTGGGCGTGGGGTTACAGTTTGTTAATCTGGGCAGCATGTTCTTTAAACAAAAAAGACAGGAACAAAGGATCGAGGGATAATCCAGGGTGGAGACTAACATTCTTGGTGGAAGTAGCTTCAATAAACACAGTTTCTAGCAGATTCATTTTCCGATAGTCATTGACCTTGTAGATTATCGTTGACTTATCCCAGTTCATGGCATGGCTAATGAATCTGCTAGAAACTGTATTTATTGAAGCTACTTCCACCAGAAATGTTAATCTCCACCTTGGATTATCCCTTGATCCTTTGTCCATGTCTTTGTTGTTTAAAGAACATGCTGCCCAGATTAACAAACTGTAACCCCGCCCCCCACTTCTGTTTTTGTATATAAAGCTCTGTCAACTTCTTTTGTATTTGGTGTTAACTTGAAAATGTCGAATAAACTACGAAAGTACTTGTTCAAAGTCCCGGTTTTCACTCACCTTCTGATGTGGATTTTATAATATTCTCAAGCACGCGTCCCTTCATGCTGCATTGGTTATATATATATATATATATATATATATATATATATATATATATATATATATATATATATATATATATATATTTCAGAAAATATGGCTGCTACAATTTTAAAGGACACATATATGCATTTCATAGCTTCAATGCTTTAAGATGTGATGAAAGAATTTATGGAGTCAGATGGAACTAGGTCGAGAGACCCGAGGTAAAATCTTTGTGTTCAACAAATAGTTTGATTCCTCAGCAATATTGCCGGTCAGGTGATCTTCCGAAGTGTTATGTATATTCGTGAGTACGTGCGTTAATTTGATCTAGATTGTGCCAAAATCTGCCCTAAAAGTGAGTTTGATCGTTCATTAACGTGATAGAACTGCAGTTGTCTAGACGTAGCTTTGGAGAGGATCCAGGCTTTGAACGGCAGATAAGATGTCGGTGGACAGATGTCGGTAGACAGTGTGGACTGGTTCGAATAACATGTGGTAGACTGGTTTTGACATGACTAATTATTGATTTGGGGAGTATGTGTGAGTTTGGATATTTTCAGGCTATTAGCCATAGTGAGACTTCTTTAATCAGAAGTGTTTTGCAGTTCAGAGTTTAGTTATCTAACTCGATATTTCATTTATTATGCATTTTAATCTTTGCTTTGTTTTGTTCATTTCTTGTTGGGTTATTTGAATAATAAACCTATTTTTGTAGAAACTATTGCGTTTCTTTAAATGGTCCATTTAATCGATTTGGTGAGAATGAGTGCGATTCGGGTGGGTGAACTTCGGAAAACGATGAGAGAGAGAGAGAGAGGCGATACACACAGAGAGAGAGAGAGAGGTGATACACGGTGAGAGAGAGAGAGAGAGAGAGAGAGAGAGAGAGAGAGAGAGAGAGAAAGAGGAGAAAAATAGATGTAAGTGTCGCCGTGAGCGAGTAAGTGTTGCCGTGAGCGAACGTTCATATCCCCCCGTTTCCTGAATAATGGTGGCAGTCGTGTCTGAATGAAATGGTGGCAGCCGTGTCTGAATGAAATGGCGGCAGCGGGTGTCTTTTGATTTTAAATGGTGGCAGCATGATTTTAATGTCTTTAATGATGGCGAAAGAGGGAGATTGCTAATAGACTAATTGGTAACGTTGATGCCCAAGGCATAGGCGACTTCACCTAAGAGCTAAGGCGACGGGTCAGTGTTGAATGACTGAGTAGGTCGTGATTACGTGTGAAATACGGGGAACCTTTCTTCTTTTTTCCGTTTCTATTCGAGTACTGGGAGTGGGGAGTTGTGAGATAGATCTGGATGATCTCTAGAGCAATTTTGGGGTTAACAAAATACCCAAATAAGTGTGAATAGTGGCGATTGTGAGTTAATTACGCAAAGTGATTATTCAACAATAATCGCGCGCTGGGTGTCTTTTTTTCGCTTAGTCGTCGAGTAGGTGACGTCACAGGTTAGCAAGTTGAGAGATAGGTACTTCGTTTTCTGTTTCAAAATTGGTAAGTACCCCATTCTCGTAAGTTGCGCAGAACGCCGTTTTCTATTCTTCTTTTAGAGGGGGTAACTTGTGCCTTTCTCTAGTGTTCTTTTTGGTTTCTCTTTTTATGTTGTTACGCTCAGGGCGTGTGATTACTCACAAAATGCCGGACGATGCAGCAAGCACATCCCAATCAATTGTGGTGCATAAAGTGACGAACATTTGTGCGGGAATTACAAATTTTAAAGGGTTAGTGGATGGAAAGCCAACCCAAAATATAGAAACTTTCATTGAGTCAGTGAACAATTATCTGAATTCCAAGAAAATTACGAATGGCGCTGAAGCTTTAACAGAGGCGAAATCATTTCTGGATTTAGATAAAGGAGATATTGGGAAACGAGCACGCAGTTTCGGGTTCAGAAGGTGTAAAACTTGGAATGAACTGCAGAAATTTCTACGAGCTACTTATGGCGGAGTTCAACGTGAATGCGCAGTTCGGAATTTGCGAGAGTTTCTCAAAATAAAGAAGGGCAATGATTCACTAGTCACATACAGTGCGAATTTATTTGATGCAGTAGTTGAGTTAAAGAAATCTATAATAGGCTCTCCATGGGTAACTGGAAATAATATCTCCTTAGATAATTTTGAAAGATTGTTACACTTTGCTTGCCTTTTAACGTCGGTCCCAGATGTAATTGTAGATAGTTTTGATAAGAGAATTGATCAGGATACAGACGAATCCTTTTTGTTTGCACAGATTAACAAAAATCTAGCAAAATGCCCGACACTGGACAGTAGTTTTGTACAGGGAGGTGCAAAGATGTCAGCTGCGGTTTCCAAACCACAGAATAATGATAGTCGCTCGCATTCGGGAAATGATGCAACAGCGAAGACATGTGCACGAGTAGAATCGAAGAAAATTCCAGAGAGATCAGTCACAACGATACGTTGTTTTAATTGTGATAAAATAGGCCATAGTAAATCAAATTGCAGAGTGAGATATTGTTCAGTTTGCAAATCTTCAGATCATGGATGGAGATTTTGCCCAGCCACGAAGAGTAGAGATTATTCAGGGAAGTCCCGGGGAGGTTTTTCTAGATATGACAGGAGAATTCCACATGATGCAAGTTCTAGATACACAAAGGAACAGCAGAATTTTCACAAGATAAGTTCGAAAACGGACACAGGATAATGACTAATCAGGTCGTAGAGTCACTAGAACCTAGGCCGATTGTACGTGGATTCTCTAATGGCAATGAAATTTTTATTTTCATTGATTCTGGTAGCTCAGTTAACTTAGTAAATGCTGACCTTTTTCACTCGAGGTTTCCAGAGTGCAAATTAGTCCCTTCTAGTGAGACAGTGTGTGATGTACAAGCGAGGAAACTGAATATTTTAGGTTCGTCATTTCTTACGCTTTGTATCGGTGGAAAGACAATAGTAGAACCATTTTTGGTCATAGAAGGATTAGCCTTAGGTGAAATGGTTTTGCTAGGACACCCTTCTTGTATGCGACATAACATCAACATTCTTACGGGAGTTCAGGGGATTACAATAGGTGAGTCAGGTTGTTTTGTTCCATATATACACAGGAAAAAAACTTGTGAGAAACTTAAGACACAGTCTGAGACATGTGTAACACATTCATTAGAGAGTGAAGATATTCCGCAAAGATCTTTCAAAGGATTTTTGTTGGAAGATATTGAATTGCAACCGCGAGTTCCTACATTAGTTAAAGTGTCGCTGAAAGAGAAGAATTTTCCTTCTCAAGTGTGCGTTGTTGAGGGAACCGAGAAATTCAAAGACGTTGTGAGTACGGTGTCAGTGAATGAAATTTCAGTCGCAGGCGTGACTTCAGTAGAATTAGTTAGCTATCAAGACTCAGTGAAAAAATATCACAAGGGTACTTATGTAATTGATTTTGAAGAGTTTAAGGAAGAGCATAAATTAGTGAGTTTTTGTGGAGACGGGAATATGTTTCCTAACGAGGAGCAACAGTTCCGAAGTCAGGTTCTACATGAACACTTGGCTAAAGTTGATTATCCTGAATATTCAGATAAAGTAGAGAAAGTGTTGAAAGAATATCTAGATATCATTGCTTTGAAGGGAGATAAATTAGGAGTTACAGATGTTTTAGAACATTCAATCCGCCTAGAAAAGGGTACAAATCCCATATATATTCCAGCATATCGAATTCCTTTTAAGATCAGGGAAGAAGTAGAAAAAGAAGTTCAGAAGTGGGAGTCGGAAGGCATTATTAGACCGTCCAATTCTCCGTTTAATTTTCCTTTGCTTGCAGTTCCTAAGAAAGACGGTAGTATCAGAGTTTGTGTAGATTTTCGTAAATTGAATGAAAAAACATGCCCAGATAGATATCCGGTAGCTTGTTTGCCTGATTTGTTTGTTGAGATCGGTGGCAAGAATATATATTCATCTATAGATCTGATGCAAGGGTTTTTACAAGTTCCCCTTTGTGAGAGTAGCCGTAAATATACAGCATTTTCGGTACCAAAGGGACATTACGAGTTTAATAGGATGCCTTTTGGATTACAAGGGTCCCCAATAACATTTACTAGACTGGTTAACACAGTACTTCATGGCTTGTTAGGAAAGTCGGTGTTTGTGTACATGGATGACATTCTCATATGCACAGATACAATTGAAGAACATCTAAAGGTGTTAAAAGAAGTCCTTAAGCGATTACGGTTCGCTGGGTTAAAGGTCAAATTGGCCAAATGTGAGTTTCTGAAGAGAAAAATTGTCTATTTAGGACATGTTATCTCTAAAGAGGGAGTTAGAGTGAATGATGAGAAAGTTAAAGCCATTGTGAATTTTCCAGTTCCCAAAACCAGGAAACAGATTCGTTCGTTCCTAGGTATGTCGGGTTTCTTTCGCCGTTTTGTGCGGAATTTTTCTACAATAGCGTCGCCATTGACAGATTTGTTACGAGAAGACGTTAAGTTTGTTTGGGGTGATAGTCAACAATTAGCTTTTGAGAAGCTTAAGAACGCTTTGGTGAACCCACCAATTTTGAAGTTTCCAGATTTTAGTCAACCGTTCACCTTAGTGACTGACGCGAGTCAGGAAGGTATAGGTGCGTGTTTGATGCAGAAATTTGAGGGGAAATTACACCCAATTGCTTTTTATAGCAGAAAGTTCAAAACACGTGGTAGTAACGAAAGGCTGATGTCAGTTGTGGACAAGGAGGCTTTCGCAGTCGTCTCTAGCCTTGTTCATTTTAAGATGTTGTTGTTGGGAAATAAAGTTGAGATTTTTACAGATCATCAACCGTTGTTAGAGCTTTTTAATAAGCCAAATTTGTCGCCCAAGAGAGCACGTTGGTTCCTAACATTGAGAGATTTTGATGCAAACCTCAAATACATTGAAGGTAAGCATAATGTAGTTGCAGATGCATTGAGCAGATATTTTCCGGTCGAGGATGAGGAAATACACACCGAATCCTGTGTGGGTGAAGAGAGTAAATATTTGGTGTCTAATGTCTCTGATATTAGTAGTTCTGAGAGATCGCATGTAGAGGACATACACGTTCCTACAGTGCATACTTCGGGGAGAAATAGTGAGTCGGCAGTCTCGGGAGAGATTGTTATTCGTGATAGTGAGAGTAACGCAGTGTGTTATATTACGGGTGAAAATGTCACTTGGGACATAGGCTTGCTGGAACAAAAGCAAGATGAAGATAAATTGTTGTCAGATGCTAAGGCATTTCTTAAGGGAGTTTCACCGAAGAAAGGGTATAAGTTGCCTTTTTCTGGTCTAGAGTTGGAGAATAATTTATTGGTGAGAAAAGTTAAGTATAACTTGCGAAGTACTCGAAGCATGGGTGAGATTACACAAATCATCGTGCCAGAGAGTCTAGTACCACAAGTTCTAGACATTGTACATTGTAAATTTGGTTCTCCTCATTTGGGTGTAGACAAGACGTATGAAAACGTCAGGTCAAAGTTCTTTTGGAAAAATATGTTTTCCGCAGTAGAAGCCTTTGTGAAGAAGTGTGCTATTTGCAATGCGAATAAGCCAGCGACGACAGTGTCGTGTCGTTTGGGTTCATATCCCATACCACATAGGCCGTTTCAGAGAGTGCATATGGATATTCTGGGTAACTTCTCAGAGTCCGCTTATGGTTATAGACATTTATTAATAGTTGTTGATGAGTTGACTCGCTTTGTCGAGATTTTTCCACTGAAATACAAATCAGCTGAGGAAGTTGCGATAGCGTTTTTTAAGGGGATAATTTGTCGATATGGTGTTCCAGAATGTCTGATCACAGACAATGGTAGGGAGTTTATTAATAAGACTTTAGACGGTCTTGCTAATTTGTTGGGGATAAAGAAAGTATCTATAATCCCGTATAGACCTGAAGCAAATGGGTTGTGTGAGAGGGCGAATCGGAAAGTAATCGAAGCTTTGCGCATGACGGTGGGAGGTTCCGATACACATTGGGACAGATCTTTGGATGAAGTGCGATATAGTATCAATACTATGATGAATGACACAATTAAGATATCTCCAGCAGAAGCTTTGTATGGATACAAGTTGAAAGGACCTTTTGATTTGTTACCAGAGTGTGTTCAGGGTGATGTTACGGTCACTTCATTGATAAATACAGCGAGAGAAAGATTTGCACGTATCAGTAAAGAACTTGAACTTAGTTCGTGTGCAATGGTAGAGAAAAGTAACGCGAAATCGAGGGGAGTAGCTTTTTCGATGGGTGATAGAGTGTTTGTTAAAGTGAATGTTCGGAATGATCTGAATTATAAATTAAGTCCGAAGTTCCACGGACCTTTTGAGATTGTAGAGATCAAAAGAGGGAATAGATTTGTAGTTAAAGATGTAAACACTGGAGTGACGAAATTGACCCATATTTCGAAGTTAAAGAAAGTTGGGATGTAATGGAATGTTTGTATATATATGATATTTTTTAAATTTTTTTTTTGTCTCTTGTTCATTTTGGATGTTGAAGTTCTTAGTCATTTGTTTTCGAATGATTTTAGAAGTCGAGACATGGGCTAGTTTCATACGAGATTTGACCCGTGTGTTAGTGTGTTATTGTGTTATGATGTGTTTCATCATCTGACGCAATATGTGTGTTGTTTAGGATTTTTTTTGGGGGAGGTACTTAGTATATCGGACCGAACAAGTCTGATCTTTTTTGTTCGAGTTGGGAGATCGTATTTGAGTATTTGGATTTTTTTTTCAGTCTCTTTTTTTTAAAAATTAAGGGAGCTGTATTGTGAGTAGTTATAATTGTTATGATCATGGGAGCGATTGCCATTACGTCAATTGCTATTTTGTTGAGAGTTAGTTAGGTGTTGCGAAATATTTGCTAACCAGAGTAGAACTTTCATGTCTTTTACGAGATATGATACCTTTTAGTGTTTGGATAGAATTTTTTTTTGTGAGTGAGTTCCGTAGAGTTGTTGTGCTTAATAGTGAGTTGACTGTGATTATTCTGAGATACAAACTTGGAATTAGTTCACATTGTGAGTGTTTGCTTTTGCATTAGTGGTTCTGTTTGGTTCAGTAACATGAAACCTTTTTGTTATTAGACCTTTTTCGAGTGTTTTTTTGGGAGACTCAGTAGTGACATGGGATAGATTAGAGACCATGTTCATTTTGGGAGATCAATATCAAGGTTCGGGAGTTGATTATAAGACGAGTTGTGCTTTAGTTAGAGAGAAGTGTGTGTGTGACAGTAGTGTTTTCCAGTTGCGAGTTGTGTCTGTGGGTGATTGTGAATTATCATTAGTTCATAGACAGACTCCGACAGAATGTGACTTTAGACAGTTCCTGCGAGATTACCACATTGAGTCCACCAGTACTCTTCCTGCCGTGTTTTTGCAAGGAGTATGCAGTTACAATGATGTGCCAGAGCAACAAGTCGACGACATTCGTTCATCGAGGGTCCGAGCAGTTCGATTCATCCTGCAGAATCCGGTCTACGGAATTTCTCGTACTTAGCCGTGCTGTATTCAACAGTTCCGAGAAGATAATTATGCGTCATACGCATAACGAGCATTTGGTAGTGGAGGTACCTACAACCAAGGTGCCAATGACGGTTCCACCGTTGGAAGACTGACGATTCCGTGATGTTCCAGTATCAGGAATATATTATGCCGACAATTTTAATTGTCTTAATAGCTATTTTACTGATAATTCTTGTTGTGGGGGTAGTAAAGCTTATTCGTGTTTGTAAGATTACATGTAAAGGCTCTAAGAACTCAACCCCAGTGACTTTGGAAGTGCGTCATGAGAGCAGTCCTTAAAGCTGCAGTGCAGTAGACATTGCTAATTGAGCATAGCTCTATCTGTTATGTTTTATACATATGCTTTTGTTTTAGTTTGCCGTTAAGGAGAGCGAGACGCTCTTATGTGGTGGCCGAGCTCTATTTCAGAAAATATGGCTGCTACAATTTTAAAGGACACATATATGCATTTCGTAGCTTCAATGCTTTAAGATGTGATGAAAGAATTTATGGAGTCAGATGGAAGTAGGTCGAGAGACTCGAGGTAAAATCTTTGTGTTCAGCAAATGGTTTGATTCCTCAGCAATATTGCCGGTCAGGTGATCTTCCGAAGTGTTATGTATATTCGTGAGTACGTGCGTTAATTTGATCTAGATTACGCCAAAATCTGCCCTAAAAGTGAGTTTGATCGTTCATTAACGTGATAGAACTGCAGTTGTCTAGACGTAGCTTTGGAGAGGATCCAGGCTTTGAATCAGCAGATAAGGTAGAGTTTGAAATCTCTGTTTTTATGGGAGGAAATTGAATTTGTGATTTTTTACCATGATTTTCTAATCATTATGAACTTTTGAACTGGTGTGGGAGATTTAATATGAATATTCATACCTCTTTTATATTATTATTTTGTCATGTTACGTTTGCCATATCTTGGCTATGCATTTTACACTTTCCATTATTGTGTTTTGCATTTCATATATTTTTGGGAGTTTTCTATCATGTTTGATTCTTCCGACAGATGTCTGTGGACAGATGTCGGTGGACAGTGTGGACTGTTTCGAATAACATGTGGTAGACTGGTTTTGACATGACTAATTATTGATTTGGGGAGTATGTGTGAGTTTGGATATTTTCAGGCTATTAGCCATAGTGAGACTTCTTTAATCAGAAGTGTTTTACAGTTCAGAGTTTAGTTATCTAACTCGATATTTCATTTATTATGCATTTTAATCTTTGCTTGGTTTTATTCATTTCTTGTTGGATTATTTGAATAATAAACCTATTTTTGTAGAAACTATTGCGTTTCTTTAAATAGTCCATTTAATTGATTTGGTGAGAATGAGCGAGATTCGGGTGGGTGAACTTCGGAAAACGATGAGAGAGAGAGAGAGAGGCGATACACAGAGAGAGAGAGAGAGGTGATACACGGTGAGAGAGAGAGAGAGAGAGAGAGAGAGAGAGAGAGAGAGAAAGAGGAGAAAAATAGATGTAAGTGTTGCCGTGAGCGAACGTTCATACGCCTCCGTTTCACGAATAAAGATCGTTGGAGCACGTTACGTACACCTTCAAAAAGGTGTTAATTCTGTCCTCGTTACATATATATATATATATATATATATATATATATATATATATATATATATATATATATATATATATATATATATATATATATATATACACTTAAACATTAAAATATTAAGACTGCTTATAAAATACTTCTTTTATAAATTATTTATATTTTTTTATAGTTAATATGTCTCCACATTTTATTAATGTGATTTCTAAAACAGGCGATAATTTAAATGACCGATGTGTGTGTGTGTTCACTCTTAACTTTGTTGAACATGTCTGTTTTTTATATATGTATGAGAGTGTCCGGAATACGATTTTTATTGTAAACATAAAACCTTCCCTCTCAGTGCGACCGACATTTTTTCTTTGCATGGAATTTCATTGCGCGATTCTTCAAGGCATTGTGATTGTTCAGTGTTCGTTCTTTTGTTTTTTTGTTTTGTTTTTACTGTTTGCATGTTTCCCCTTTGCCTCTGCGCTTGTCCTTTGCACACGTTGCTTTGTCTTTGTTTGATTCGTAGAGAATTTTTTCTCTCTCTCTCATGTCGCGTAATTTGGTGTCCGTCGTTTTTTCGTACACACACTCACACACCCATATATATATATATATATATATATATATATATATATATATATATATATATATATATATATATATATATATATATATATATATATATATATATATATATATATATATATATATATAATATATATATATATACAGTATATATATATATATATATATATATATATATATATATATATATATATATATATATATATATATATATATATGGTGTGTGTGTGTGTGTGTGTCCGTTTGTAGAAGTGCACTTGAATAATATATTTTTATTTTCGAAATACGTAACAATTATGACTCGTAATCTGACATACCTTAATCATTTTGACAGGTCATAATTTTTCCGTAATAATTCAGAGTATTCCAGGCTGTCTTCATAATCAGTCCCAGAAGGCTAAACGTCAAACTTTCAACCATATGAAAAAAACCGTCGTTATTTCAGCGATAATAATATGAAGAATAGAAAAACATGTCACTTCCCCTATTTCCCAGGAAGAGGATATGAGCTTCATTTTCCGAGCTCTTTTCCTCAACTAAGATAAAAAAAAAAGGGGGGGTGTGGGTGAATAAAAATAAAGGCTTTCGCGTTAATATGAAAAGTGACGCTGTTAATGGAATCATATTCCCTGGATAAGGATTCTTGATGGGAGGGTTTTCTCAGAAGCCTCTTAAATTCCTCTTTCTCTTTTTAGTGTTCAGTAAAAGAAAACTATTTAGAGAAGACTATTTGTCTGTCCGTCGGCACTTTTCTGTTCGCCCTCAGATCTTAAAAACCACCGAGGCTAGTGGGCTGCAAATTGGTATGTTGATCATCAAACATACCAAATTGCAGCCCTCTAGCCTCAGCAGTTTTTATTTTATTGAAGGTTAAAGTTAGCCATGATCGTGCGTCTGGCAACGATATAGGATAGGCCACAACCGGGCGTTGGTTAAAGTTTCGTTGGCCGAGGCTCATAAAGCGTTATACCGAGACCACCGAAAGACAGATCTGTTTTCGGTGGCCTTGATTATACGATGTACAGAAAACTCGATTTCGTCGAAGAAACTTCGGCGCATTTTTTACTTGTTTTTTACTGGCGACAAAAATGGTCGTATGTTGTGTTTATGTCAACATGTTTTTGATATGTACATGATAAGATGCCACTTACGGCGATTGACATGTTTTCGACATGTTTGTGATATGTGCACGACAAAGTGCCACTTGCAGTAGCTGGCATGTTTTCAACATGTTTGTGGTATGTATATATATAAGTTGCCACATGTGGCCGCTGACATGTTTACAACGTGTTTGTGAGATATATATATATATATATATATATATATATATATATATATATATATATATATATATATATATATATATATATATTTTATATATATATATATATATATATATATATATATATATATATATATATATATATATATATATATCACACATTACCACAGGTGAAAAATAAGAAACGGGGTGTAGGTCCTGACCGGTTTCGACTTTATTTCCAAGCCATTGACGAAGGACTGATACAGAGTGTGAGAAGTCACAAATATATATACTACAAGAACAGTACTGACGAACATACACAACCGTTAGGGACTCCATATCCCCACTCAGGCCGGTGTCGAGGTAGGAGTGGCCTTTAAAACTCATTTGGCTAAAAATCACAATAGACTCTCTGGGGACATTGCTGATAAACAGACCATACCCCACCTCAGATCCACACCTGACAGGTGTCATGGAGGCGGAGTTTGGAAACTCATTAACATTACTACCCTCGTACTGTGTTTACAAATATGATAGTCCTATTTTCATACATCTCTACTGCCTACCTTAAAGTTTAAACAATTTACAAATTTCTTTTGATATTAAAGGATCAAGTTTATACATCCCTTGACTGATATTCATATTATGGTTGTAACTTTCTTTTATAAAGCTAGATTCAATGATGTTCCTTTCCAGTGCATTATTAGAATATACAATCCTTTTTGCCCCTTCCCAGTTGATAGCATGATTGTTCTCACTAACATGTACAAATATACCACTGTTCCCTTGTGCATACCTCACACATTTCTTATGTTGTTCAATTCTTTTTTCCAGTGCTTTCCCGGTTTGGCCAATATAAAAGTTGTCACAAGACTTACACGGAATTTTATATACACACCCTTTAATATTGTCTGGGGAGTTCTTGATAAGTACATTTTTCATTGTTGTATTGTTCTTAAATGCGACATTAACACCAAAATTCTTAAGAAGATGAGGGATATCTTTCATATTATTATTATAAGGCAAAACAAGCAAATTTTTTGTGTTGTAAGGTTCTTTCTGGTTTTGATACATAGTCTTTTTTGCCGCTTCAAATGCACTGTTTAATACACTATCAGGATATTTCAATTTTTTGCCTGCATTCCTAATCTTATCTATTTCATCATCAATATATTCAGGGCTACATACCCGTAATGCTCTTAAAAACATAGATGAAAACACTGACTTTTTAACCTTATTGCTTTGTCCAGAATAGAAATGCACATAGGAAGAAATATTAGTGGGTTTTCTATACACACTATATTTAAACCCACTACTATTTCTTCGTATGAGGACATCCAAAAACGGTAAGCACCCATCATTTTCCATTTCCATCGTGAATTTAATTGATGGTACTAATTGATTTAACTTGGCAAAAAAGTTTTTTACATCTTGGTTCCCTGGCCATACACAAATTATGTCGTCAACATACCTAAACCATGTTACATTACGTGGGATTATGTTGTTTAATATCTTCTTTTCAAAAAATTCCATATATAAGTTACTTAACACTGGGGATAGAGGGTTTCCCATTGCCATACCAAAATTTTGTGAGTAAAATTTACCATTAAATTCAAATTTACAATCTTTTACACATAATTTAATCAGTTCAATTAAAGTACTTTTAGAAAATGGGATATCCAGCTGTGTGTTCTCTAACAAAAGTGATAATAATCATATATATATATATACACATCATTCAGAGGCCACTTATTACTGTTGACATGTTTTCAACATGTTTATGGTATGTATACAATAAGATATAGATGTGAGTTTTTGACATGCTTCCCTGCAGTGTGGTCCCACCCTAGCATTACATTCAAAACCAGGTGAAGTCTAATCCAATCACAATACTTTATATTCTGAATAATGCAAATGCAGTTAATTAATTTACTCAAATAAACAACTCTGCTTCCTCTGAGTGCTCTAAGGAATTAAGGCTTTTTATTTTACTTTATTTTCACAGCCAACTCAAGAGGTAATTTGTGGCGCATAAACATTAGATGGATAGCTCAATTTGGCTCCTGATATAGGCACTGGGAGATTAATGACTCATAATTAGGGAATGGTGTGAGCCAAGGTCCCAGAGAGAGAGAGAGAGAGAGAGAGAGAGAGAGAGAGAGAGAGAGAGAGAGAGAGAGAGAGAGAGAGAGAGAGAACCTCCTCCAACGACAGCAATAAAAAGAGAGCCAAAACGCAAAGGTCTCCTGTAGGAGATGACGGCGAGATCCTTCGATCAATCTCAGAACAACGCCCTATGCAGGAGGGGACTCAGTCGTCGTGTATATGATATTTTCTTGTATTGTTTCTCGTCTTCCGTCCCTCCTGACACACATTTCAGTATTGCTTCGCGTTTGCCTTTTCCAGATGACTGTTGAATTTTACTATTATTATTATTATTATTATTATTATTATTATTATTATTATTATTATTATTATTATTATTATTATTACTACTACTACTACAAGGTGGACAGTTATTTATGGCAGGAGAGCTGGACTGATGTCTTGGTGGGTCGAATTTTCTTGGGTCAGCTTCGAGGAAGCAAGAATGTGGGTAAAAGTAAAAGGCTACAGAGTTAGTGGAGCGGGTAACTACGAAAAATAGGGGAAAAGCGCAAATGGTGATACAAGCATGAAACTTGGCTGAACAATTCTTCTTGTCCCTTGGTCTCTTTACCAACCTCCGGCCACACAAAATTTCGCCATTTTCCAAGATGGCCAACAGCTTTTCAAAATGGCGTCCTGCGGATATTTGAATGTTGGTATTTAATTGATTAATCACATTCAAATCCCTAAGTCACTCCCAGTTTATATTAAAATATTAAAAACATGCCTTTACATATGTCGATACATCATTTCTCTGCATAGAAATATCCAATATGGCTGTCACTATATAAAAAATGTCCGCCAAAATGCCAAAAATTGGTACTTAAGCTCATATATGAGGACAAAGGTCGGGTAATACATGGATCTGGGGTAACTTCAGCCTGATCAGTTCATTTTTTGTAGATTAGAAATCAATTAATCCCCAGTTAATTCATTTTCATCCTCATTTAGGAAAAAAGTGGGTAATAAGGTTAATGTAAAAGTGTAATAGTGTAGTGTCAGAGTACTACCAGGGCACACTGGTTGACAATATAGCAGTGAAACTCAGCATGGGGTTCAGTGCTAGCTAATGGCAGTCATTTGTTATTAGTTTCCCAAATGCTGTTTAGCTAACCCACTTCAAAGTTAAACAGCTGCACCTGAATTGACAGGCTGTGCCAGCATGGGAGAGCCGAGCCAAGGAAGATGGGGCTTTAGTCTTCTAGATGGTGTACAGATTACACAGGAATTAAATAGCATTGGATGAATGATCGGGCTAGGGGTAGGTTTATGACATATCTGAGCCTAGTTGTATCCCATATCTGAAAGTGCATATATGTTATATAGGTGGTAAAAGGATAAACCCTCGGCCTATAGAACAAAAGCAATGGCAGGACAATCTTGGAAGTCAATGTCTTTATTGAAGGCAGATAGTACGACTAACTGGAAGCTTTGTTGCTTATGCCAAGAGGACACACGTGAAAGACTAGTTGATGCATCTGGTGCTGGCTATGTTACCCTTGCTACAAACATTCCTGAATTCTATAAGTTAAATGCAAGGCCTATACCATTTCATCCCAAAAGGCTTGATGAAGGTGATGGAATTCTGCAGACCTTTGAAAATAACAAAGCAACATATGAATCATGTATGCTGAAGTTCAAAACAAAACTAGAAAGGAAAAGGAAGTCATTCACACATAGTAGCCAGAAGGCAGATGAAGAAGATGCAGAAGAATCTAAGACTGAGAAAGAAGGAATATGCTTTATTTGTGACCAACCAGCACCAATCCAAGATTTACGATTGGCCATGACATTGCCTTTACATGAAAAGCTGCAACGATGTGCCACCAGCCTACTAGATGAGAAACTTCTGGCCAAGCTTAGTGCAGGAGATATTGTTTCTCAGGACCATATGTATCATCCATCTTGTCTGACAGGTGTGTACAACAGGGAAAGGGCCTGGCTAAATTCCTAGAAATTTGGAGATGATTATGTGCAGTACAGACAAGAGGCATGTGCCCATGCTTTTGCTGAGCTTGAGATGTACATAAGAGACAAGCAGTTGACTACAGATGGGTGCTGCTATTTTACAATGGTAGACCTTTATGATTTGTACAAACAAAGATTGGAACAGCTAAATGTTGATGCTTCCTTTGTGCACCGAACACGGTTGAAAGAACAGATACTTGCCCGTAACCCAGAACTGGAGGACTTTAAAAAGGGAAGAAAAATTTGGTTTGGCTACAAAAGGAAAATGGGAGAAGCCTTAGCCACGGCATGTGACTACAATGATGCACTAATCGTGTCTAAAGCAGCTAAGATATTGAAGAAACATGCTTGAACATGAGATAGAATTTGATGAAACCTTAACAGCAGACACTAGAAGAGAATCTGTGCCACCAAGTTTGTTGGAATTTGTAAGTGTGCTACAAAACGGTGGTGATATAAAATCCCAACTTATATATGGAACATCATCTACTGATCTAGCTTTTAGCATAACTTTTGCACTTCAACTGTCGAAAGAATCCAGCATCTTCAACACTCTCCAGACATTCCAAGTCAAGAGAACCTCCGTTTCCAATATATATTGGTCTCCTGGTCTTTGCAAAAACCAGGAAGCGTCAATTAATTGATACATTCCATAACCATGGAA
Source organism: Macrobrachium rosenbergii (assembly GCA_039081455.1). NCBI lineage: Eukaryota > Metazoa > Arthropoda > Malacostraca > Decapoda > Palaemonidae > Macrobrachium > Macrobrachium rosenbergii. Next base: position 9,933,278 of record JANJGK010000027.1, on the reverse strand, counting down.
TCAGCATCAGCTATGATAAGGTTCTGAAATCGACTAAAGGGTAAGGAGAAGCAGTAGTAACAAGGGCTGTGGAGGAAGAAATAGTTTGTCCCACTACACTAAGAAAATGGCTCTTTACAACTTGTGCTGTTGACAATCTGGACCATAATCCAAGTGCCACAACTGCACAAACATCCTTCCATGGGACAGGCATATCTTTGTTTCAGCATCCGAGCACTGATGAAAAGGGTGAGGACAGAAACTTGGCCCAAATCATCCAAAGTGGAACAAAATAAAAAAAATTAACTTCTCTTCCTGAATATTACACAAATGTACCTCCTGCTCACTTTAAACATGAAAATCCCCTCCCTTCATCCAGTGGAAGTGCAGGACACCGTAAGTGTGGCTGCAAAAAGGAATGCCATGGCAGGTGCAAGTGCTACAAATCTGGACTTAGCTGCACAGCTCTCTGCAGCTGCACTTGCTAAAACTAATTGATACACAAAACATATTGGTTTCTCTCAGGAGATACATACTTTTTTATCTTTGGCGGCCTTTTGGAAATATGGTGTTCATATGGTGGCCATATTGGAAAGATGGGTTCACTTTATCTCTTCATGACAGTAAGAATGCCAAAATACAAATTCTCAATCATTATGTGGACAGTATGCAACTTTTATAGGCTTATGAAATGAGATATACAGCAAATTTGCCGCCATTTTGGAAGTGTCAGCCATCTTGGAAATAGCCAAATATTGAGGTGGCCTGAGGTTGGTTTTGATTTATGGGGATAATAAGAGTTCTCGTTCCAAATCTGTTGCATGTATCACCATTTACATTTTTTTCCCATTATCCCGCTCCACTAAGTGGGCAGAGCAACTAGGGGCCGAAGGGACGCTGCAGACACCCTTGAGTAATGCCTACAGTGTACCACGTGAGGTGCACTGATATCACTACCCAATCACCGGGTAGTAATTTCCATTCTCAAAGGATATATAACGAAGAGATTCCTCATTCCTTTCCTTAACTTAGCATATCCAAGATCTGAATGACGTCATCATAGCCTGGTTTCGTAATACACAACCTCTTGAGAATCCTTGTTCCTTCAGAGATGCATATGAAACTTGATTCCTAGAAGGAAACAGAAAATGCTAATCTTCATAAATACACGAATATTATTTATTGCCAACTTTATAATATTTATTTACACAAAACCGAATCGTTCATTTGGCGTCCCGTGTCGAAAAATAATGATAATTTTCTGCTAATCCTATTAATTGATTGAATCGCATTAATACCGCTAAAGGATCCCAGTTCCAATGAATATTCATCATTTTTGCCGGTATAAGCATTTTAGGAGTTCGAGAAATATAACTGGACACCAGAACAACATGGGGGAAGTTTATTTGACACGAAATGCCAGGAAGGAATGTTGGGTTTGACGCGAAGCTTTTTGTTTGTTGATAAAGTGAGGAAGAACCAGAAAAAAGTCAGCATAACTAAGGAGACGTTTTTTTGATAGAATTAAGGGGAAGCAGAAGGTACCGTAGAGAATAAAATGGAAGCAACATTAAATATCTTTATTATTATCATCATACATTCAATGATGTGCTTTGGTCTGTTTGTTGAAGAATGAGATCTTTCTGTACTCAAAGGATGTTAACTGGGAATTGTCAAAGGCTTACAATAAAAGGATTATGTTTTCTTTGGATTCCCCTCTCTTTTTAAGTTCTAGCAACTTATATAACGTATATAAGTGATTATATATATATATATATATATATATATATATATATATATATATATATATATATATATATATATAAATATATATATGTGTGTGTGTGTGTGTGTGTGTCACTTATAAACGTGTGAATTTTTATGTCTATAAACATGAAGCAATAAATATCGTTTATTATCCGTTGCCTGGTTAAGAAACAGTGATAATCGTGGGATTAAGTCTGTCACATAATTTGGAAGGTGCAGGTATTTCCTGCCACAGGATTTGTACGTTACTCTAGTCTAAAGAGATCCCAAATTATGATCACCTGGGGTTAGGGCGAGGTGGGTGGCACCGAATACTTCATGGGCGGTCTCTTTGATATCCATAGAAGGGGAAGAGAGAATACGAGATAAATGAGAAGAAGAAGGGATGTGTGGTAAAATGCAGACGAAAACAAACATATATATAAGAAAAATACTTTAAAAATTGTGTGAGAACGGCCAATACCTACTGCCGGACACGATTCGCTTTACATTTTATTGTTTTTCATTTCCATCAGTTTTGGAAAGAGAAGTTATGAAAGCACTTGGGGTCCCTCAGATGCCTTCAAAGATACGAAATGGAATCAAGAATTTGATCAGAATTGAAATCGTCTTTCTTTGCGAGTCTTGGAATCAAAGATTCCCGCTGTCCATTTCTGCTTCAAATTTATGTACGAGTATTATGTTACGTCAAGAAAAAATGCTATTGTCTACGCCAGTAGACACACACACACGCACACACACACAAATATATATATATATATATATATATATATATATATATATATATATATATATATATATATATATATATATTATTCTATACTGCTGTATCGACTTATGATTGATATAAAACTTTGCAGTAGCATATGCTGCATGAGAAATATAATTTTGTGATACGTGTATACACATGGGTGTGTGTGTGTATATATATATATATATATATATATATATATATATATATATATATATATATACATACATACACACACACGCACACACACGCACATCAACCTGTAACATGTATCAGCCTTTAGAGTCCTGAAATTACCTCAAACTCGTCTAAAAGACATTAAATAGTTTTAAGTGATAAACACGCTTCTAAAAAAAATTTTGTTTATTTCACATCGTAATTTCTTTTTCAGTCGGTCATTAAACAATTTATGTCTACCATATCCTTTCATAAATTACTCTTCGTACTGTGCGCTTATATAAGAATTATTTCGTGCGACCCTTGACCCTGACCTTGTATAAATTCTTTCTGCACTCTGTCTGTTTACTAAAGATTGTCTTTCTGCATAAAATATTTCTGTAAATGGAATTCCTGTGAGAAAAATATTTCCATTCAGCTTTGGAATCATCGGAGAGAAGTACGTGGTTCTCAAAGCGCAGAGGAATTCGAGGACTTGGTATGTCATAAAATAAATATGGGAAGACTTTGGAATTCGAATCTCGGTTCTGTGTTCCCTAACTAATGTAATCTTCCATTTGACGTGTTGTTTTTCATTCTGGGTTCTTTAAGATCTTCCTTGCCTTTGTGTTGATGAATAAGGGAGAGAGAGAGAGAGAGAGAGAGAGAGAGAGAGAGAGAGAGAGAGAGAGAGAGAGAGAGTTATCAGAACCTGTGACAAGGTTTTGTAAACTTACCCCACTCATCTAAATAATTTTCTTTGGAGAGTCTCTCTCCCACCTCAGAAATTCAATTCCCGGAGCAATTGACTTGAACGATCGAGTTAATGATAAAAGGTGAGAGAGAGAGAGAGAGAGAGAGAGAGAGAGAGAGAGAGAGAGAGAGAGAGAGGGGTCGTGGAAAACATCTGTTCCCTCCTCCATCTCCTCATTCTATTTTTGGGCCTTTTTCTCTTCAGAGAGTCCGGTTCACTGAATGTCAGTCTTCAGCTGAACAACTGCTCTAAGAAGCGTCATTCACAGGAGGATTCTCTGACATTGTAACGATCCGTCAGTATTATTATTATTATTATTATTATTATTATTATTTATTATTATTATTATTATTATTATAGTAGCAGGAGCGTTAATTGGAGAAACAGCCACAATTATGTATGGGTACATACATTTAAAGTAAATCTCTACAGAGAACCCTCTGTAGAGATGTAGACCCTCCTTTCAACATTTCCTGTGAAATGGGAAGGTTGCATCATTCGGGTTGATTTTACATTGAGTTTTCTCAGTGTTACATACAATTGTTTTCTCTTCTACATTAATATTGGTCAGTGACTGGTCAAAGCATGAGCGTGGCCAATTAATGTCCAATATTGACATAGAATAGAAAAGAATTATATTCAAAATTTAAACTAATCAATATAAAATTCATTCGAGTGATGCATCAGTCCTAGTTAACAAGATTTTATTATTATTATTATTATTATTATTATTATTATTATTATTATTATTATTATTATTATTATTATTATTATTATTATTATTATTATTGTTGTTACTTAATCTCATGAAGGTACATATGCAGATCCATGACTTTCATTTTGGGTGACTCAGAACATTATTATTACTTCATTAAAATCGTAATTATTCGGATAATAATAATAATAATAATAATAATAATAATAATAATAATAATAATAATAATAATAATAATAATAATAATAATAATAATAATAATAATAATAGATAATTTCCATTCGTTTTGGGTGACAGAGGATTTTACTTATTAAAATCATAATTATTAGGATTAAAACTTGTTCATTCTCATATCCTCGAACTGAACTCTGGGTTACTAAAGACATAACATTTCTTCTCTGAAATCATGAAGCTCTGGGCTAGAATTGGGAATTCCCTGACCTTTTAGGGGATTAAAAGAATGAGCCCTCTCAGTATCAGTCTCTGGGAATCGTCATTTCTTTTTAATTACTCGGCGCCGCATTTCCAGAGATCTCCGTGATGTAATTAATATGTATAATTAATGTTTATTTTCTTTGCTTATGATATAAAAAATTAATTATATATGTAACAGATTATTGCTGCTTGATTATGTAAGCAGTCTGTTATTGTGATAACATTTGAAATACTAAAAAAGTTAATAGAGGTGATTGTTGGTTAATTTAATTCTGAGCAAAGCGTTCGCGCGGGAACAGTCGGTCATGTAAATAAACAAGGCCTTGTTTGTCCCGTCCCGTTGTTCCGCGAGAGAGAACAATTGGAACTCTGTTCCGTTCCCTTTTGTGGAACGGGAACAAAGGAGAGTAGCGCAAGCAAGCAGGAAAGAAAATTGCCATGCTAATTCAAACTGCATGAGCCCCAATCACGCAAGCACGCTTGTCTTGCGTTTACCGAGATGCCTTTAGACAAGAATTATTATTATTATTATTATTATTATTATTATTATTATTATTATTATTATTATTATTATTATTATTATTATTATTATTCAGGAGATGAAACCTATTCATAGGGAACAAGCACACCATAGGGGCCACTGACTTGGAATTCAAGCTTCCAAAGAATATGGCGTTCATTAAAAAGAAGTAAGAGGAGGTAAAGGAAATGCAGAAAGAAGAAATCCCACTCTTACTAAAAAATAAATTAATAAATTAGCAAATAGGTTAAAATGTATAAAATACAGGGAGAAGAGTATTGGGGTAGTAATGCATAGTACCTTCGCTTGAACTTCTGAAGAAGTTCCAATTGCACGACATCCTCAGTAGGGAGACTGTTCCATAGGCCAACGGTGTGAGGAATAAAGGACCTCTGGAACTGTAAGTGATGTTCGTAAGGTTTTCGTTTCTGTGATATATCTCTTAGATTTCGACCTTATTTGCTACTACCACGAAAATGTTAATGTATTCGCCATTATCTGGTCCTTGTTGGCTAAGGAAGACTCCGGAGGTTCACATTAGACGTCCTAATATTTCAGTCGTCTTATATTTACTTGAGGGTCGCCATAGGATAAGGTACCTGCTGCTGGCATAAGGCCGTCTGGGTAATTTATATTTCTCCAAAGAAATTGCTTGTGGTAATGTTAGTTTGGAAAATCATTTTATGCGGCTCTTCACTGTTGTCAAATTCCTTCCAGCGCATTTCACCTTCAGAGAGGAAATGAAATCTGTCTAAAGGTGTCTGTGCTATTATTTATATGTTCAATTTCGGCTAAGAACTAAACAAAAATGCACTTTTCTTTGATTCCCACACAAATGAATCATCAAAACTAAGTAAAAACTCATCTGTATCATCAAGTGAAAAGAAGAATTGAACGAAAGACGAATAACAAATTATCATTTTTTTATAAACACGCTTTTATTAAAAAGTCAAAAGATAATTTTTTGAGACACCAGGATTTTCGTACAATTAATCATGTCTGCAAAAATAAAAGCGTGAGCCCCAGACGTGGAAGAAAATGTTACAAGAAAAGAAATATATATATATTTTTATTTCTTTTAGCATTTCCTTCCATGTTTGGGGCCCACGCTTTTATTTTTGTAGACATGATTAATTGTAGGAAAATTCTGGTGTGTCTCAAAAAATTTCGTTTAAATTTTTAGTGCATTTTACAAATTTTTTTAATATTTTTTATTTTATACTTTTTAGTTTTGACAGAATTTGTAACCGATTTTTGATTGTAGTGAACGAAACTGATATCCGTTTACGGGGGAGGGTGAGGGAAGGGGAAGGGGAAGGGGAAGGGGAAGGGGAAGGGAGGGGAGATGGAAGGGGAGGTAGAAGGGAAGGAAGAGGGAAGGGGGAGGGGGAGCAGGAAGGTGAGAGGAAGGGGAAGTGGGAGGGAAGATGGAAGGGGAAGGGGAAAGGGAGGGAAGAGGGAAGGGGAGTAGGAAGGTGAGGGGAAGGGGAAATGGGAGGGGAGGGGAAGGGGAGGGGATGGGAGGAGGTAGGGAGGGGAGAAAAATGAGAAGGGGATGAAGGGGAAAGATAAGGGGAAGGGGTGGAGGAAGAAGGGGTAGAGGAGGGAAAGGGGGAAGGGATGGGAGGGGGAAGGGAGGGGTGGGGGAAGTGAGAGGGGGGAATGGTATGGGGAGGGCACAGCTCAATTAACACTCTGGAAGGGGGAGGGGAAGGATGATGGGAGAGAAAAGGGAGGGGAGGGAAGAGGGAAAGGGAGGGGGAGGACACAGCTAAATTAACACTTGATCGTGCACTGGGCGAAGGGGATGGAAGAGGGAAGGGGGAGGGGGATGACCTTACCTTACAGACCTTACAATTCGTTCGGGTTGCCCCAGGAGGTCCCTCAGTGTGAGGCACCTTTGATGTCTACCAGAGAGTTGCTAACGCATCTTCCGGTATACTCGTATTTTGCATCTTCCTGTCTTGGATGGTCTGGGATGCATCTTAGATATTTGTCGAGCTTATTCTTAAACACATCTACGCTCACTCCTGTTATGTTCCTCAGATGAGCTGGTAGCGCACTGAATAGACGCTGCATTATCGATGTTGGTGCGTGGTGGATTAATGTCCTGTGTGCTTTCCTTAATTTTCCTGGTATAGTTTTTGGCACTGTTAATCTACCTCTGCTTGCTCTTTTTGATAATTTTAGTTCCATGATGTTTTCGGTAATTCCTTCTATCTGTTTCCATGCTTGAATTACCATGTAGCGTTCTCTTCTCCTTTCAAGACTATATAAATTTAAGAATTGTAGTCTTTCCCAGTAGTCAAGGTCCTTAACTTCTTCTATTCTAGCTGTAAATGACCTAAATGGAAGGGGGAAGGGGAGGGGTTATACAGAAGAAAGATTCTACTGAGTCAAAGGAGTTGTGAAAAATTCGAAGGGTCTCATACAAATACGGAGGTACTGGGAGAGGTCACTGTAGGGTCACTAGAGGTCACTGCTGACCTACTGATCATGTAAGGTTGTACTGTCACCAGGATTGAGTAACCATGCAAAATTTCAAGTCCATCGGACGAAGGGAACGGGTCGAAAAGTGAGTTACAAGATTTGAGGACAGACGGACAGACAGAGAAGTCAAATTAAATAAAAGCATGTAAAAAAGAGGAGATCCGTTTTTGCTTCCTTCGTCGTTAAGAGAAGAAGAAAGAAGAATAATGATTCATCTCGGTCGTTAGAAATACGATTGATGATCATCGTCTCTTCTCTCGGTTTCCTCCTTTGGTTCTGCTCTGCCATTTCGGGTTTATTCTCCACTCTTTCACGCTGTCTACCCTACACACACACACACACACACACACACACACACACACATATATATATATATATATATATATATATATATATATATATATATATATATGTATATATATATATATATATATATATATATATATATATATATATATATATATATATATAGATATAATTTGTTAAATATTCATTTTAGACCACAATGTTGAATTAAAGTTTGAGGAGGTAATTCAAATAGATTTCATTTATGGTAGAGAAGTGTAGAAATGCGCTTGAGAAATGAATGTGTAAGTTATTAATAATGAAGAATGAGTGCAAGAGGACTTCCTTTATCATTTCCCCCCGAAGGACGGATTATAAGTTTCAGGTTCCTCAGAAACAGAGATCGTTTGATAACACCAGTGGTCTGCATATATTCTTCCGGCCTTATGACAGCACCCCGTAGGTGGGGTAGCTCCGTCAGTGCACCTCATGCGGTGCACTGTAGGCATTACTAAAGGTTCTTTTCAGCCTCTGTTTGCCTCCTAGCTGCAACCGCTTTCATTCATTTTACTATACCTCCGTTCATATTATCTTTCTTCCATCTTGCTATCCACCTTCTAACAATTGATTCATAGTGCAGCTGCGAGGTTCCCTCCTGTTTCGCCTTTCAATCCTACCTACTCTCAATTTCCTTTCCAGCGGTGAATGACCTCATAGGTCCCAGTGCTTGGCCTTTAGCCCAAACATTTATATTCCATGTCATTCCATTCCATTCCTTACGCCAGCACACGCACTTGTATAAGGGCGGCCCTTGGGTGATGGTGAAGTGTCGAACCGAACGAGAGGCCTGGTTTTGACAAATGGACTCAGACCAAACGATTCTGAAAACATGTCAACAGATCATGCAAGAAACAACTGTCAATCAAACCACACGAAGTCACGATGCAAATTTTGACGTTTTCTGTAGATTTTGGGGAAAGTGATAAGATACACGCTTGCACACACAAACACACACACGTTCACAAACACAGATGACAAAATATAAGTAAAAACAAAAAGCAGAAACGAAAAAAAGACAAATTGTCCACCGAGACTGACAGTGAGCTTGTAGGTGCAGCGCTGTCCCTTTGTAAGGGGCTGAGGAGACATCCTCGGGATAAAATTTAAAAGTTATATACATGATTCCCCCCCCCCCCAAAAAAAAAAGAAAACTGTAATGCCTCGTAATGGACTTGACTTCCTCTTCCAGGTAGATGGATTCGAGTGACAGGTGAGGCCATAACTATTATGAAAAGTCCTTTTCTGTTTTTACTTCTCTCTCGTTGTAATGTACCAGAAACGTGAAATGCTGATCTGAATATCTTCACCACAGATCCTGCATTTGACTGCACAGTATTCTAAACACAGATTTGTTTTACTTTTAGTATTTTTTTCAATATTCTCCCTCTGAAATCAGGTGCACAAAGCTCTCTCTTTCTGTGTCTTTTTGAAGCCTTTGTTAAGAATATTATTTCCAATATGATAGTTAGATATTTACAAATAGGATTAGGTGGAATACCGGTAAGGGATGTAAGGCAAAACCAGCAAATTGGTAAAGCAATGGAAACCAGTGAAATATCACTTTCTATATTTTTTTCATGTTAAAGGATTTGTTCATATCTATATTCGTTTTTTTATGATAGTCGTTATATATACCGGGTGTTTCGAAATCAGAGCCCCGCCCCCCCCAACTCCACAGAACAAATGGAAAGTTATGAAGTTTTCTCCTATAGCCTATCTCCAAGTACATTATTTTAAGTTTGTATTAAGCTATTTTTCATTTTACATTTCTTGTATTTTCAGACTGAGTGACGGAGTTAGATACAGCCATGGCTAATGACTCGGAGGAAATCAGATGGATTGACTGAATCTGAGCTATAACCTTCAGAGAGACCAGTGATGCTGGCGCATCCTTCATTTCACGTTCCTGGATAGCTAAATACATTAAAAGAGATGAATCCTTTGTCAAAAGAAACTGGAACAAAAATCCATATGACTGTCATTGAGAAAAGAGTGAGAATCTTGGAAGGCTGGAAGTCCTTTCTCAGGAGTCAAAAGACATCATATCTGAGGCAGTGGGTAGATCAAGAAAGTCTTTATGTAAATTGGCACTTGAATTAGAAACAAAAAGGGGAAAGAAGAGAAGTTATAGTGCTGTATATCGTGAGTTGAAAAAATCTGGTATCAAGCCATTTCATATTATCAGCAAGCCCAACATCACTCAGCAACAGAGAGAAGACCGTGCATGGTTTTGTGGTTCATTTCTTAAAGATTGGGATGAAGTTGACTGTCTCCATGTTGCCGCATCAGATGAATTCTTCATTTACACAGTCAGGAAGCCAAATCATAAAAATGACATCATTTGGGCAGCAAAGTTGGATGATATCAGCTATGACTTGCGCTATCGCCAAGTTGTGAAATTTCCTGAATGTTTGGGAATTTTTCTCTGTTTCACAGCCAAACGGTTAATGTGGATCATCAAAGAAAAAGGACACTCATGGAATGGCAAATGCTTACTGGTGGAGTATTTCCTTTCCTCAAAGATCCTGAAAGTGTGTTATCTGTTGAAGAAGTCACATTTTTGCATAATAAGGCACCATGTTTCAAGGCTCTTCAGACACAGGAGCTGCTTCGAAACAGTGGTATCCATTTCTTCTCGTCAAGTGAAATTCCAGGTACCTTCCCTGACCTTAATGTGTGTGAAAACATTGGTAGTATCTTAAAATCGTGTTGAAGCGTGCACAGTGAACCATGATGGTATACCAAGCCTCGACGACCTACGAAGAGAGGTGATTGAAGTGCTCAGGGAAATGGAGTTTGAGTCTCAGCTTTTTTGCGATTTGCTGAAGTCATACCCCTCAAGAATGCAGGATGTGGTACAGGCAGATGGAGGCCACTCGAAATATTAAATACTCAGAGAGAAACTTAAATAAATACCTGTTCTGAATTACTTTTGTTTTTGTCCATATCAATTTTAGTTTATGCTGTACAGGGGGGGCGGCCTGTAATTTCGAAACACCGTGTATAATTAATATATATATATATATATATATATATATATATATATATATATATATATATATATATATATATATATATATATATATATATATATATATATAATGTAAAGTAAATACCCCCGCGAAATCATCCAAAAAGTGAACTGTTAAATAAAACTTTGTCTCCTGAGAAAAAAAGACTAAAAGGAACAGGAAGAAACATCATTAGGAATAAGCCCCATGGGGCCAGGTGCCTTCAAAAGCACTGTGTTTTTGTTTCCGTTGTCCTTGTTTGCTTGCTTTTGTGCTTGTCTCTGTGTCTGACTGCTTGCCTGTCTGTCTGTGTTTTTTTTTTTTACTAGAATTACGTAAAATATTATACATGGATTTTTCCTAAATTTTTTACTAAAGATGGATGTTGTATCTATTAATAAGTGATTAAGTGTTGGGAGAGATAGGAATGTAACTTCTGTGGAAAGGCACCGTTTTGTATTCATCCCTGATTCCAAAAGCCAGGTTTCAGTAACTGAAATCATACGCACCATTCCTGTAGACTTTATCCAGTCAGTTCTATCTCCGCCTCTGAGGAGATATTGTCCCGATTGCTGGTCATTTCTTTTCAATCTGAAACAACTCGTCTGAATCCCTAGAAGAAGTTTCCACTTGATTACGGCGCTTTCGGAGGTACTTTCTCTCACTGGGTGCTTTCTCTTCCTTTCTGTGCAGTGAAAGTGGTTTGAAATGGTTGTTTCATCTTTCGTGGAACTTTCGCTATGGTAGTGGTATCTTCCTCATAAGGAAAGAATGTGAGAAAAAATACGAATATGCTGCTTCCCTCAGTCTTTTCATTCTGTGACTCTATTATTATTATTATTATTATTATTATTATTATTATTATTATTGGATTTTTTCTAAGCGGTTTAGCAGATTGTAACTATTACTGCTGCTTATATCGTTACTGATTTTGTCATTTTGACAACTTTTTACAATCACTAATATTTTTATGTCGCTATAAATCCATTTCAAAATAATTACTAACTAATATCGTGGCGTTTGATTAACACACACACAAAAAAAAAAAATAAATTGAAGGCGTGACTTCAAAGTTCAACTTTAAGTGAGGGAAACCGTTTGGGAATGAAATGACTCTTTACTCTTTATTCTAGACTCCAAATGACTTTGCTCTTTGGTCTTGACTCCAAAATGACTCTGTACTCATTACTCTTGATTCCAAAATGACTCTTTACTCTTAACTCCAAAATGACTCTAAACTCTTGGCTCTAAAATGACTCGTTACTCTTTGCTCCAAAATGACTCTTTACTCTTTGACTCTAAAATGACTAAACGCTTGACTCCAAAATGACTCTTTGCTCTTGACTCCAAAATGACTCTTTACTCCAAAACGACTCTCTACCTTTGACTCCAAAATGATTCTTTACTCTTGACTCCAAAATGACTCTTGACTCCAAAATGACTCTTGACTCCTTACTCCCAAAGGACTTTTCACCTGATCAGAAAAAGCATTCTTCATGGAGTCCCAAAAGCACAATACGGAATCCCTCGTGATTTGATGCTTGGCAAAATAAACCTGGGAATTTTTCTCTCTAAATCAGCTGTACTTAATCATTGTTCTTCATGTCATTAAAAACACGTTTACTTGAGTTTTAGGATTTGTGATAGATAACGTTTGGAAAATCTGGCAACGTAACAACTGCATATTTTCTTTTTTATATTTTTGTTTTGGAAAGCACTATCCCAGCTCGAAAGGCAGATCATTCGCAAATGAGGAAAACTGATTAACAGCGTAAGGTTTTGAGTAATTTATTTGTAAAGACTTTTAGCCACATGGAACGGTCTGACTCTTTCCATATGAAAGCTGCGAATTGTGGATCTCAGAAATGCTACAAAAAATCATTATCATCCTAAAACGAATACTACACACGGCTAATCTTGGTGTATTCCCGTGTGCCTGTACCAAGAAATCAGTAGATAGTTTGTCGACGAAATGAATTCTAAGTACATCAAAAGGAATATTGTTCATGCAGAAAAACCATGCTTCCAAAACAAGCTTCTAAAGGCATCTCAGCGATGACATTTAAAATCAATAATACTTTTTAGTTCGTTGGAGTAATTCGGCTTTCTCCGCTTACAATAATGTTTTTATTTGTGAAGCAGAATATAAACCTCTTTGTTTGTGTGTTCGGGGGCATTCTACGAGTCTAATTCAGTTGCCTTACTACCGGTGGTAACTATAATATCAGTGTCCTTAAACCTTGGCTGAGTCATAGCCATCGGAATTATGAATTCGATATAATCTTGGACATCTTATGGTCACTTGTTCTAGGGGAATATTTTTAAAATTATTTACTTATCTTGAGTAATATTTTCTTTTATTTTCCGACAAAGTTCTTCCTCATACAGACATTACTTTCTCCATTTGTGTGTTCATTTTAGTCTGTAGAATTTTACTGGAAAAGTTGAACAGATGATAATGTCAGTAATGCCATACAGCAATATTTATAGACTTTTGCGACAAAAACGCAATAATTTTCCTAATGACGTTTCGTGGACGGTTGACTGAGGGCCAATGAAGAGATGATTAGATTTTTTGGAGGATTTAACCAACAGAGTCGTTGAGGGGATTTCATGGTTCTGGGAAGATGTAAAAGGGAAGATGTGGGAAAAGGAAGATCTGAAAATAGCAGTTATGAGTTAAGGAAGATCTGAAAGGGGAAGTTATGGAACGAACGAAGGTGATCTAAAGATAGAAGATACGGTAAAGGAAGATCTGAAAATGGTATTTATGGGTCAATGAAGATCTGAAATAGAAGTTGTGGTTCAAAGAAGCTCTAAAAATGGTAGTTATGGGATAAGAAAGATCTGGAAGTGGTAGTTATGGGTCAAGGAAGATCTGGAACGGCAAGTAATGGGTCAAGGAAGATCTGAAAGGGAGGTTATGGGCCAAGGAAGATCTGAAAGGGAAGTTATGGGTCAAGGAAGATCTGGAAGGGGAAGTTATGGGTTACGGAAGATCTGAAAGGGAAGTTGTGGGTCAAGGAAAATCTGAAAGGGAAATTATGGGTCAAGGAAGATCTTGAAAGGGAAGTCATAGGTCAAGGAAGATCTGGAAGGGGAAGTTATTGGTCAAGGAAAATCTTGAAAGGGAAGTCATGGGTCAAGGAAGATCTGGAAGGGGAAGTTATTGGTCAAGGAAGATCTGAAAGAGAAGTTGTGGGTCAAGGAAGATCTGAAAGGGAAGTTATGGGTCAAGGAAGATCTGGAAGGGGAAGTTATGGGTCAAGAAAGATTTGAAAGGGAAGTTGTGGGTCAAGGAAGCTCTGAAAGGGAAGTTAAGAGTCAAGGAAGATCTGGACGGGGAAGTTATGGGTCAAGGAAGATCTGGAAGGGGAAGTTATTGGTCAAGGAATATCTGAAAGGGGAGTTGTGGGTCAAGGAAGATCTGAAAGGGAAGTTATGAGTCAAGGAAGATCTGGAAGGGGAAGTTATTGGTCAAGGAAGATCTGAAAGAGAAGTTTTGGGTCAAGGAAGATCTGAAAGGGAAGTTATGAGTCAAGGAAGATCTGGACGGGGAAGTTATGGGCCAAGGAAGATCTGGAAGGGGAAGTTATGGGTCAAGGTAGATTTGGAAGGGAAGTTGTGGGTCAAGGAAGATCTGAAAGGGAAGTTATGAGTCAAGGAAGATCTGTAAGGGGAAGTTATGGGTCAAGGAAGATCTGGAAGGGGAAGTTATGGGTCAAGAAAGATTTGAAAGGGAAGTTGTGGGTCAAGGAAGCTCTGAAAGGGAAGTTAAGAGTCAAGGAAGATCTGGACGGGGAAGTTATGGGTCAGGGAAGATCTGGAAGGGGGAGTTATTGGTCAAGGAATATCTGAAAGGGGAGTTGTGGGTCAAGGAAGATCTGAAAGGGAAGTTATGAGTCAAGGAAGATCTGGAAGGGGAAGTTATTGGTCAAGGAAGATCTGAAAGAGAAGTTTTGGGTCAAGGAAGATCTGAAAGGGAAGTTATGAGTCAAGGAAGATCTGGACGGGGAAGTTATGGGCCAAGGAAGATCTGGAAGGGGAAGTTATGGGTCAAGGTAGATTTGGA
>JANJGK010000027.1:9898206-9913183 GCA_039081455.1 Macrobrachium rosenbergii | reverse complement strand
CCAAGCAAATAGGTTACCAAAGACGACTAGAGAGCCTGAACATGTATGGCTTAGAAACACGACGATTGCGAGGACAACTCATAGAAACATTCAAAATACTGAAAGGCATAACAAAAGTAAACAGTAACCTCTTTACATTAAACGAAAACCAGTCAAGAAATAACAGATGGAAACTAGAACTGAAGAGATACAGCACATCTCATTGTGGGAACTTCTTCACATACGAGATATGTGACATATAGAATAAACTGCCACCAGAAGTTATAAACAGCAACAGTGTGGAGGAAGAGTTTGAAAGAAAGCTAGACTAAATCATTAGAACACTGTGAATGAACAGTAAAACCTGCTCCTTGAGATAAGTGAGCACATGATGCCTCCTCGGATGGACTAAGAAGTCTTTGAAACATCCTAATCCTTTTAACTCTCTCTCTCTCTCTCTCTCTCTCTCTCTCTCTCTCTCTCTGACACTTTCCATTTGGGAGAGACGTCACCAGGAGAAAGTTAATGGTCATTGATAGTCCAAATCCGACGGAGAAATCGACCAAATCTAGAAAGAAAGTTTTCGGTTCCTAAGAAGTTTGTTTTCCCCTTCGAGGAACTTCAAGATGTGAGAAGCCCAATACAGGAATACCTTTTGAAGGACTGCTCCTTAGGGAAATGGAAATAAAAAACTTTATATGTTTTCCATCATTTCTTTTCAGAATTTATATCGCATTTTTATGAGTAATATGAAGTTTATATCAGGAATCAACGGTTAGATGTGCAAAAATATGCTACATATATGTGCACATGTGAGTATATGCGCGCACACACAAGCACACACGTACACACACGTACACACACATACATACATACATATATATATATATGTATATATATGTATATATATATATATATATATATATATATATATATATATATATATATATATATATATGTATATATATAAATATATATATATATATATATATATATATATATATATATATATATATATATATATATATATATATATATATATATATATATGTATATATATAAATATATATATATATATATATATATATATATATATATATATATATATATATATATATATATATATATATATATATATATAGAGAGAGAGAGAGAGAGAGAGAGAGAGAGAGAGAGAGAGAGAGAGAGAGAGAGAGAGAGATGTATGTATGCATATATATATATATATATATATATATATATATATATATATTGTATATAAAGGACGTAGTGTCGAAAGGCCTCGCAGCACTCCAGTGTTTGTTTCCTTCGTGGATTTTATCTTTATTTATATATTCATCACGTTCCATATTTTCGTGATTCAGTATATATATATATATATATATATATATATATATATATATATATATATATATATATATATATATATATATATATATTCATACATATATACATTCATAACATACCCCAACAATAATACCAGACTTAAGTATAACCGCTCAGACATCACACTTGCCCAAAGCAATTAGCAACTAACAGGGTACACAAGCACATTTCTACGAGCATTTCCTGACAAGATGAAGAAGTCTCAATAAAAGCTTTATTAAGGTGTTTCCCGGAGGGAGATCTCATCTCTCTTTCCTCTCTCATGATAATGACAGTAATTATTTATGTCTTATTTATAATTTATTTCAATTTGGTAATAACAGTAATTGTTTTTTAATGTATAATATATTTCAGTTTAAGTGAGTCGGGAATTTCTTTTTACACATTTTTTCTTTATAATGAAAGTGAAGAACTATTGTTATTCAGTGTAGGAATTTCACTTTCCTGCTCTTGTTCTTTACTGAAGATATTAAAATGGAAGTTTATGGGGTATCAAAATCGGGAATTAGGAATTGAGATTTAAGGAAATTTCAGATTATTCCTCAAAGATTTTGGCTATTCTTATTTGTCACATCATCCTAATAATATCACCATTGTTTGAAAAAATCGATCTTCAGACTTAATAATAATAATAATAATAATAATAATAATAATAATAATAATATGACTGGTATTACCGTTGTTAATTAATATTCAACAATATATATATTAATATTAATAGGAAAGATTCCCTCCGGCAGAAAACAGAATAATAAAAAATAAAAAAAAAATAAATTCAAACGCAACGGAATTGTCAATAGGTAAAAAAAATCATCTCCAAGTTAAAGTATACGACAGCCAACGGCAAACTGGAAAATGTTCAAATTTGACCTGAACAGAAAGAAATAACTCTGAAATTGGAGTCCACAGCAGTTATACGAAAAACAGAGCAAATAAGCATAGGCTCGGGAAAAGTACATAAGCAGGACTTACCCCTTTTACACTGTGAATGAAAATAATGATTTAATAAAAGTTATTTGTCCTAAACGGAACAAAATGTCTTTTGAAATTTAGTCTAAAGGAAAGAAACAAAAAACAGAACAAATAAACATAGGTTTATTTGAGGTATACAAACACAGTTATCTGTTATACACTGAGAATGCAAATAGTAATGTTCTTAAGTTACACACATCCACCTGGGCATAATATCTTTTAGAAGAATCACATAACACCCGTAAAGTTAACTATTAAAGAATTCCGTTTTTTTTTTTTTTTTTTCAGTATTCTGCTCTCTGACCAAGGGAGTCTTGCTTCTTTTTATTTACATTAATATTTAACAATGGTAATACCAGAGATATTATTATTATTGAAAATAATGGGTGTATTCAATGTTACAGCCCTCAAAGAATTATACAGTAGATTTATTATCGTATAATCGATGTAACTGAAACTACATAGGTACATACATACATAAACACACATACATACTGTACATACATACATGCATACACACACAAAGCTGAAAGAGAGTCAGGAATGAAAGAGTTCTAACTTGAGGAAAGTATGAAGAACATTCCTCTCATTCCACCTTCCTTTTCTTCTGTCTGCGAGCAGATTCCAGTTACTCCCAGGAATAATTGTTCCCAAAGATTCCCGCATCCCATTCCAAGAACGATAAAGCGAGAGAATTAGGAATCGTCGAGAACATCTGTTCTCTTTTCCTTCCTGCAGTTATTCTCTCCCTTCTTATTTTCCTTCTACTTCTCCTCCTTCTCCTTCTTTTCTTCTTATTCTCATTCTTCCTCTTTTCCTTCTTATTCTTCTCTTTTCTTCATCTTTTCCTTCTAATTTTTCTTCTCCTCCTCCTCCCATTTCTTCTTCTTCTTCTTCTTCTTCTTCTTCTTCTTCTTCTTCTTCTTCTTCTGCTGCGTACATAAGATACCTAAACCTCTGCCCCTTTAGGAGGGTATTGCCCTCAGTACGCCTCATTTAGTGTACTGTAAGCATTCTAAAAGGGTGTTTGCAGCGTTCCTTCCCTCCCACCCAGCTACACCCGCTTTTTAGCTGTTTACTTTACCTCCGTTCCCCTTCCATTCTTCGATCCTGCTGTCCAACACCTCTAACTATTACTTGTGTAGTTGTGGAGTTTTTCGTCTCGTTTATATTCTTCATCTCTATACCTTGCTGTCCAACCACTCGAACTCCCTCTTTTCAATGTCTTCACCGCTGAATGGCCGAAAGTGGAGGGACAGATGGGAATACTATGCACTTCTGCATTGATTTCCACTTCAATGCACTTCTGCATTGATTTCCTCTTCAATGCACTTCTGCATTGATTTCCTCTTCAGTGCACTTCTGCATTGATTTCCTCTTCAGTGCACTTCTGCATTGATTTCCTCTTCAATGCACTTCTGCATTGATTTCCTCTTCAGTGCACTTCTGCATTGATTTCCTCTTCAATGCACTTCTGCATTGATTTCCTCTTCAGTGCACTTCTGCATTGATTTCCTCTTCAATGCACTTCTGCATTGATTTCCTCTTCAATGCACTTCTGCATTGATTTCCTCTTCAATGCACTTCTGCATTGATTTCCTCTTCAGTGCACTTCTGCATTGATTTCCTCTTCAATGCACTTCTGCATTGATTTCCTCTTCAATGCACTTCTGCATTGATTTCCACTTCAATGCACTTCTGCATTGATTTTCTCTTCAATGCACTTCTGCATTGATTTCCTCTTCAATGCACTTCTGCATTGATTTCCTCTTCAATGCACTTCTGCATTGATTTCCTCTTCAGTGCACTTCTGCATTGATTTCCTCTTCAATGCACTTCTGCATTGATTTCCTCTTCAGTGCACTTCTGCATTGATTTCCTCTTCAATGCACTTCTGCATTGATTTCCTCTTCAGTGCACTTCTGCATTGATTTCCTCTTCAATGCACTTCTGCATTGATTTCCTCTTCAGTGCACTTCTGCATTGATTTCCTCTTCAATGCACTTCTGCATTGATTTCCTCTTCAATGCACTTCTGCATTGATTTCCACTTCAATGCACTTCTGCATTGATTTCCTCTTCAATGCACTTCTGCATTGATTTCCTCTTCAGTGCACTTCTGCATTGATTTCCTCTTCAATGCACTTCTGCATTGATTTCCTCTTCAATGCACTTCTGCATTGATTTCCACTTCAATGCACTTCTGCATTGATTTTCTCTTCAATGCACTTCTGCATTGATTTCCTCTTCAATGCACTTCTGCATTGATTTCCTCTTCAATGCACTTCTGCATTGATTTCCTCTTCAGTGCACTTCTGCATTGATTTCCTCTTCAGTGCACTTCTGCATTGATTTCCTCTTCAATGCACTTCTGCATTGATTTCCTCTTCAGTGCACTTCTGCATTGATTTCCTCTTCAATGCACTTCTGCATTGATTTCCACTTCAATGCACTTCTGCATTGATTTCCTCTTCAATGCACTTCTGCATTGATTTCCTCTTCAATGCACTTCTGCATTGATTTCCTCTTCAATGCATTTCTGCATTGATTTCCACTTCAATGCACTTCTGCATTGATTTCCTCTTCAATGCACTTCTGCATTGATTTCCTCTTCAGTGCACTTCTGCATTGATTTCCTCTTCAATGCACTTCTGCATTGATTTCCTCTTCAATGCACTTCTGCATTGATTTCCACTTCAATGCACTTCTGCATTGATTTTCTCTTCAATGCACTTCTGCATTGATTTCCTCTTCAATGCACTTCTGCATTGATTTCCTGTTCAATGCACTTCTGCATTGATTTCCTCTTCAGTGCACTTCTGCATTGATTTCCTCTTCAATGCACTTCTGCATTTATTTCCACTTCAGTGCACTTCTGCATTGATTTCCTCTTCAGTGCACTTCTGCATTTATTTCCACTTCAGTGCACTTCTGCATTGATTTCCTCTTCAATGCACTTCTGCATTGATTTCCTCTTCAGTGCACTTCTGCATTGATTTCCTCTTCAGTGCACTTCTGCATTGATTTCCTCTTCAATGCACTTCTGCATTGATTTCCTCTTCAATGCACTTCTGCATTGATTTCCACTTCAATGCACTTCTGCATTGATTTTCTCTTCAATGCACTTCTGCATTGATTTCCTCTTCAATGCACTTCTGCATTGATTTCCTCTTCAATGCACTTCTGCATTGATTTCCTCTTCAATGCACTTCTGCATTTATTTCCACTTCAATGCACTTCTGCATTGATTTCCACTTCAGTGCACTTCTGCATTGATTTCCTCTTCAATGCACTTCTGCATTGATTTCCTCTTCAATGCACTTCTGCATTGATTTCCACTTCAATGCACTTCTGCATTGATTTCCTCTTCAATGCACTTCTGCATTGATTTCCACTTTAATGCACTTCTGCATTGATTTCCTCTTCAATGCACTTCTGCATTGATTTCCTCTTCAATGCACTTCTGCATTGATTTTCTCTTCAATGCACTTCTGCATTGATTTCCTCTTCAATGCACTTCAGCATTGATTTCCACTTCAATGCACTTCTGCATTGATTTCCACTTCAATTCACTTCTGCATTGATTTCCACTTCAATGCACTTCTGCATTGATTTCCTCTTCAATGCACTTCTGCATTGATTTCCTCTTCAATGCACTTCTGCATTAATTTCCTCTTCAATGCACTTCTGCATTGATTTCCACTTCAATGCACTTCTGCATTGATTTCCACTTCAATGCACTTCTTCATTGATTTCCACTGCAATGCACTTCTGCACTGATTTCCACTTCAATGCACTTCTGCATTGATTTCCACTTCAATGGACTTCTGCATTGATTTCCACTTCAATGCACTTCTGCATTGATTTCCACTTCAATGCACTTCTGCATTGATTTCCTCTTCAATGCACTTCTGCATTGATTTCCTCTTCAATGCACTTCTGCATTGACTTCCACTTCAATGCACTTCTGCATTGATTTCCACTTCAATGCACTTCTGCATTGATTTCCTCTTCAAAACACTTCTGCATTGATTTCCACTTCAATGCACTTCTGCATTGATTTCCACTTCAATGCACTTCTGCATTGATTTCCACTTCAATGCACTTCTGCATTGATTTCCACTTCAATGCACTTCTGCATTGGTTTCCACTTCAATGCACTTCTGCATTGATTTCCTCTTCAATGCACTTCTGCATTGATTTCCACTTCAATGCACTTCTGCATTGATTTCCATTTCAATGCACTTCTGCATTGATTTCCTCTTCAATGCACTTCTGCATTGATTTCCTCTTCAATGCACTTCTGCATTGATTTCCACTTCAATGCACTTCTGCACTGATTTCTTCTTCAATGCACTTCTGCATTGATTTCCACTTCAATGCACTTCTGAATTGATTTCCACTTCAATGCACTTCTGCATTGATTTCCACTTCAATGCACGTCTGCATTGATTTCCACTTCAATGCACTTCTGCATTGATTTCCTCTTCAATGCACTACTGCATTGATTTCCTCTTCAATGCACTTCTGCATTGATTTCCTCTTCAATGCACTTTTGCATTGATTTCCTCTTCAAAGCACTTCTGCATTGATTTCCTCTTCAGAGCATTGATTTCCACTTCAATGCAATTCTGCATTGATTTCCTCTTCCATGCACTTCTGTGTTGATTTCCACTTCAGTGCACTTCTGCATTGATTTCCACTTCAATGCACTTCTGCATTGATTTCCTCTTCAATGCACTTCTGCATTGATTTCCTCTTCAATGCACTTCTGCATTGATTTCCACTTCAATGCACTTCTGCATTGATTTCCTCTTCAATGCACTACTACATTTATTTCCACTTCAATGCACTTCTGCATTGATTTCCTCTTCAATGCACTTCTGCATTGATTTCCTCTTCAATGCACTTCTGCATTGATTTCCACTTCAATGCACTTCTGCATTGATTTCCTCTTCAATGCACTACTGCATTGATTTCCACTTCAATGCACTTCTGCGTTGATTTCCACTTCAATACGTTTCTGCATTGATTTCCACTTCAATCCACTTCTGCATTGATTTCCACTTCAATCCACTTCTGAATTGATTTCCACTTCAAAGCACTTTTGCATTGATTGCCATTTCAATCAACTTCTGAACTGATTTTCACTTTAATGCACTTCTGCGTTGATTTCCACTTCACTGCACTTCTGCATTGATTTCCACTTCAATGCACTTCTGCATTGATTTCCACTTCAATGCACTTCTGCATTGACTTCCACTTCAATGCACTTCTGCATTGATTTCCTCTTCAATGCACTACTGCATTGATTTCCTCTTCAATGCACTTCTGCATTGATTTCCACTTCAATACACTTCTGCATTGATTTCCACTTCAAAGCACTTCTGCATTGATTTCCACTTCAATGCACTTCTGCATTGATTTCCACTTCAATGCACTTCTGCATTGATTTCCACTTCAATGCATTTCTGCATTGATTTCCACCTCAATGCACTTCTGCATTGATTTCCTCTTCAATGCACTACTGCATTGATTTCCACTTCAATCCACTTCTGCATTGATTTCCACTTCAATGCATTTCTGCATTGATTTCCACTTCAATGCACTTCTGCGTTGATTTCCACTTTAATGCGCTTCTTCATTGATTTCCACTTCAATCCACTTCTGCATTGATTTCCACTTCAATCCACTTCTGAATTGATTTCCACTTCAATCCACTTTTGCATTGATTGCCACTTCAATCCACTTCTGAATTGATTTTCACTTTAATGCACTTCTGCATTGATTTCCACTACACTGCACTTCTGCATTGATTTCCTTTTCACTGCAATTCTGCGTGTTCAAATCAGCTCTGGTATTGAGCATAACACAAGTCTCAAACTTCTCGAGACTTTCAACAAGGTTCAATGTTAGTCTTGGAATGATTTTCTTTACTCAATCTAATTTATTCACTCCTCGGGACTCCGCCCAAAAGACACGCACAAACACATGTTCCTCACCAGAACCTGGACACTTCCGGCGGCCGTACATACAGTGTCATGTCGCATAATCCCACGCCTTGAAAAATCTGACACCATCCTTACTTAATGACGAAATGCGTCAGAGGCTAGCTAAACATTCCTCTCCAAGATTTCTGGGAAAGTTTTCCTCCCCACTTGTTAATTCAACATCCATTGTGTATTGTAATTCATAATATACTTGTGACCTCTAAGCCTCACACACACACACACACACACACACACATATATATATATATATATATACACACACACACACACACACACACACACATATATATATATATATATATATATATATATATATATATATATATATATATATATATATATATATATATATATATATATATATATATATATATTATATCCTGAATGAGGCAAAATATCACTGCATTAGAACGAAAATAATGATTTGTGAAAGCCAGTTGTCACTGAATTCTTTATCATTCACCTTTTTTTTCATGTATGAACATTTCACAATTGGCGTTCGGTTGTTTGTGTTGGGGGAAAATTCGGTTGAATGAAAGTTTCAGTATTCGATTTGACTCTAATTCAATACGATATGGAATCTGATGAGATGATTCGAGTGGTATATAAATCAGTTCTGATAAAAGACCGATGACTGTTATTATCATATGAGGAGCAAAGAACGAACGTATATTATTGAATATATATTATTGAAATGGTTCTCAAACACACAAACATATACTAAGCGTGATTATGACCAAAAGGGAATCGTGACATTGAAACAGTTAACAGAAATATAATGAGAGAGAGAGAGAGAGAGAGAGAGAGAGAGAGAGAGAGAGAGCACCACTGGCACGTACCTGAGTGCAGAGAAAAAGCGAGCTTTTCCCAGGCGAAAGTGACAACACTCATTTCCCAAGGCAATAAATCTCATTTACTGAGAGATATTCCTTAACCTGAGAGAGAGAGAGAGAGAGAGAGAGAGAGAGAGAGAGAGAGAGAGAGAGAGAGAGAGAGAGAGAGCAATTATCTCGAACTATAGCCGATTCACTTAAGGTAGATTCTTGGGCCTACGAGACGTTTGTTTGGCGGCCTCTGATTGGCTGGTACTGGGAGGTCTGCAGCTCGCTCACTGTTTCATTTTAAAGTCTGTTGCTCAGAAAACTTGAAATATCTTTATATTTCTTCATTTATCTCACGTTTTACACAAGATAGGAAAGTTTTGGTCATACCATAGGATTCGGTATTAATTGTACAACTAAATCGTGATTTCCTGAAACCAGTAAGATAAAACACAAAGGAATTACAAAGAGTAAAAGTGAAGAGAGAAGTATTTCATTCTTTATACCTGTTTTTACATATCGTCGGATTTTGCATCATTGATACGATCAAGATAAAATAAAACTTGTGTTTTCATACAACAAATTCACCCTGAATACGCTGGTGCTCTCAGATTTTAGATGAGTGTGATATGTGAAGAGAAAATGAAGAATATGTCTTATTATGTTGCATCCGTTCTTGACTCAGTTTGGCAGTAGAAACCGAGAGACGGTGACCTGCAAAGCCGAGGCGCCGTTGACAGTTGCCAATTAGCAATATGAGAAGTTAACATTTTCGACAATATTTTAGTTATATTGTTATGTCATTACATTTTCTGTAAATAAAGGCATAGAATTCCCATTATGAATGTCGAACTTTTTCACTCCAGTATCATATAATTATGTCCGTATGTCTGGAAACTCTGATAAGAAAAAATGAATAATCATATGGATGCATCTGAAGGTGTTGGCTTCAATTTAGGCTAGGTGAGAAATTTGCATACTGTAGACTACATGATAAATAACAGGCCTGCACAATTATCAAATATAACATGTATATAGAGGAATAAACGTTCTGGTGTAAGAGCAGCTCAAACAAGTTCTGAAAAAGACAGAATTTTATATTCGTTACATTGCCAATAGATTTTATGGTAAGAAATAAAAAGATGTACTTTCGTTCATTGAATGAACATATAAAAACCATCAGCTTTTCGTGTTATTGACCAGAGAAGCAAGCGGCCATAATAATGAAATCATAATTATTTAGCCTGTTATTTATCATATAGCCTACAGTACGCAAATTTCTCATCTAGACTAAATTGAAGCCAACACATCCAGATGCATCCATATGATTATTCATTTTTTCTTATCAGATATGTTCAGACATACGGGCAAATATGATATTGGAGTGAAAAAGTTCGACAGTCATAATGTGAATTCTATGCATTTATGTACAGAAAATGCAATGACATAACAATACGGTAAATATTGTCGAAACTGCAAACTTCTCATATCGCTGATTGGCAACTGTCAACGGCACCTCAAAGCTCTCGCTGTTTGCAGATCACCGTCTCTCGGCACTACTGCCAAACTGAGTAAAGAACAGATGCAACATAATGCGACATATTCTTCATTTTCTCTTCACATATCACACGTATCTAAAATCTGAAAGCACCAGCGTATTCAGGGTGAATTTATTGTATGAAAACACAAGTTTTATTCTATCTTGATCGCATCAATGATGCAAAATCTGACGATATGTAAAAACAGGTATAAAGAATGAAATACTTCTCTCTTCACTTTTACTCGTTGTAATTCCTTTGTGTTTTATCTTACTGGTTTCAGGAAATCACGATTTAGTTGTACAATTAATACCGAATCCTATGGTATGACCAAAACTTTCCTATCTTGTGTAAAACGTGAGATAAATGAAGAAATATAAAGATATTTCAAGTTTTCTGAGCAACAGACTTTAAAATGAAACAGTGAGCGAGCTGCAGACCTCCCAGTACCAGCCAATCAGAGGCCGCCAAACAAACGTCTCGTAGGCCCAAGAATCTACCTTAAGTGAATTGGCTATAGTTCCTCGTGTGAATGTCACGGCGAAGGAAGGAGAATGGATGGGTGCTTTCTGGTCCCGTTCCTTCTGCCCTTACCCTTTCTCTTACCCTTGCTCTTCCCTTTAGGCTTACCATTGATTTACCCTTACCCTTGCCTTTACCCTTGCCCTTACCATTTACCTTACTCTTACCCTTACCCTTACCATTTCCCTTGCCCTTACCCTTACCTTGGCCCTTACCCTTTTGTCTTCCTTCAGGGATTTTGTGTCAATGGCGGAACATTACAGCGACATTTCCCTGAGTAATTAATGACATTTCCTTTCCATTACACTTACATTACATGAATATATATTTCCATATATTTACGACGGTAGTTCCCAGGTATTTCTGAATCAGCTTCAGCCAGAATTTCCATCTCAGATTTGTAATCAAGATATTCAGTTTCACTTTGACCGGAACCGGAAGGCTAATGGGAAAAGGTACATTTCATTTTGGTGTTTATGGGAGCGAGGGAAATTGTAATGGTAATATACATGGTAAGAAAATATTAAATGTCATTTCATACTGTATGTCTAGCAGTTAAGAAGAAATTACTCTTGAATATTTAAATGAGAATTATGTCGAATTATTTCAAGGCATCAGAGTTTATTAACTGAGGAACAAATGGACACGTGTCTTTGATGTCACCAAGAAGATATTAACAGATTAAGGGTTGCTGATTGACTAATTAACCTTAACATTTATATCAGGAGAAAGAGAAGTGATTGCCTTAATTGCTGATAAAGGTAAATTGTTCATTCAACCCTTAAAATGTAATATTACAAAGTGTGATCCATTAATGTTATTTGCCACTGAACTTGAAGTTACGTTCCATTTTATGTCTTGAAGACCTTTCTAAACTTTTAGGAAGTTCAGTATCTATCTATCTATCTATCTATCTATCTATCTATCTATCTATCTATCTATCTATCTATCTAGAGAGAGAGAGAGAGAGAGAGATAAATATGCTGTTCGCCTCACCTGTGATGAATAGTTTTTCTATTCTCCTTCCATGCTCGTGAGGTTTGGAAATGGCCAGTATATCTTAATATATTGAGTTCATATTTCGCAGCAATGGATAGTTTCAAAGAGAGGCAGAAAGAGGAAGGAATCTGCTGGAAGACTCAAGAGGAAGGCACAGTTCAAAGTGTCATCCTTCATACTAGAAACCTTTGGCATTGCTTAAAGAAAAAACAATTGGAATCTTCATTTAGACTCTAATTACGCTTTCAAGAAGATTACCTTTTGAATTGTGCATATAAGGCTCTCCAGACTATTTCTAATGTAGACTTTCACCACGGTGGTTTTCAATCTTCTTTTGAGAAACATAACAGACTGAATTGCAGGATATCCTGTTTACAAGTCCTTCACAGGAGAAAGATCAAAGGTGGTTTTCAGCCTTAGGTCAAATTTCTCCATCAGGAATCAACTAGGGAATGAAAACATATGAAACGATTTGAAGGTAATTAAAACTAGTGTTTAATGAACGATAGCCACCTCTCTCTCTCTCTCTCTCTCTCTCTCTCTCTCTCTCTCTCTCTCTCTCTCTCTCTCTCTCTCTCTCTCTCTCTCTCTCATTCCAGAATGGACTAAATCATAGATGATACAGGCAACAGCTAAATAAAGCCCCCCCAAAATCTAAATTTGACGAAAAAAATACTTTATTTATGATAAACATACCATTATGATAAACATACCATCAGAATTTGCACAGGTCTTTTTGACATTTAGTACAGCTGTTCATTCCAAACTGGTGTCAGTAATTTGCAATATATGGTAATTTTGCATGCATGTGCGAGATGGGTGCACAATGTAGCGCTAATTCCACCGAGTAAAGGACCACACATTTCTTTTTTTGGCTAGATAACAAAACATACTTTCTTACTTAAAAGTTTTTTTTTTTCAAAATAATCTAAATCTTGCCTTCTGCGTTCTAGTTTGTTATTTTCAATATGCTGATAGAATTGTTATATTTAATTTTTTATTTTTGGAATAAGTCAAAACTGATATCACTATAGAGTGACCAATAATAAGTATCAGCAGACAGAGCTATTATACATTTAAGTTATTTTTTAATAATTTGTAATTGATACCAATATAGAATGACAAACAATAAGTACCCAAGAGTTGCATCCCCCACAGTTTTTGGGGGTTCTCTCAAATGGAGAATTATGGGTATAGGAGTGGTGAAACCAGCGATGCTGAGAGAGGATGAGTAAACATCTGATGATAAGGAAAACGCGAAGGAATCGGGGTAAAAGAAAACACAAGAATATTCAAAGCAAAGACATGATAATCAGAGACAGGCATTTGCTTCAGGTCGTAGAATAGTCTGCCTCTCTGTAAAATGAAGAGAGATGAATAATGAAGTTTCCAAAATGAAGATATCAGAATGAGGTGAATTTATATCAGAAATTTGCCACTAGGAGAACATGAACCACTTTGAACCCAGTGGTTCCATGAAGAAATGCTCCCAGATCCCTACACCCATTATTAGGTGGTTCGTGATAAGAGTCAAAATTTGCCTGAACTCTGAAGCACAATCATAATTACCCTTTGTAGAACGAATCTTAAAACGCCATTGGAAGCAGACCAGAATAGCGTTAGGTGTGGCATGTCCATTGTTGCCAGAACTTTAACTGCAACTGGAATATAGAATTTAGGCAAGAGGCTCAGCGCTGGGACCTATGAAGAGGTCATTCACCGCTCAAAGAGAAATTGACAGCAAAAAGGTCTGAAAGGTTAAGTAACAGGAGGGAATCCTTTTGCAGCTGCACTGTGCAACAGTTGTTAAGAGGGGATAGGAAGCCAGATGGAAGAGAATGGATATGAACAGAGGTACTGTAAAGGAAGGAAGGGGTTGCAGAATGCCTACAGTGCAACACGCGAGGTGTACTGACGGCACTAAATCCCTAAGGGGGCCAGAACTTCCAAGGTCAGAATAGTCTAAAGGAATTACTATGTAAGCACAGGCAAGGGAAAAAGTCTTGTCTGAACAGGGACCCAACATTCCTTCCTTTGAAACGAATGATGAATCAGATTTCCGTATCTGCATTCGAGATAAGTACCGCAATTTACTCTTGCAAACTACTCAATTGAAATAAGGGCCTTAGATGATTAAATTATCATAAATAGAAAATAAAATGTTAATAATGCCTTCTGTTGTCATAAAGGTTTTTTCTTCATAGCATTAGATGACTGAAAACACCAACATTTTCAGAAGACTATATATATATATATATATATATATATATATATATATATATATATATATATATATATATATATATATGTATGTATGTATGTATGTATGTATGTATGTATATATATACACATACATATACACGGTATATGTATCATGACATCCAGAAACATGACAAAAGACAGGAGTTTGATTATACTGATATTAAAACATAATTTTCCCTTTTAAGTGAACACTTGTGAATACATCAGAGAATATTATACAATAGTCACTGTGAGAGTCAATTTATATTGGTCAATATTATTTAGTGAACCTTATTCTAGCTCCACCTTGTTTGCTAATGATATAGGAGTACTGAAAGGAATTTATTAGAAAAAGGATAAGATCCCTATGACCATAAACGCTGGAATTAAAACGGAATTTAGCGGAATATCATTTTTTAAAATGCCACAGCAATTAGTAATAGCAAAATGAAAGAATTTTGCACAAGACAATTTCCTCCTCTTCATCTCCCGTGTAAATGGAGCTTCCT
>JANJGK010000027.1:9893206-9895706 GCA_039081455.1 Macrobrachium rosenbergii | reverse complement strand
TTAGTCAATGACTGTTTAAAGAAAAAATTACGATTAATTCTACATTGACTATTTTCTTTGACACCTCCTTTGGTTGTTGCGGACCACCAGTCCATTCCAGTCTCAATATGATGTGTGGTTTAAGAACCTGGCAGTCATATTGAAAAGTGACCATAACACAAGTTCTTCGAAATGTTATATTCCAGAATACTTAGTTCTTTTTAGTCATACTTTTTCACTGAGTGGTGTTAATTACTACCCTAATACTATTCTCCCAGGCATTATGAAAGATTTTCATCCATTTATTAATTTATTTTTTTTATCTTTTAATAAGCGTGATCTCTTCTCTCTGTATTTCCCTTTACCTCCTCTTACTTTTTCCTCATGAACTCCAAATTCTTTGAAAGCTTGAATTTCAAGTCAGTGGCCCCTTTGGTGGGCTTGTTCCTATGAAAAGGATTCACCTTCTGAATAATAATAATAATAATAATAATAATAATAATAATAATAATAATAATAATAATGTATTAGGCAGTATCGCTTCTTATTAGCAAGTAGCTTAATTAATTTACAAATTGATTTATCTACTTGATATCACTTATATGCCGCTGTGCCTCTGGTAAATACATACTCTGGTAAAGACATTCGTTGCATGACATTAATTTGGCACTGCAATAATCGAAAGCCCCTGCCGCTGATTCATCTGTAAGATGATGAGAATTTAAAACATTCGTCTTTTTGTTTTCAGATAAAACGATTCTGAAGCTAAAAAGGTAAAGTTTATAAAAAGCATTTTCGTTTTTCCTCAACACTCAATAATTATCCCTGTATTTTCACTATACAGACAAATTCCTGGCTTACAGCCTTTTATAACTTTATAACCTAATCAGTTACGAATTACATTATAAGAATATCGTCGAATAAACATGAATATTAATCGAGGCATCTCATGCAATATATTTGCGGAACTTTGGCAGGTTAATGTTTTATTCAGAATTGAAAAACTTCCCATTCAATCGTCGTGAAGTTTCCCAGCCTTGAATGACTTGCTCTGAGCTTTCGTCGGACGTTGAAATTTGTACTAATTGAGAGTTCATTAGCGGTATAATGGGGACAAATCGAGCAGAAGAAATATGAGAGAATGTTCTTATTTCCTGCTCAGTTCGCTCTTTCAGTGGGCATCTTTCGTAACTAGAGGTCTCTGGGAAGAAATGAGGTGAATTAAGCAAACGCCCAGTTTTAATGAATGGATAATTAGTTCTTTAATCTGGTGAACTTTGTCACAATATTTGATTTTCATTGTTGTCTTACTGAGAATCTTAGAAAATGATGAAACTGTAAACAATTTCATAGCAAATTATGTTGGAGCTTTTGACCGAACTCGTTTGTCACATAATTTTTCTTAGACTCGACGCAAAGTTTACTTTAGTTCTGGGCGATAAACTTTTCATTTGATAAATGTACCTTGGGACTAATCAGTGATATCTTATGGGTCCTGCATATACATGAGGATATATATACACACACACACACACACACACACACACACACACACATATATATATATATATATATATATATATATATATATATATATATATATATATATATATATATATAGAAATAATCAACACTCAGTCACGTGTGGAACAGAAATAAATTTCTGACTCACACCGGGATCGAACCCAGGTCTTTCAATTGAAAGGCAAGGGCGCTGCCCACTAGGCCATACAAGTCATAAAAGATGTTGGAACCTGAGAGCAACTGTACCCAAGGAATTACCTGGGCAAGCTAACTGCTTGCATACCAACGTGTTTTCCCCAACTTCCCGACTCGGCAATTACCCAATTGACAGCATTACATTAGAATTATCCCTTCTCTCAATTGATAATTGCTGAGTCGGGAGGTAGGGGAAAACACACTGGTATACAAGGAGTTAGCTTGCCCAGGTAATTCCTTGGGTGCAGTCGCCCTCAGGTTCCAACTTCTTTTATGACTTCTATGTCCTAGTGGGCAGCGCCCTTGCCTTTCAATTGAAAGACCTGGTTTTGATCCTGATGTCAGTCAGAAAACTATATACGAGTATATATATATATATATATATATATATATATATATATATATATATATATATATATATATATATATATATATATGTATATACATATATACATATACATATGTATATGTATATATGTATATATACATATATATATACATATATATATACATATATACATATACATATATATATGTATATATATATGTATATACATATATATATATATATATATATATATATATATATATATATATATATATATATATATGTATATATACATATATATATATACATATATATATGTATATGTATATATGTATATATATATGTATATACAGTATATATGTATATATACATATATACATATACATATATATATATATATATATATATATATATATATATATATATATATATATATATACACACACACATACACACACACACACACATACACAC
>JANJGK010000027.1:9885706-9888206 GCA_039081455.1 Macrobrachium rosenbergii | reverse complement strand
CGGGAGTTCGCTCGTTAACGTATACTTAAATAACAAAAGGGAAGAAGCCGGAGTTTACAAGATACCGTGTAGTAATTGTCATGACATTTATGTAGGCGAGACAGGTAGATCGCTCTCGCAAAGAATAACAGAGCACAAAAGATCAGTACGTTACGCTTCGGAGAGTTCGGGAATTTTCCTACATATTAGAAATACAGGGCATGTCATTAACTGGAGTGGGGCGGAGTTGGTTTTCAAGAGTAGCTGTCCGTACAAAAGAAAGATGCTGGAATCTGCTATCATCAATCAAACCAACAATATGAACCTGTCAGGAGGACATTGGAAATCGGACGCCATTGACACCTTAATCCTCGCACCCTTTTTTGAAGAAGATGACCCAAGAAACGCGACCGCCAGATCCATCGCCAAACGGGAGCTAATGAGGCCAAAACCACCAGGGAATTTGGTCAATCTCCTCCTTCTTAAGAAACGCCACCTCCTTAACATCGGAGGCCTAAGGCCACACCTTCATGTTTTTGTATATATACCATTGTAACTTTCCACCTGTCCATATTCTACCAGTGAACAGGGGCACAGAAACAAGTGCCCGAAATATATGGTTTCAACGTTTAAATAGTGTTTTATGGGCCTTCTTATTTTCATATATATATATATATATATATATATATATATATATATATATATATATATATATATATATATGTTCACGCGCGCACACATACACATACAGTGTATATATATATATATATATATATATATATATATATATATATATATATATATATATATATATATATATATATATATATATATATTGTGTGTGTGTGTATATGTATATATTTTTTATTAGAATAAAAGCAAAAATACAAACCACAAAATGTCACAATACAAAATCCATCGAGGTATTAACTGCGCTTCTTTGTACTTGAAAAATAAAATCAAAATGCAATGATGATCAAACTCACTAGAACACCGAACAATGCAAAAGGAATTGCACGGTTGCATGAAGCCTCCCGCGTCATACCCGAACTCGGCACTTGCAACAAGAGGGAGCCCAAATATATAAGGCAGAAAAGGCAGAAGACGAAGGAAGGTAAACAAGTAAACAAAAGGCTTCCTGCTGGGCGAGGAGGAGCCATCGCCTCTGCTCAAGGATTCTTCGGAGGCGGGGAAGGAGAGAAACTCCAAAGGATAATACGGGTCTCTCGCAACCGGACACACGACGCACTTATCCGGACACAGACGGACAGAAAAACATGTTTTTCATTTTGTATTGGACGAAGGAAAGTAATATTGTCTGAATCCCTGGATTTCTCTTCGGGGAGGATTTAACAAGAAGGAAAAAATAGCAATGGAATTTTCCTCTGTATGATTGACTTTGCAAAGTCAGTATTAAGGAGGTTGATTTTTTAAGGGTGGTAATTTTTGTTATTTTAACTTCTTTTGTAATCAAAGAAACATTATTGTTAAAGTGCCTAACATTAATTCTTTACGTCAAGCATAACATCTGAAACCTTGAATATTACACTTTACAGAAAGCAGTTGTGTTTGTCAAATGGAAAGCAAACTTCCACAGAAGCTGTAGAATTTCAAGAGAAACAATCCCTGTCCACTCTATTCCAAGAGGAACGGAATCACTATTTTTATCCAACCTGCTTTTTCCTTTCATGATAAAGACAGAGAATGACAAGGAAGTTTTCCCTGCAATGTTTTTTTTACCTTTATTTTTTTACTGACTTTACAAATCCTGCCCCTTGGACACCGGAAAGTGTCCAGCATGAAAATCGTGAAGAATTCTATTTTCTTCTCCTATAAGTTCAGGGTAATACACATTTATCTATTCTCTGATAAACATTCAATGATTATTTTCTCCTCTCATCGTATTCCACCTCTCACTCTCACTCTTCCATGCACACACACACACACACACACACACACACACACAGTCCAAAAGTCACCGCCTACTTTCCATTCCGTCCTCGCGTAACTCAGTGGAATGAATACATCCGCGTAATCCAAAGAACTTGAGCCAAAATGGCTTTTGTAAGTCACCATGGGTAACAATGTTTCTCGACCTCGGGGCTTTGTGTTCTCAAGTTCTGAAGTGTTAGGATGAAAAGGCATTTTGCAGAAATTTGGTGGTTCAGCTTTCTAGAATATCATTTGATTCATCGAGTGAGTACTTGAATCAATTAAAGTTTAAAGATTCTGTTTTTATTTTCCAAACTTTGTATATATTATACACATGATTGTGTATACATGGGTGTTTTGTTTCTCATTCATGTGCTGCCATCTTTGAGATGAAAAGGCCTATTAAAGGGATATTAAACACACACACACACACACACACGCTCACACACTTACACACACACACACACATTATATATATATATATATATATATATATATATATATATATATATATATATATATATATATATATATATATATAATGTGTGTGTGTGTGTGTGTGTATATGTGTGTGTGTTTGCGTGATTAT
>JANJGK010000027.1:9877658-9885606 GCA_039081455.1 Macrobrachium rosenbergii | reverse complement strand
ACAAGAAGATTATTGGGTTCGTTATTCTTTACATGGGAATAATCAAGTTCGCTGTTCTAGACATGAACACTTCGGTACCTGACACTTGGTCCCCCAGGGGCTAGTACTAAACAAGGCGAAATACATTTGACCCCCAAGGGGCTAGTACCAAACACGGCGAAACAGTATACATGAATCACTGTTTCGCCGTGTTTAGTACTAGCCCTCATGTGGAATTGGAGTTCGGACCGGAAAGGGTTGGCCATTCTTTACACGGGGATCATTGGGTTCACTGTTCTTGACATGGAGATGTTGGGTTCGCTAATCTTGACATGATCCAAACGAAGTATGTATGTATGTATATATATGTATACACATACATATATATGTGTGTGTATACTCGTGTGTATATATATATATATATATATATATATATATATATATATATATATATATATATATATATATATATATATATATATATATATATATATATATATTGTAAAGAGTAGCGCCAAAATACGCTAGGAAACTGTTCTCCTTTCCTGCTTTGGGTTGGTTTGAACCTTTGAAGGTTGGGGTATAGGGGCTCAGAGAATATAATAGTTTGGGGACAGTAATCTGGCTTTGCACTGTTTTCTTTGGTACAGGGAAAGAAAATCGTTTTCTATGATATAGTCGTGTCGTCGACCTGGGTCAGGACATCGCCCCCCCCTACCCCTGTCCAGAAGCAATAAAAGGTCAGGGCCAGGACAGCTCTCTCTCACACGCGGTCGCTAGTTTAAGCCGAGAACAAGTTAAGTCTCTGCAGGCCTTTGCCCCTGCCCTCCTCTTCCGCTCGCCGCCACGTGGATCCCATCGCCGCCCTGTGTGCCCCGTGTTCCATTCCACGTGGCCTTAGAAGACTGCAAGGGGGATTGCAAGTCTCCCACACGCGAGCTGACATTAAACGGCGGCCTTTTCATCATCCCAAGGGCGCCCTTTTCCGCCCCAATCTACGACTTGAAGAAATACCTTGGAGAGGGAGGCTACCATTTGTCCACGCTCCCACACGTGGTTCTCGGCAGAAGACGTCGTCAGCCCTACGCCCCTACAAATGTGGTAATGTACCCAAAACGAGTTGCTAGTCACGATTACTTAGCCCTTTTGCATTTATTAATCTCTGGGCCTATAACTTTGTGTTCCCTGATATTCCTTGGTTCAAGCCAGGCCCACGTGTTCACAGCTTCTTTCCTCTGAGTCACAAGTAACGCCTCGGGGAGTCCTTGGCGCCTTCAGTGCACCCCCGAGTAATTCAATCCCCAAATTCCAGCATTAGATGTGTAACGTGGGTCCAAATATCGTTTCAGAAAGACGCCTGTAGCAGAATTATCCTTGGTCCGTGTTCCTGGCATTCCCAAGCTCCCCCCCCCCTTCGGGAGGACTTCTACGGCAGTAATTTACCGTGTTTTCAGTTAATTTTCCCTTTGACCTTTGTGTGCTATCAAATATAACTATTTTTATATCCACGTGTTTCACGCACTTCCCCTAGTGAAGAGCCCTCCGCTCCGTGTACTTCTTTTTTTTTTTGTTTGTGTTTTATATGTCCTGGGTATCTTACAAGGCCATTTTCGAGTAAAGTAATAATTGTGGAGTCATAAGATCCACCTGCACCAGGAAACATATAAAAATGGCGACCTGACCAGTGATTCTCGTAATGATTGCATCCCCCCCCTCTTCCCCTTTGTTGTTTGTGTTGCAATTTGTGAAATCAGCAATTAGCTCAGCTAAGCTGGATACGAGACAGATTACGAACCTTTGAAAAGCCAGCGCAACAGGCCAAGGAAATTCTGCGTAAGTAAACTGTGTTTATTTAGCGTAGGACGCTGTAGAAAACGTGACTAGTCCTAGGAATTTTTTTTTATAGTAGGGCGCATGTCCGAGGAAAACGAGAGAGAGAATCGCCGAAAACTTAGCTTTGGAAGCCTTTGCACGCGGCTTGCATGCCATTCAATTAGGTTATACAGGTGATAAATCATTAAAGGAATAGTGCGCATATTCCTCCTGTAGAAACGAGTGATTTCGAAACCGAATCATTAGATATAGGCGCGAGACCTCGACGTCAACCACGTGTTCGAAAGTCAGATTAGCATTGCTGACGCATTTTTACCCTCTCTCTCTCTCTCGTTTTAGAAATAGGAGCGAAAGCGTATATTATACGCCCAGGACGAAAAGGGTCAACAACCGTTGTCTCAGTTCGGGGAAGTCCCCGGGTGTTTACGTCGTTCATTCATTTGGCGCAGACGGCCTTGACCGTCCATTCCATGGCCCAGTTAGGAAAACATTTGTTTGTTTGATTTGCTTCGCTCTACCAAATTGTTTTGCATTATTGGGGGTCTGACATTATATGTTCTGTGTTGTTCTGTTTTTTTTGTGTGTTTGTTTTGTGCTTTTACTACGGCTGCGTGTGTTGCCTATCTGTCGTGAATGTGGGATGGCCACCCACCTAATTGCCCTTGAGAATAACACTTCTCCCATAAGTCATTAAAACTAGCGCCCTCGCTGATCAGACGTCGTCTGTGCGGAAATTCCCGGGCGCCTATATATTCTATTCTTGTCCCCAATAAATCCGTGTCGTCGGTCCGTTGGTGAGACCAATTCATTTTCCATTCAGTCCCCAAGTGAGCCCGTTTCGTCGGTAATTCGGGAGACCTAAATATATATCCCAATCTAGTCCCCAAGTAAGCCCGTTTTGTCGGTAATCAGGGAGACCAATACATTCCTGTCTTGTCCCCAAGTCAGCCCGTTTGTCGTTACCTTGGGAGACCAATCATTGCTAAATTCATCGTCCCCAATCAGCCCGCTTCGTCGGTAAATAGGGAGACCAATCATTGCTAAATTCATCGTCCCCAATCAGCCCGCTTCGTCGGTACATAGGGAGACCAATCATTGCTAAATTCATCGTCCCCAATCAGCCCGCTTCGTCGGTAAACCGGGAGACCAATCATTGCTAATTCATCGTCCCCAATCAGCCCGCTCCGTCGGTAAATCGGGAGACCAATCATCGCTAATTCATCGTCCCCAATCAGCCCGCTTCGTCGGTAAATCGGGAGACCAATCATTGCTGATTCATCGTCCCCAATCAGCCCGCTCCGTCGGTAAATCGGGAGACCAATCATCGCTAATTCATCGTCCCCAATCAGCCCGCTTCGTCGGTAAATCGGGAGACCAATCATTGCTAAATTCATCGTCCCCAATCAGCCCGCTTCGTCGGTAAATCGGGAGACCAATCATCGCTAATTCATCGTCCCCAATCAGCCCGCTTCGTCGGTACATAGGGAGACCAATCATTGCTAAATTCATCGTCCCCAATCAGCCCGCTTCGTCGGTAAACCGGGAGACCAATCATTGCTAATTCATCGTCCCCAATCAGCCCGCTCCGTCGGTAAATCGGGAGACCAATCATCGCTAATTCATCGTCCCCAATCAGCCCGCTTCGTCGGTAAATCGGGAGACCAATCATTGCTAATTCATCGTCCCCAATCAGCCCGCTCCGTCGGTAAATCGGGAGACCAATCATCGCTAATTCATCGTCCCCAATCAGCCCGCTTCGTCGGTAAATCGGGACACCAATCATTGCTAAATTCATCGTCCCCAATCAGCCCGCTTCGTCGGTAAATCGGGAGACCAATCATCGCTAATTCATCGTCCTCAATCAGCCCGCTTCGTCGGTACATAGGGAGACCAATCATTGCTAAATTCATCGTCCCCAATCAGCCCGCTTCGTCGGTAAATCGGGAGACCAATCATTGCTAATTCATCGTCCCCAATCAGCCCGCTCCGTCGGTAAATCGGGAGACCAATCATTGCTAATTCATCGTCCCCAATCAGCCCGCTTCGTCGGTAAATCGGGAGACCAATCATTGCTACTCATCGTCCCCAATCAGCCCGCTCCGTCGGTAAATCGGGAGACCAATAATTGCTAACTTATCGTCCCCAATCAGCCCATTTTGTCGGTAAATCGGGAGACCAATCATCGCTAATTCATCGTCCCCAATCAGCCCGCTTCGTCGGTAAATAGGGAGACCAATTATTGTTAATTCATCGTCCCCAATCAGCCCGCTTCGTCGGTAAATAGGGAGACCAATCATTGCTAAATTCATCGTCCCCAATCAGCCCGCTTCGTCAGTAAATCGGGAGACCAATCATACGTCCTTTGAAAAAGTGTCCAAGATTCCCACAGCTCTGGGAAATTAATTCTGTGTGTTAATAGCGTCCTCTCCCGCCTGCAAAATGTCGACACGGTCTCAGCAGAGCGAGGATTTCAAGTTCTTCATGTCCTCAGGGAAGGAACTCGGCCTTTCCGGGAGAGAACTAAGAGACTGGGTACAGGAGAGGATGGACGCCATACAGGCAGAAAGACAGGCTCAGGAGAGACAAGTAGAAGCAGAAAGACAGGCTCAGGAGAGACGAGAAGAAGCCGCACGGCAGGAACGAGAAGCAGAGAGACAGGAACGGGAGGCAGAAAGACAGGCTCAGGAGAGACGGGAAGACGCAGAGAGACAAGAACGGGAGGCAGAGAGATTAGCCCAGGAGAAACGAGACACCGCAGAGAGACTAGCCCAGGAGAAACGAGACGCCGCAGAAAGACTAGCCCAGGAGAAACAAGAAGAAGCCGAGAGGGAAGAAAGGGACAAGCAGCGTGCCCATGAACTCGCAATGCTGCAACAGAGTGGCCCTTCGCCTCCACCTGCCCCCCAGGGAATGAGTGCCTTCAGCCAGGCTATCGCTTGTATGCCAAAGTGGACGGAGGCCGAGCCCGAGGTGTGGCTCGACAGCGCCGAGACAGTGTTAAAGGCCTGCCCCCTGAGTGCCGCCGAACTCTCCCTGGTGTTGGGCAAGTTCCTTGGAGGGAAGGCCCTGATTGCCTACAGGGCCCTCCCGCCGGAGGAGCAGGAAAATTGGGAGGTCGTACGCCAGACTATTGCCAAGGCGTACGAGATAACCCCTGAACGCTGGAGGAGGTGCTGGCGCGGGCTAGTGAAGGAGGCCAATCAAACCTGGGCAGACTGGGCCTACAAGTCCGAGCGTACCCGTGCCAAATGGTTCGAGTAAGTGGGGTTACGACCCTCAACGATGCCATCGAACAAATACAGATAGAGAACTTCCCACTCTACACCCCGCCGGCCCTCGCCACGCACATCGCCGAGAAGGAGCCCCCCACCTTAGCTGATTGCTGCCGAATAGCGGATCTATGGGACACCCATCACCCCCAAGGAGAGCTCGCTGCAGCGCAAAATTACTCCACCCGCCTACCTTTCGGGTGCCCCTCCGCCGAAGAATGGGCAATCACAGAAGCCCGTTGTGTGCGGGTTCTGTAA
The DNA here is from genome assembly GCA_039081455.1 of Macrobrachium rosenbergii. Classification (NCBI taxonomy): domain Eukaryota; kingdom Metazoa; phylum Arthropoda; class Malacostraca; order Decapoda; family Palaemonidae; genus Macrobrachium; species Macrobrachium rosenbergii. Next base: position 9,880,267 of record JANJGK010000027.1, on the reverse strand, counting down.
AAAGATCAGGCATGCCAAAGAGCAATGCCGCAATAAACCACCCGCGTCTCTCTCCCCCGGACAGCCCCCTAATAAGTCGCCTGTGCCCTCTGCCGGGGCAGTGTGAAGAGATTTCAGCCAAACGTTTTGCACGGCGTGCAAGGTTTATGGCCACTCTTCCTCATGGGCAAAATGCCCTAGAAATAATAAGGCAGGAACTCCCGCCGTCGCCCTGGCAGTAACGAATCCCGAGTCCTTAGGCCCTCCTGCCGAGGGTCCCATCTATGTGGCACCTCCTCGAGGTAAATACTCAGCACGCCAGGTCAAGGCATTTGACGACTCTGGCGCACAAATTTCCCTCATAAGGAGGGACAAAGTTCCCTATGGAGCTATAATTGACCGACGCAAGCTCGTCACCATTGAGGGCATAAACGAGTTTAAGATGATCCTCCCTACGGTCCAACAGAGGGTCACCCGACCCCACAGAGCCAGGACTCTTTGTCTCGCCGTAGCGAAACACATTCCAGGAGGCTATGACGTCCTCCTGGGCCAAGACTTTGCGTCCCCTTTGCAGCCACAACCATTACGGGGTCCCCATTCCCCAATAAATCATCCACATCCGAGTCCAGTGCCCGGCACGGCATCAGTGCCAGTGCCGAGGCCTCAGCCAGATCTCCCTTCAGGAGAATCTCGGCCTTCAACTCCCCTGCCAGTGCCCCTTCGGCGCACTAAGCAGTGCCAGTCTCCGTCTGTCCAGACAGACGAGACCACCACCACATCGCCACCAGCGCCAGTGCCAATGTCAGTGCCTGAGCTGGTCACCCCTGCATGCAAGTCGACCCCGCCCCCTCCGGCCGTCCCCTCTCTCTCGCCGCCCGCCGCAGATTCCTCCGCGAGTCATGATTCTGCCCCACCTTCCTGGGCCGATGAACTCTGCAAACTGCGCCGGTTAATGTCCGAGATGGCGAACAAAATTCCTGGGTCAGTTGTCGCAGCAGCTGCCCCAGATGGCACCCCTTGCCGCCCTTTGGCCTCGGGCCCTCCGATTCCCCGGCCAAGGACAACGGTCCAAGGAGGAGAGGTTCGCGGCGGAGTTACCACGGGTGTGGGCGATCGCAGGTAGTCCACAAGGAGCCCCGAGCTCTTCTGGCCCCTGTGCAAACTTGGCATAGGGCCCCCATCTTCATCTTTGAACGTCTTGGCACCTTTCATCCAGGAGAGGATGCCAAGGCCTTCCACTATCCTCTTCCTTTCCTTTGGAATTTCTATCCCTCATCCTTCTCTATCGATCTTTCCTTCACACTTTCCCTTACTTACCACCGCAAGCGGCAGTTAATATATGGGATATCATCCCATTTTGAAATGCATAAATCATTTTATTTTGAAGCAGTAAGAGAGACAGAGTGGGAAGTGGCACGCCTTTACGCCCGTCCTTTGGCACAAGGCAGGTGTGTCAGCTCTTCCTGAAGGGGTCGCGCACTTTGGGTTTCTTTTCCCCGCCCTTGGGCTGAGAGTTAGCTCTGACCGTCGTCTGTTGGCGACGGAAGTTAGATAAAGAAGTAAATCATAAATACCTCACTCTGTTATCCTTTATTTTCTACGTATATTATTTACTTTTGCATTTAATCTTTTCTCATTTTTTTTTAACGAATCTCGAGTCACAAGACTCCTGCCCTTACGAATTTTAACGTTGCCTTTTTAATCACCGCGGTGCGGCCCGCCCTTTAGTATGAAGTAATATCCTTCGTTTGTTGTTCTGTGTACTTTCCTTTTTTTTTTTAATTTACATTTTTTTTGTTGAGTTATCCCTGTGGAGAATGTTAGCCTTGTCCGTTTTCCCCTTCATTTGCTTATCCTCCCATTCATACGTCGAGTAGTCTATTTATAGCTTACACCCAAGTTGTAAGCTGCAGACGTGAAAATTTAGCGTCTAAGTTGGCGAATTAAAACCCGCGAATAATCTCTTTGCCTCACAGTCAAGTTCTTGTCCCTTCAGATTAGCGTTCGTGGGAAATATTAGTTAGGCTCGTCGAGCTTATGAACCATGGGAGGTCGATTGAAAAGAAGAATTGAATTCTATTATTACAATTTTGGTAAAGGGGATATTATTTAAAACCTACAATGTATTGTCACGTATGCCGCCTCTTCAAGGCACAACTAATAGCATGCATGTTATTCCAGGATAGCATTAAGAAATCAGTGGGTTTACATTTGTTTTCCTTTTAAATCTTGCCTTGTATGTTGTACTTTTGTTGTTGTTGTTATTTTGTAATTTGGAAGTGTTCTTGGTTTATTTCCTTTGAACGCCCTTTTACCCCAGTAAAGTAAAACGAATAAAGAATGGGGAGAATCAGTACTTATGAAGTATTTGAGCAATGATTAATTTGCAAGTAAGTTCACCCTTTTATTGTATATTCTAAATTGCACTCTGCTCCTAAAGTAAACCTTCAGTTTGTTATTGATCAGTGTGGCATCAGAGTTTTGCAAATAAAGTAAAGTAAAGGTTGTAGCAAAGCAGAAGATAGAATAAAGTCGAACGTTTTCTTCGCTCATTTTTGCTGTTGTCAATATTCGCACCCGTTTATAGGTGTGAATATTATCTTGCCAGGGGAGCTGTAAAGATTAGCGCC
>JANJGK010000027.1:9865158-9872658 GCA_039081455.1 Macrobrachium rosenbergii | reverse complement strand
TTCTCCCCAACTTTTATTAAGGAAACTTTCCCCAGAGAATTTTGTATAGCATCATATATTTTTAGTAAGAGTAAGTTAAGTTCTACCAACTTTTCAGAAAGGGACAAGAAATAATACTTTTGTTGTTATTATTATTATTATTATTATTATTATTATTATTATTATTATTATTATTATTATTATTATTATTATTATTTTGAGGATTTTCTGGTATGAACAGTATATCATTCGCCAAGGTCTGAGGCAAGTTCTATCAGTTCTTCAGAAAGGGAAAAGAAATAAGCCTGAGGATTTATTATTTATCATTATCATCATTATTTTTACTATATTTAGTACAAAGTTTATCAAAATCTTGTCCCACATACCTTGTTTGTCTCCTTTTATTACACATATCGAGAAATTATTATCTATTAGACGAAGATTCAATAATCTAAAATTAAAACAAAATAAAAGGAAATAAGACTGAGGGTTTATTTATTATTATTATTATTATTATTATTATTATTATTATTATTATTATTATTATTATTATTATTATTATTATTATTATTATTAGTTTGAAGTTTTCAATTACTGAAATCTTGTCCCGCAAAACTTGTTTATTTCATTTTATTACACCTGCAAGGAAATTATTCTCTCTTAAACAAGAAGTGGACGGGAGTAGTTGCGGTAGTGAATGGGAGTAGCTGGGGGAGTGGTTGGGAGTAGTTGCGGTAGTGGATGGGAGTAGTATGGGAGTGGATGGGAGAAGTTGGAAGAGTGGTTGGGAAAAGTTGGGGAGTGGTTGGGAGTAGTTGGTGGAGTGAATGGAAGAATTTGGGGTAGTGGTTGGAAGCAGTTGGGGAGAGGTTGGGAGTAATATGGGAGTGGTTGGGAGTAGTTGGTGGAGTGAATGGAAGAATTTGGGGTAGTGGTTGGAAGCAGTTGGGGGAATGGTTGGGAGTAATATGGGAGTGGTTGGGAGTTGGGTTAGTGAATGGGAGAAGTTGGGAAAGTTGTTGGGAGTTGTATGGGAATGGATAGGAGTAGTTTGGAGAATGGGTGGGAGAAGTTGGGGAGTGGTTGGGAGAAGTTGGGGAAGTGGATGGGAAAAGTTGGGGAGTTGTTAGGAATAGTTGGGGGAGTGGGTGGGAGAAGCTAGGTGAGTGGATGGGAGAAGTTTGGGCGTTGTATGGGAATGGATGGGAGTAGTTTAGAGAGTGGGTGGGAGAAGTTGGGGAGTGGTTGGAAGAAGTTGGGGAAGTGGACGGGAAAAGTTGGGGAGTTGTTGGGGGAGTGGGTGGGAGAAGTTGGGTGAGTGGATGGGAGAAGTTGGGGAGTTGTTAGGGGTAGTAGGGAGAATGGGTGGGAGAAGCTGTGGGAGTGGTTGGGAGAAGCTGTGGGAGTGGTTGGGAGAAGTTGGGGAGTGGTTAGGAGTAGTTGGGGGAGTTGATGGGAATAGTTGGGAAAGTGGATGGGAGGAGTTGGGAGAGTGGTTGGGAGAAGTTGGGAGAGTGGTTAGGAGTAGTATGGGAGTAGATGGGAGTAGTTGGGTGAGTAGTTAGGAGAAGTTTGGTGAGTGGATGGGAGAAGTAGGAAGAGTGGTTGGGAGAAGTTGGGGAGAGTGGTTGGGAAAAGCTGGGGGAGTAGTTGGGAGTAGTATGGGAGTGGATGGGAGTAGTTAGGCGAGTGATTGGGAGTTGTGAAAGTGGATGGGAGAAGTTTGGAGAATGGTTGGGAGAAGTTGGGAAGTGGTTGGGAGAAGTTGGGAAGTGGTTGGGAGCAGTATGGGAGTGGATGGGAGTAGTTGGGGGAGTGGCTTGGAGTAGTTGGGCAAGTGGATTGTAGAAGTTGGAAGAGTGGTTGGGAGAAGTTGGGGGAGTGATTGTGAGAAGTTGGGAGAGTAGGTGGGGGAAGTTGGGCGAGTGGTATGGGAGTGGATGGGAGTAGTTGGGGAGTGGTTGGGAGAAGGTGAGCGAGTGGATGGGAGCAGTTGGGAGAAGTTTGGGAGAGTGGTTGTGAGAAGTTTGGGAGAGTGGTTGGGAGTAGTATGGGAGAGGTTGGGAGTAGCTGGGGAGTGGTTGGGAGAAGTTGGGTGAGTGGATGGTAGAAGTTGGGGAGTGGCTGGGTGTAGTTGGGGGAGTGTATGGGAGAATATCATGTGAATAAGTTGAATCCCAGAAGGATTACTGATAATCAGATTAGAGAATAATTAACACCGTGAGCAAAGGGCAAGAGAATTCATGAATCGTAAAACTGACAAAATACAGAAAAGATTCTCATCCACGAATAACCTCAAGTGAAAATCTGTATTTTTAATAAGTACGTAGTAAATGACAACTCGATAAAGAGTGTTGATATATATACGAGTGATTCTTCAAAGTCAGTAGATCAAATTCTGTCTTTAATTAAGCTCACTAATTAACTCATTAGCTCAGATGTTACTCCTCAGTAGTTCCCTGCATAAGAGTTCTGGGAAATATATCAAATTTTGACAGGTATGGCAGTCAAGTTTATAGTCTTAATGATATATATAAATATATATATATATATATATATATATATATATATATATACAATATATGTATGTGTATATATAAATATATATATATATATATATATATATATATATATATATATATATATATATATATATATATATATATATATATATAGTACATATGCGCGTCTGTGTGTTTGTGTGTACGCGCATTTATGTGTAGGAGAAATTGTGATTATCTGTGTGTTACGTTAACAAGATCCTTCAGAAAGTCAAACCATGCTTTGAAAATCTAAGCATTCAGTTTATAAGAAAAAAAATCACTCGGTAAAGTGGATACCTCCACCAAGACCACTCAATAGTGAATAAATGAACTTGTACTTATGACTGTATGAATTTCTCTTTAAAAACCTGATTAATATGTAATTACCGACCTTTCCTGAAGATAAGAATAAGTATCCCACAAGCAAATGAATGAAAATGAAATATTTAACGAGACGAACATGTCTCTTGCGTAAAGGTCAAGAGAAATGATTCTCTGAGAAGGTTTCAACCAAAGCTGTATCCTGTTCAGAGTGTCAAATAACTAACAACTTTGTCAAGTTTCATAAGAAGTATTTCGTTGACATATCCTGTTCTCTCTCTCTCTCTCTCTCTCTCTCTCTCTCTCTCTCACACACACACACACACACACACACACACACAACAAACGGCGTGAAATATAAGGCCATTCCAGCCCTTCTGTTGGGGGGTATAAAGCTGACAAGACGAATTCTCCCGCTATTCACTTCTGTGGATTCCTTCTTCATTTGAGGCTCTTTTGCTGAAGAGCCCAGTACTTCCGTTGACGATGGGACCTTTTTCTGCCTCCTAAAATTACTCGAGGGCCTTCGACCCTTCTCTTGGGGTCGATTGGGGACATTTATTTAGACGCCCTGAAATTGTCTTATTTTTCTAGAAGGGGTCTCTCTCTCTCTCTCTCTCTCTCTCTCTCTCTCTCTCTCTCTCTCTCTCTCTCTCTCTCTCTCAATATTCTCACACCAATATGCAAATAAGCAAATAAATTAGCACTTATGCTTAGGAATTTTATGTCGAGTTCATGTATGTGAAGAGAGAGAGAGAGAGAGAGAGAGAGAGAGAGAGAGAGAGAGATCCCTTCCACACTTCCAGTTCTCTCTTTCTCTCTAATGAAAGGAGACCAACGCCATCTATTTAGATAAACGGCAATCTCACAAACTTATATTGGAAGAAAATTAAGGCTTGACCACCCTACCTGCTACACAAACTAAAAACCACTATCTTATTTGGTGAGGGAACCCGGATGTGGTATCGTGAAATATATTCTTTCCCTGGGCGACTGTAATGGGATTTTTGTTTTTGGTTTTTATGTTTCAACATTTTAGTTATACCAGATCGTAATAAGATGTTAGTATGGATTTGTGTACGTATATTAACACCAATGAGTTCAAGAACTAGGTATTATTTCCATAGGGGGCAAAAAGATTCAAAGATACGGGTAAATTACTTGAAATTATTGAAAGACAAAATGCCATAGTGACAATAGGAGATTATTTAATAAAAATAATTAAAAACTGAAAGTCATAATAATTACCCTTTACTCAACAAGGAATTACATATGTATAATATATGATGATAATCATAAGTGAAAGGAACAAATAAAATTTGAAAATATTAAAGAAAATATCCATAAGGACATAGAAAGACGGTGTAATAGAAATAATAAAAAACTTAACATTGATAATAACTGGGCTTTTCTCAACAGGGAATTAAAAATTTATCAGTATATAATGATAATCATAATAAGTGAAAGTGAACAACAAAACAAATTGACAAACAGGAATTAAATTAAAACGAAGAAGAGAGACGGTGTTGATTATATTTGTAAACTCACAGAGGGAATATAGATAGCCTGGAAAAGTTCTATAGGTTGTTTACCCCTTGGTATTAACAACACAGGATTAGACTTTCAGAATAATATTCACGAATCAGGAATGTTCGATTACATATTTTGTTAATGAATAAAACAGGTTTTATCAGATATCTGGTAATATGAAGATTTTTAATGAAGTTGGCCAGATCAGATCTGCATGAATTTCACTGTATCAAGTTAGACAAACCAGACAGAATAGGAAAGAAGAGAATGTAGAATTTAGCCAAAGGCCAAGCGCTGGGACCTGTGATGTCACTCAGCGCTGAAATGGAAACTAAGAGTAAGAAGGTTTGAAAGGTGTAAAAGGAGGAAAGCATCGCAGTTGAACTATGAATCACTTGTTAGGAGAGGGTTGAGGAAAGTAAGATGGCAGAAAGAGAATATGAACAGATGTCAAGTAAAAGGAATGAAAGAAGTTGCAGCTAGGGGCCAAAGGGACACAGTAAAAAACCTTAAGTTATGCCTACAGTGCACCGCGTGAGCTGCACTGGCGCCGTTACCCTCCTACGTGAATAGGGGTAAATGGTATAGTTTTTAAAGTGCACAAAACAGTATCTAAATCTAAAATAAAAATTCCAGAAGGGACAGTAATTAAGAATAATATTCTGACATTGAATTCATAATATGAATTCAATGTCAGAATATTATTCTTAATTACTGTCCCTTCGGGGATTTTTCTTTTATATTTAGATCCTGTTTTGTGCATTCTAAAAACTATATCATTAATCCCTATTCACGTTGGAGGGTAATGGCGTCAGTGCACCTCAAGAAAAATATTATCTTTCTTGACTGATCTTGATAGATAATCCCTAACCTAAATGTTTTGGATTCATAAAAAGTTCAAGTATACCTTAGTTTAACCAGACCACTGAGCTGATTAACAGCTCTCCTAGGGCTGGCCCGAAGGATTAGATTTATTTTACGTGGCTAAGAACCAACTGGTTACCTAGCAACGGGACCTACAGCTTATTGTGGAATCCGAACCACATTATACCGAGAAATGATTTTCTATCACCAAAAATAATTTCTTCCAATTCTTCATTGGCCAGCCGGAGATTCGAACGCGGGCCCTGCAAAGTGCTAGCCAAGAACGGTACCGACCAGTCCAACGAAGAACTAAACTACCATTTAAATCTATACTATCTCAACCTGCCGAGTCTTCCTAGCACAAGGACCTCCCATCCTACAAAGGAACTGTCAACCTGTCACACCAGGTAAAGGACTTTCGCGACATTGCGGTCGACTTATTTTTCTTAACTCAGTTTATAAGGCCAGCTTCATGAAGACACCTTTCCTCGGGTGACCCAGGTGAGTGATTAAGGCTTCGGGATCTTCATCACTAATTTCTCCTTCCTCTAAATGTTACAGCTAAAATGTCTGAAGTCGAAAACATCTCATTTTGAAGATTGTTTAATAGACATTTTTAATCTGTGTAGCTGATTTCATTTAAGAAAATAATTGAATTTACTTGAAACGACCATAAAGAAATCACAGGCCATGTAAATCCATTAAAGTAAAAAAAAAACACGAACTAATGGACAAATGAACGCAGAAATTACGGATGTTCTGAATTTAGATGAGATAATGACGAGAGGGAAATGGAGACGGCTTGGACATGTCCTTCTCCCAACCCCTGGGAGAACAAAGCTTGGTAGTGTCACCTGGGCTCCTGGGGGCACCAGGATAGTTGGGAGAAGACCCAGACCTACTTGGATACGAGAAATATGAGAAGGGAGGCTGTAGACGAGTTGAGATTTGTGGAAGACAAAGAACAGGAAAGAGATTAATGGAGGAACTATTTCAGTCACGAGGTTTTGTAGACGATGATTTTGAAGGCGCAGATGATGAAACAAACAAATAAAGAAAACTATATAAATAAGGCCAAAGGCCAAGCGGTGGGACCTGCGATGAGGTCATTCAGCGCTGGGACAGAAATTGAGAGTAAGAAGGTTTGAAAGGTTAAGTAACAGGAGGAAAACCTTTTGCAGTTGTAATATGAATCAACTGTTAGGAGAGGGTCGAGGGAAGAATGATGGAAGAAAGAGAATATGGACTTCAATATACAGAAACAGACTGATTTATAAAGAAGTAAAAAAAAACTATATATACAAAAAGTGAACACAAAAAGACATGAAAGTATAAATTTAAATAGCTGAGCATTAACAAGACCCTCACTGTAATCTTCACTACAATCAACATATTATTATCCCTTCATGACGATATTTCGTTACTAAGTTTCTTAATTGCCTTTCCCCTTAATGACACGAGCGATCTTTCATTACCTATGAGTTAAAAGCTCCCTCTCCCACGCAACAGAACCATTATGAAAAATAATCACCAGCAGATATCCAAAGTCATTATTCATTTTCATTTCAACTTCCATGAAAGGTAATATTTTTAAAGATGATATAATGACTTCATCTCACTGTAACTACTTATAATTAATTATTAATGTCGTTATGTTTAATACTTAAAGGCACTTTCCTTGAAATATACGTTATTTCGACAGTAATAAAACCGACTAGGTATTATGCATCATATATGTATATATAGGCACTTCATTTCATGTTGATTTGAGATAAGAACGATTATAGGTATACTTTTTACATGGAGGATAATATATATATATATATATATATATATATATATATATATATATATATATATATATATATATATATATATATATATATATATATATATAATATATTATATATATATACATATATATATATATATATATATATAATATATTATATATATATACATATATATATATATATATATATATATAATATATTATATATACATATATATATATATATATATATATATATATATATATATATATATATATATATATATAATATATATAATATATATATATATACATATATATATATATATATATATATATATAATATATATATACATACATATATATATATATATATATATATATATATATATATTATATCTATATATATATATATATATATATATATATACTGTATATATATATATATATATATATATATATATATATATATATATATATATATATATATAT
>JANJGK010000027.1:9817658-9860158 GCA_039081455.1 Macrobrachium rosenbergii | reverse complement strand
TGTACGTGTTTACAACTGTACAGGACATTCAACAATGCTACATTTCCATCACATAGCCTTTAACTTGTCATTAATTTCACATATTCCATATTTAAACACGAAATACGTCCGCCATTTTCACCGACGAAAGAGTCATATCAATTTATCAAAACGAAAAAAACAATAAATTTTTTCCTGTTTTAATTTTCACAAAACGGCAAAGCTGCTACGGCCTCACTTTTATACATGCATACGGTATTGCAATTCACCCATGAATCATTTGTTGATTTTTATCATCCCTCTCGTATCATTCTCCCTTTTTTCCACTCTGATTTTGTTGCTTTTGTTTTCAATAATGTAATTTTTTTTCCTTTTCAAAAATGTTGGAAAAGTGTTCTTTACATTTTTTGGGTAATCATGATCTTCTTAATCTTTCTCATGAGTCTTCTTCATGCAAATAAACTGACGCCAATGGTCCTTAAACAAAAAATGTTCACTTAGAGATTTCTTGTCACAAGAGATTATCTAGGGTGTCGACTGACAGAATCTGATGACTGAGAGACGTCGCTGAAAAGCTTCACGCATTTCAGAAGTTTTTCATCATGTTTGCTCACCCTCAGTTCCACAAGGAAACTTGGCGAGAGAGAGAGAGAGAGAGAGAGAGAGAGAGAGAGAGAGAGAGAGAGAGAGAGAGAGAGAGAGAGAGACGTAAACAGGGTTTTGACAAATGGTCTGTTCTTTCTCCTGCCACGTCCTTGGTAATACATTTTAGAGGAGAGATAAAATATATTTCATTTCAGAGTTGCCATGATATTACAAGATATCCACGTATGTAAATTTGCATGTATTATAAATAGGAATATGGAAGTATGAGGGTGTATGAAGAATACAAGCAACAGAAAGGATAATAAGCAAAGACACTGCCTTGTTACATTACTAGATTGATGCCTTATTATTGGCTGACTAATTCAACTTCGCAGAACAGCAACCAATCAGAGCATCAGCTTCTGTTCTGGTTTTGTCAGAAATGATAGAAAGTGGCCTGAGTGTCTGTAGGGAATGTGCGTGATATTTGGCCTTAGGTTTTGGTGTTAGGGGGCAAATTGAGTGCTTTGTGTGTGTCCCCACTTAATTGAATGGAATTAATGGCAAAACTTCTAACTAACCCAGTGAGCTTACTTTATTTTTCCCCTACGCAGAAAAGCTTCCTCGATCTGTGTTTTCTACAGACATTATTCCTTGCGTTGTTCTGTTTACCAGAGAGGAAAGGTGTCACTTTTCAGGCTTCCTCTGATACCTGCCAAGAGCACCAGGTCTCCAAGTTATGGAGGTGAGATGGTGAGACCCTGATTAGACAATTCATTGCGTCTTGCTCTTTTCTTCTCAATACTTAGCTTCAGAATTCTTTCAATAATACCTTTCTTATCCGCCAGAAAACTGGAGCAGTAAAACAGTTTGTGCAGCTTTCTTGGTGCATAGAGAAACCTTTAAAGATAATTGTTATACTGGCTTGAAGGAGTTTTTGATTTGCTAGTTATAAACATTTTCGATTAAGCTTCTCGTCAACTTGAGATCCAATTACTCTGAAATGAACCTTTGCAGTCGTTTCAGTGGTACTTTTAGATTAAAACTTACGCAGTTTTACGCAGTTACCTTTCACAATACCTCCAACCAAGGGACACAAAGAGAGCATTTTTCATAGATCTGTTTCCAAAAGTATATTCAAAATGGCAGGGTCCCATTGCTAGAAACTTGGTTAAGCAAATTCCGCCTCCTCCAGCAGGAAGGCATTCAGCGCCATTGCGGCAAAGCTGCTCAGAAGAAATTTCATTTGGAACAACAAACACTTGGTCCGTTGACTCAGGCAATCTGTTCCCTCATTCCTCTTGTGCCATTTTGTGCAGATCCTTTGGAGAGAAAATGCTTCCTCTCTCTTACACAGGAAATAGGAGTCAAAAGCTTAACCTTTACCGACCAAGTGTCCCGTACGGGCTCTTAAAATTGGCTACTTTTGGGAACTCGTGGCCAACAAGCTTATGCATGTATGAAATTGACTATCTGGTACCTTATTGTCACACCTCCCAACTCTTCAAATTAACCAATCAGAAGACAGCACTGTCCATGGGGTGGGGCGTGTGTGCTTTTGAATCGCCACCAGTCTCTTGAATGACGTGATAGGGTGCAGTCACGCTAAAATTGTTCCGAAGGATCCCCCCCCCCACACCCCATTGTAATCATGGTAAGTACACAGTTTTTTCATAGGTTGTTGTTGAATGATGTGTCTTCATGCTGAAGTGTTTTCAAGGTGATGTGATAATATTTAGTATTTGAAATCATAGCCGAGGCATCCGTATGGGATACTTCATTGAATGCAATTATTTGCCAAGTTTTGCAAGATCCCAAAAAATGCACAAGAATGATTTGATCTTGTATTTTGATATACTATCACATACTAAGAGGGTTTTTTGAAATTTCCCATAAAACCTAGGGTGGACTTTAAATTGTTAATTTCACCCTAATTTCCGTGTAATTGCAGAAACGATTTACAGTCACCAAAATAATATAGACCAGCGTAAAATCGGTCTATTATATTACCGGCGTTGCTGAGATTTGGATGGATGGATGAATTATGAAATTTAGGGACAATCCCAAGCACTGGGACCTATTTCGGTCATTCAGTGCCGTAGTGAAATGAAAAAAATAACAATGAATAATGAAATGTAAATGAAGGTGGTGATAACCTACAGGGAGTGTCAACATAAAACCATATTTAATAAAAAAAAAAAGAAAAAATATAGATATATATAACATGAAAAAATAAAATATAAAAATGTAAAAGAAATAAAAAAAAATTAAAATACAAATAAAAGTATGAGTGCATATGCTTAGATGTATTACGTAATTGGTAGAATTACATAGTAAAACAAGTTAAATTTTGGAACATATATCAATCTCTCTGAAGAATTTTACAAGGTTGTCGATATCAACATCGTCTCCTAAAATATATGCAAGTTGCTTCCCTGAAAGACCAAATTTCCTGCTGGCAGCACCATATATTGGACAAGACACCAGAGTGTGCTCACCTGTCAACATACTGCCACAACGAGCCCAGACTGGAGTATCACTTCTATCGAGAATAAAACTCTGTCAAACGGGAATGACCAATTTCATTCCTCCTATCTCTATGAAATGAAGACTGCCAAAAATTCAGAAAAGGTCTGATTGCCTTCAGTTTCATATTTGTGGCAAGGAGGTTTGAGGACACTGCTGCCATTTTCGGCATATATACTGTAGCTTCAGACAGAAGACTTCATGTCAACGTATGGAACTTCATGGATATCCAATGGTCTTTGATTACATACCCCTTTTGCTTCTCTAACAGCATTTTCATTACCTTTGATCCCCATATAGGCAGGAACCCAGCAGAATGAAACAGATTTGTGCTTGCAAGAAATTCGAAAAAGCCACTCATCAGCTTTGAGAATCAAAGGATGGGATGAATTACAGCTATTCAGACTTTCCAAAACGCTTCTAGAATCCGAATATATTACAAATATCTTTTTGTTGGTGCGATGAACAATAGCTAATGCTCTATTAATTTCAGAAAGTTCTGCTGTATATGCAGAAGCTGAAGGAGGTAGGTTTGCTGTCTCATAAAAATCTTCTGTAATTACAGCTGGCCCAACCCCCTCTCTCGACTTGGAACCATCTGTATAAATCTGATATGCATCACCATGGGTTACATCGTGTTCTAAAAATAAATTCTTGGCCATTTCATCAGTAAGGTTCTTCTGAGTCATTATTTTTTTTTACAAACTTTTGCCTTGGGGATAAGCCATGGAGGGAATCTGGAGGCAACCAGCTGTGAAACATTCTGATTTTTTAACATGTCGTTATTTACTTCTTGATGCAACCTTAATTGGAAAGGAACAGATGACCTTGGTTTAAATTTTTTTTGTCAAGTTGGTGAATGACCTTATCTGAAGGATTTTCAGTGCTACTTTTAATGCGCATTAAGTAACGCAGTCCCAGTTCCTCAGTCATAAGTCAAGTGGCAGTTGGCAGGTGATGTTCGAAATGCACAGGAACAAATTCGTAATCCCATGTTATGGATAATATTGAGCTCAATAAGTTTACTTTTACACGCTGAAGAACAGATCCGACAACCATAATCTACTTTTGATCTACAAAGTGCATCACAAATTCTTAATAAAGATTTCTTGTGAGCTCCCCACTCGTATCCAAAGACTACTTTCAAAAGATTAAAAAATGTTTTTATTTTACATTAAAGGTTATCAATATGTTTGGCCCAAGTAGTTCTGAGTCAAAGGTCATTCCCAAAATAGATCCCTCGAGTTTTAAATTAGGTTTAACCTCTTGACATCTGATCCCGGAAAAGCAGACGTCAACACTCTTAATGGCTGAGAATTTAAACCCGTTTAGCTTGGCACATTTGGAGATAGAATCAACAGCTTTCTGTAGATATCGGCATGCAGATATAGCGTCGTAAGTAGTGCAGTAAATGGCCAAATCACCCAAGAACAGTGAAGCTCGAACAGGCCCTGGAACTTCATCCAAGATGCTATTTATGGCAACAGCAAAGAGGGTCACACTGATAACGCTCCCTTGTGGAACACCTTCCTCTTGTCTAAAGGGGGAAGATAGAAAGTTCCCTACTCTAACTTTTATAAATCTCTCTGATAAGAAAGAATGGTTGAACCGAATTAAGTTGCCCACCCATTTTCTGTAGTTGTTTAAGAATTCCATAATGCCAAGTAGTATCATAGGCTTTTTCCAAATCAAAGAAGGCCCCTATTGTCCGACATTGATTGACAAAACCCAGCTTAATTTGGTTGGAGAGTCTCATAAGTGGGTCGAGGGTCAATCTATTTTTACGAACCCCAAATTGGAAAGGAGAGGGAAGCTTATTTGATTCTAAGTGCCATACCAAGCGAAAATTTATCATTTTTTCCATTAACCTGTAAACACAGCTTGTTAGTGCTATAGGTCTATAACTTGTAGTTTGTTGGTGATCATTATTTAGTTTTGGAATTGGGATTACGACGGAAATTTTCCAGGATCTCAGCATAATCCCATTCTCCCAAATCTTGTTAATAAACTTAAAAAGGTAGCTTTTGGACTCTTCAAGTAACTTCGTAAGCATTATATATAAAATAGTATCTTCACCAGGAGAAGTGTCATCCGTTGAAGAGAGCGCTTCATGTAGTCCTTGAAGAGAAAATTTTGCATTGTATACCTCCCGGTCATCACCAGATAGATTCAGATTGACCTGAGTGTTCCTGATTCTTTGGAATTCACTAGAATAGTTATTAGGGCTAGAAATATTGGAGAAATGTTGCCCAATGATTCAGCTACATCTGAAGGGTTTTCAACGAGGTTATTTCCTACTCTTAAAGAGGGAGTTTTTGGTGACACAAACTTCCCTGCAAGTTTTCGTACCTTTCTCCATACAAACCTTGGTGGTTTCGAGTTAATTCCATTTATATAATAAACTCAAGAGTCTTCCTTGGCACGTCATGCCACTGGATACCCTCGCCCAGGTACCAAAAAAAATATACATAATAAAAGTTAACTCGGGGCTGTCTCAGAAATCATCAAATACACCACATATGAAGGCTACTTGTTGTCCTTTGGGCAGCCAATGTCTATCGTATCTAAACTTAAAAAACAAACAACAATCACTGCCACGGCTGTAATTCTAATGAACCGTTCACTGTAGAGCGCATCTCTTCACATCTTGAACTAATTTACTGGACGGCCTGCAACTGCACAAGCCCATGACGAGTGTGGTGCATGTAAATCCTTTGCGTAGAAATGGACATCTCAGAGCGAAAGACAGTGATTGTAGATGTCCCGCCTGTTGTCACCAAAATGGCTATGGATCCTCTTACGAAGGCGAAGGCATGGAAGCTTGCAGGCGTAAAACTGATGGCTCCCATATCCAAAATGTATCAGTTGTGGCTCATAGAAGTAATTCTGTGGCAGTGCTATGAGGAACTGGTGTGTAACGTAAGTCAGTCATGTCGTTGGTCAATAAAAAAGAAGACATCAACTCTACCACTAACAAACTGTCACTGCAAAAAAAGTTGTCATAGACCAACAAGCAATTGTTTCCAAAATCAAACAGCTATAGACTGGAAAACTGTCCATCAAATATCACTACCCGAAATCAATGTGCTAAAACTGAATGTGTTACAAAACTTCTGAATAAACCACTACCTAAAAAGTAAAAAAAAAAAAAAAAAAAAAAACGAATTCATAAAAGTCGACTCCAACACCTTCAAGAGAAGAAAAGAGACTGAAACCTCATCCATGAAATATAAATACCGACAATGTCGAAACCAACAACCACCACCTGAATATATAAAACTGTAGCACGTTAAAATAAAAAAAAAACAGCCCCTGTAAATCAGAACAAAACCCCCAAACAGGCAATTACAATATAATATAAAACTTTCCACTCCCCCCAAAACAACTTTTAAAATGTCAATAAACTGTACGGGACTTCTGCGTCATGTTTTACATCAACTATCTCCAAAAAAAAATTATAGAACCCTAAAAAAAGCGCGAAAAAGACGATCAGTAAACCACTTCAACAAAAAAGAAAATGACAAAATTACACTAAATAGCCGCCAATGCGCAGAGACAAAAAAAAACACAAAAAACCAGACTAAATTTACACAACCAAAGTCCATAAAACTCTACGGACAAGTGTCCTCCCACGTTCAAAACCCCCAATTTAGTTCCTGGGAAACCAGCAAATATATATATATATATATATATATATATATATATATATATATATATATATATATATATATATATATATATATATATATATATATATATATATAAAAGAATAAAAGTACAAAAGAAAAAGGAGAGAAAAAAAGAAATTAACCTATAAGTTTCCCTTTAAACTGTCCTCTTGATCTTAGATATTTATGTCAACCTGGACAATCCTGTTTTTTCGTCTCGAACAACAAACCTATCCCCCACCTTTATTTCTACAACCGAAATGGACCCTCAAACTTAGGCCCTAATTTATAATTCAGCTGATTCCTGACATTTATTTTCACAAAAACCCAATCACCAACAGCAACCTTAACATTATCAGACTTAAAATTGCTCCTATCAACCATTTCCTGCGTCTTCAACTCAAGATTCTTAGCAAGGCGTGCATGCAGTATCTCTCCTTAGCAGTAGAAACCAACGATCTATCAGTATCATCACAACGAGACGGAATGGATAACAAATTGAATGCGCCTCATGCTGGATAACCAAAGAACGCCTCAGAGGGAGACATCGCAATAGTATCGCTAGCTACAGTATTAATGCTATGCCAAACCTGTGTGATATACCGATCCTTATTCACATCAGTACCCCCTACAGTGATTCTGAGAGCTTCAATTACCTTCCTATTGGCCTGCTCACATAACCCATTGGCTTCTGGTCTATACAGAATAATAGTTACTTTCAGAATTGCCATAACCTCCGCAAGACACTCTAACATCTTATTCACAAATTCCCTTCCATTATCTGTAATAATAAGTATCTCAGGAACCCCATAACGACAAATAAACCACTCAAAAAACACAGCTGCTACTTCCTCCGCTGTCTTATGCTTCAAAGGGAAAGTCTTTCTACAAACCTAGTTAATTCGTCCACAATAAACAACAAACGTCTGTACCCATAAGCAGACTCACAGAAATTGGAAAGTATGTCCATATGGACGCGCTGAAAGGGTCTACTGGGGATAGGAAACGAACTCAGTTTACACAAAGTACCCCTCACTGGCTTCCATGCATTGCAAACTGAACATCCCCTCACAAAATCCTCCAGTGATGTGAGCATGTTCTTCCAAAAAAAACTTCCCCCATACATTGTGATACATCTCAAAACCCAAATGTGGACTACCAAACCTACAATGAACAATATCCAAAACTGTATGTACTAGGGTCTTTGGGACAACTATCTGTGTTGTATTTCCTTTATCCTCACTACTCCTAGCTTATATTTAATTTTCCTAACTAAACAATTATCCTCTAACTCTAGACCCACAAAAGGCAACTTATAACCCTTTGTAACCAATTCCCCTCTAAGAAATGCCTTTGTGTCTGCCAAAATTTCATCCTCATCCTGTTTAGCCTTCACTAAACTAATATCCCAGTCAACGCAATCCCACATACATAACATGCATGAGAACCATCAGGGTCATAAAAAATCCTACTAAGGGCGTCATCTACAAAATTATGTCTACCTTCTATATACCTAAGCTTGGCGTCAAAATCCCTAATTGTCAAAAATCACCTAGCTCTCTTAGGAGAAAGATCAGGCTTATTAAAAAGATCCAACAACGGCTTATGATCTGTAATAACCTCAACTTTGTTGCCCAACAATAGCAACTTAAAATGAACCAAACTAGACACTACCGCAAATGCTTCTTTGTCCATCGTGCACATAGATATCTCATTACTCCCTTGCGTCTTAAACTTCCTACTGTGGAACGAGATAGGATGCAATTTACCCTTAAATTTCTGCATAAGGCAAGCTCCTATGCCATCGTGACTGACGTCTGTCACCAAAGTGAAAGGTTTCTCGAAATATAGAAACTTCAGCACCAGGGGACTCATTAAAGCCTCTTTAGTTTTCTGAAAGGCCAACTGTTGCCTCTCACCCCACACAAACTGTACACCATCCCTCGATACGTCTGTCAACGGAAAAATCCCGCCACGCCCAAGAA
Source organism: Macrobrachium rosenbergii (assembly GCA_039081455.1). Taxonomy (NCBI): domain Eukaryota; kingdom Metazoa; phylum Arthropoda; class Malacostraca; order Decapoda; family Palaemonidae; genus Macrobrachium; species Macrobrachium rosenbergii. The sequence continues at coordinate 9,851,415 of JANJGK010000027.1, read as the reverse complement.
AGAACGAATCTGCTGCTTATTTTTAGGAGTATGAAAACCCACGATCGCCCAAACCTTGTCCCCAGTTACCCAGACAATTTCCTTAGAAATAACATGACCCAAATATACTATCTGCTTCTTCAAGAAATTACACTTGGCTAATTTAATTTTCAAACCCACTAATCTAAGTCTCCTAAGGACCAAATGTTCCTCTGCAGAATCAATGACAATCAAGATGTCGTCCATATAGATGTAAATAGACTTCTCTAACAATCCATGCAAAACTGTATTTATTAGTCTCGTAAAAGTCTTAGGGTTACTCAACAAACCAAACGGCATCTGCATAAGTTCATAACGTCCCTTCGGCAAAGAAAAATCAGTATACTTGCGACTCTCCTCACTAAGAGGAACCTGCAAAAACCCCTGCATCAGATCAGTTGAAGAGCAGATATTTTTATCCCCGATTTCTAAAAACAAATCCAGCAAACATGCCACAGGATAGCGGTCCGGGATCAACTTATCACCCAACTTACGAAAATCCACACACATACTGAGCCATCCTTCTTAGGCACTGCTGATAATGGAAAATCTACCTGTTCCCTAATCTTAAAAGGAATCCTGTATGAAGGGACAAAAATAGGCCTAGTCTCATCCTCCAAATGAACCTTGTGTTCTAATACATTAGTTAACCACAACTTATCCTCTTTAAGAGCAACAGTATCTGCAGACTCAGCCAAAACATTTTCCACCCCCTCTATATACTCTTTATAATCATCATTAGCTAAATGATCCCTAAAAACTGCCTCCTAACCTGTAATTCTGCCTCTGAAAATTCATTGTTGTCCCCTACAATACCAACCGAATTATTGTCATCAACCCAATCTTCAAAATCTGCCACATATGTATCCTTCTGATATCTCTGAACTGAATCATCACAGTTTAGTAATTCTACCCAAGCAACCCCTGCATCAGACACACTGCTTATAGAAACTATACTCACTACTCCCTTGAGCTTCTTGCTACCCTCACTCACACAACCCTGACTGGGCATTTTCACATTTTGCACTTGGACTTTCACCAGAGCAACCTACTTGGGCCCAAGATCACATCTTCAGATAAAATACCTTTATAACACTTCTTCCCCTCAGAAACGTATTTAGTATCAACCCGCAAGCTGTTATCAACACCAATCCCTTATCATGATCCCCTTTAATGTTATTACTTTCCTCGTACGTGACGAAAACCACCAGGTACCCCAACAGTTATACCGCCACCCCTGTATGAACTGTGATTCTGTTTTGCCAGCACGCCAGATGACCCAATAACAATGTATTCCACAAAGAAGCCTCTTGTAAAACCAAAAATGGCTCTATAAAAACTTTACTTCCCAAGCAGAAACAAATGCCCGTGCAACCCAAAACACTCAACCTATTTGCTTGAACATCACACACTGTCTCTTCAGTAGGCCTCAAACAGCAATCAGAAAACATCGATCAATATAAATCATAATTCATCAGATTAACAGACGCAGCGGTATCCATAAATCCCGAGACACTGTCACCATGCACAGACCCTCTCACAATTGGCTTCGGCTCCGGGGCCTCAGCTAGAAGTCTAATATGACAGGAACAATTCACTCCTTCCTTTTTGACTGATCGGCCTCCCTAAAATTTTTGCCGATCACTAGATCCCCTTGAGAACCCCCCCAACCCCCCACTTGAGGAGCTTTCTTATCTGAGTTACCAAAACTCTGAAATGCAGGTCTAACATTATACCGTTTAAGAGACAGACAAGACCGCCAAGGGTGATCAGAATTCTTACAGCTGCCACAATATTTAACTCAGCAAAACCTCTTAATGTGTCCCTGCATATTACAATTAAAACAACGAAACTGTGGCATCTGATCCACAACTTCCTATCGCCATCAACTATGGCAAAAAGGCCACTGGAAGCCACATTAGGCTCTCTGTCAATTTTAGCTCTCCCACAGCAACCGCCGAGAGCAAAGGCTGAATCCCCTTGTGACAGTTTCTTTGCTACCCCATCAAAAAACGTACTATCAACCGTCGGGCATTTCGACATATGCTTACGAACCTGAGAAAAAATTAATGTCTCATCAGACATAGGGTCTATAACCTTGTCAGAACCGTCCACTATAGCATCAGGGACATCATTTAACATCCAAGCAAATTGCAACAATTTATGAGGGTTATCCAGGGCGATAGTGTCAAACAGCGCCCATGGAGACCCTTTCAATTTCCCCACAAACTCTCCCGCAGCATCGAAAAGTTGAGAACTCAACTCAACAACAGACTTCTGGCCCGTCCGGATTTTAAAAAACCCTTTAAACTATGGACTGAATCTCCGTACTCCACAGCACCATAGGGTGTCCTAAGAAATTCTTGGAGACCTGACCAAGTCTCGCACCTGGCGAATTGATGACTGCAACAACGATGACCTAAATCACCTTAGCTTCCCTAAATGCCTCTATGCCATTCTTAATCCCCTTAGCATTTAGAAAATTGTTAACATTCTAAATAAAAATCTACAATGGTTGAGAAAGAACACCGTCCACGAACCCTTGGAATGGATGAATCCCTGATGTGACCGTTGTGATTTTATGAAGTAAAGTCTGATCATGGTCCCCTCCAGCCATTTTCCCAGTTTTCCCCTTCGTAAAAAGCTTTGCTAACTTTTTACCCTTCCTGAAGGGCATAGCTTAACTCCCTCTTGGCTGATCACAAATGCAAAAGTTCCCAACTCAAGTGGAAGGATACCCTCAAAAAAAAGGAAAACATTTATTTCCCACTCAGTAGAAAAAAAACTAAAGAGTAAAGACAACTATAAACAAAAGAAACGATTCTCTCCAAAAGTTCCCACACACGGAGAACCCCACAATGTTAATATCCCTTTACGCCAACATTTAACACCCAGAATCAAAAGGAAGAATTATTTAAACCCACAATCAATTCATAACCCCACGGAAAAAAAAAAACACAGATGGGCCGTGCGCACAGCTGACCGCAAAGAAGGTCAAGATGAACACCGAGTCTTCAAGGATAAACAAACAAAAAACAAAAACAAAAAAACACACCATCAGCCCTCCACGAAAGAAAACGCATTTTCTTTACTTGAGGGTACTCAAGTAAAGAAAATGGGACTTAAGCAAATGAACGAGCGAAGAGACAGAAGGAGAAGAAAGAAAAATTGTTCCCTTCCCCCCCAGGGCAAAAAGTCTCCCCTCTTTTCCCAACAACACCTTCCTTTCCAAAACCAAACAGAAAAATCGCTGAGGGCAAAATCTCTGAGACGCGTCCTCTTCTCGACCTCAGTTGCCAAGGCGGAAATCGCATAGTAAGCACACACTCCCAACTCTGGCCCCAGTTACAACACTCCTGTAGGGACTGGAGATTGAGTGACATGCTGGCTGGGTGTTTACTGGTTTATTGGTAGTTCCTTACTGAGATGAATGTACAGAATCTTTGAAGATGTTATCGACGTGTGCGAGCGGTAAAGTAGCATCTACACACAGACAGGTAAAAACAGGTACAGATTCGGGCATCTGTGTTTGTCGGCAGACAAACAGATGGCGACATTGAGAGACATGATTAACATACAGTGATGAAACATATATCAATGGAAAGGCCAGGAAATTCCACATGCGCCAATTGCATGAGATTCAAGACAAATTAATGAATACAATGCAGTAGCATAATATATGTGAAATGGCGGGACGTTGGTCGTCTTAACAAACAGAGACATACATACAGTTTGATACAGAAGATTCAATGGAAAATTATGAGTACATGATTGGAATGCTTGCATGGCAATGCAAGTAATGGTGATTGTACATAAATCAAGACAACAATGGTTAGGGAGAAACAGACGGAAATATTGTATGGTTGAAGTCGCGTTCCGTTAGAGAAAGAAAACGAGATGCTCTTGTTTTGTCTTGTTCACTCCGATGGATGACGATTGACGAACGCACGAACACACACGTGTTTGGAAGAGACGGTGTCGGGCTCTTACACTCCCTTACATACGCGCACGTATGTGACCAAAATAAAACATGTACGTATGTAACAAACAAACAAAAAAAGTTTAAAACAAAAGTATGCAATACCGGCCAAAAAAAAAATCATAACCAGAAAAAAATGCCGCTGACTCATAACATGTGATAACAGACATTCGCGTCGTATTCCTGAATAAAAAAACACACACAATAACAGAAGAGATCAAAGGACCAAGGCGATAACTGAACGCTTATGGACGCCCCTGCCTGACAACAACGGTGCGAAATCTTTCCACCAGAGAAAAAAAACACCCACTTGTCTGCACAGAAATGCGCTTGCGCGTACTTAACACGCACAAATGGTCGAGATAATGCAATTAAACACAATGCGCACACTAAACTTCCCCGAACACGCCCCAAGATAACTTAGAGTCCAGTATCACCCATAAGAACGCAATAAACGCCGGCCCGTGACGCATAACTAAACACACAAGAAAGACTGACCAGGCAGTATCTTGCAGACCTCACCCGGAACAGAACTGCTTAGAGCCCAGTGGTTCTCAACCAGGGGGGAATTCCAGACTTTTAGTATTACAGTATATGCATATTATTTAGAATGCACCTTTTGAGGCGGACAATTGTGGAAAGGGTGGGAGGGGGTGACATCATGACATGGTGAAAGAGCGCATGGGCCAAAAAAAGGTAGAGAGCCACTGGCTTAGACCATCAAAAACCTATTCTCGGACGCCAATATTGCCAACCTACCAGAGCCGAACATCACTTATGTAATCGACCTATCTGTTCGGAAGCGTAAACCACAACTTATTACTGATTATCTATCTATTTTCGATGCCACCACCTATTACGACCTCGAAGAGGTCGTTAATTCTTACCTCGAGAGGTATCTCAGTAGCGTTGGCCAGAGCCAATACCGGGCAGAGCATCTCAACTCTCTCTCTCTCTCTCTCTCTCTCTCTCTCTCTCTCTCTCTCTCTCTCTCTCTCTCTCTCTCACCTTGCATCCAACAAAGACTAAGGCGCATTGAATTAAATGCCGTGTTATAAAAACTAGACTATTTGGAAATTTAACGAAAGCATAACTGCATAATCTAAGTCATAAATTATGGTCTCTCACAATCAAAGGAAACTATTGACTCAAATCGATCGAATGAAAATTCCCAGAACAAAAATCACCAGTGACAGGCATTCCTGTCACCAAATAGTGTATCAATCCGATGGACATGATCACTCTAAAAATAAATGTCACATAGTAAGGTGAAATACACCATTCTCATATATTCAATGTCTTCACAGGACCCAACCAGAATTCCTATTAAGAGAAACACAGTTCTTGTTAAACCCTGGTTCATGGTGCGTAAAAAAACATGTGAAACATAAAATTTAAAAAAATGCATAATAAAATATTCAAAGAAAAGAGAGTTCTATATTATATATATATATATATATATATATATATATATATATATATATATATATATATATATATATATATATATATTAATATTATATATTATATATATATATATATATATATATATATATATATATATATATATATATATATATATATATATATATATTGTCAGTAAATTGATTTGTTTTGAATAAGCCACTTTGGCAGTAATTATTCTTTTGGAACGTAATGACCCTGTTTCCTCCTCCCCGACATTTCTGACTTGTTGTTTAGTTTTAATTACAATGAGCTTGTTTTATTTTCACGTGTGGTTTTGGCTTCTCGTCCGGAGCTGTATTCGGCGCTGTTTCTCGAGGACGGAGAGAGTTGTTTTCTGGACCATTATCATTGTGGGAGCCTGCCTGATTTTTGGATTACGATACCTGCCTTTATTCAGCTGCTGCTGTCCTCCTTTGGGAGATTGATTTATTTATTCAGCTTCGCCCTTGGTCCAGTAACACTGCCAAGGGGACCTCTCTGCCAACTGGTAAGGTGTGATTGCCTGTCGGACGGCCGTGTCCGTTGATCGTCTTGCGACGTTAAAGTGATTATTTCTCCAGTCTACGCCCTTGGTTTAATTATTAGCCAAGGGGACCTCTCTTACATTTGGTAAGGTCTCAGAATATATATTATTCCTCTCGACCCATGATTTGAAGGCTGCGTTTGCCTCTACTACTGTTTTGAGGTCACTTAAGGGAAGCAGTTTATTTTTTTTTTTTTTATAATTGTTTAGTATGTAATAAGTTAGGCTATTCTGTCTTTTCGACATTCTATTACTTTCAGGGCCCTCTCTTTAAAGTGTAATTGTATAGTCTATCTTAATTTGGAGTAAGAGTGTCTGTTATTCGATGTTTTCAGTGTGTGATTGATTTTGGTGTTTATTTAATGTATTTTGTAAGAGGCTCAGTGGTCATTTCTTTCTAAAAAGTTTGTATTAAATATTAAGGTTTTATTTTCAGCTTTTACTTATCCTCCTTGATTCCATCTCTGTACACTCTGTTGCGGCCATTCCACCTATTGTGGACTTGGTCGTTTGTGACTTTATTTGTATTTTAAGAGACTTGTGTATGTTTGATGGGCGTGGGCCCATAACAATATATATATATACACACACACAAACCAGCAAAGACAACAAGTCCACCAACTCATCTGCTGCTATACTTATAAATATAAAGAAACCAGACAAAGAAAGATCGCAAAGCGTCCCTTCAGCAACATCCAATGGAAGCCGAGGAGAGCATCCGAGGTAAACGAAGCCTATACAAGCACCGAATGCTTGTGTGTGCTTGTGTTTGTGTGCGCGTCTGGGTATGTGCCTGTAACGCATGCAAAAGCAGCAGCATCAGCCATGAATGGATGTGCCCTGATGAAGTCGATAATGGAGACCGAGATGTGAAAGGAATTCAAAAGAGGAAGAAAGAAATGACTCTGGCAATGAAGGCGATTGGGGAAAGCAGGAGAGAGTATGTTCTAAAATTCCCCTTCTCTCTCTCTCTCTCTCTCTCTCTCTCTCTCTCTTTGTGTGTGTATAGATATGCACGGAGACAAGAATGAAAAGATTTGTATGCAACGTGAACGTGAAACAAAAGATGGATTTTTTTTATGTTTCTGGCGGGTACGCTTTCTTTCATAAATATTGTAACGTTGATATTCAGAAACTCTCTCTCTCTCTCTCTCTCTCTCTCTCTCTCTCTCTCTCTCTCTCTCTCTCTCTCTCTCTCTCTCTCTCTCTCTCTCTCTCCATATTTTTCTCATATGATTGTGCGCTTTCTTTCGTAAACATCATATCATTGATATTCAGAAACTGTCTCATCTCTCTCTCTCTCTCTCTCTCTCTCTCTCTCTCTCTCTCTCTCTCTCTCTCTCTCTCTCTCTCTCTCCTGGAATATGAGAGAGAGAGAGAGAGAGAATGAGAGAGAGAGATTTGTGGGGGAGGTGAAAGAGAAGAGATTAAGACTATTATGCATTATGCTTGATCATTCCTTTTCACGAATCGTGCTTATTTGGTGGAAGCAGCATTTCTCCCACAAAGTCTCTAAGGGATGCAAAAATTCTCCTTCAAAAGCAAAGGACCTCTGCAGTATAAGCAAACGAACTACATTGCTTACCTGTAATGTAAATTGAATGTCTAGATGTGGTAGGAAATTCATCAAACAAAAACATCATTCCCTTAGGCCACATGAACATTCTCGTTACTTAGGAAAAGTTTGTTTGCTACACAATTTGAAGAGTGTCATTCAGAAACGGAAATCATATGTATAGATCCTTCGGATAACTGCTATGGGCAGAGTGAGGAAATCCTCCCCCTGAGGAAACCAAAGTGAGTAAGGAGGTCTCATTACTGCCTTCATAACCACTTTGGTCGTCGATCTCTCTCAAGACTGAAGAGTATTATCCATCACACAGCTAATTTAAAGAGAGGACCCACCTATTATTCCCTCGCCTCTTTCTATTGGCATCTACAAATTCCTCTTAGCCCAGAGAAGGGACAAATTAAGTCCCCACTTCCTTCGTCTTCTTTCTTTTACACGATGACGTAACTAATTTTGTAAAGTAAAGTTTTTTAATGTTTTCAAAATCTTTGTTTGAAAGTTTCATTCACCGGCTGCTTTGGTTCATGACTGATGTATTGTTGATGTTTGGTAGAAAACTGTATCACACCTAAACACACACAAAAATACACTTATACAAATATATATATTCATATATATATATATATATATATATATATATATATATATATATATATATATATATATATATATATATATATATATATATATATATACTGTCACGATGCGTATCAAGTACCTGGTTACTACACACCTAATCTCAAGATTCAAAAATATACCTCACTTCAGCCAGATACCTGAACTCTCATAACATTAATTGTTACGACTGAGTACTCTAAAGGTAACAGTGATCCCTTAAGAAAAACTTATTTATTACTTGAAAAATCAAACTAAGTTGATGTTATGCAGTGAATAAGTATGAGGTTCACTGATCGGGATTATGAAAGAGAGAGAGAGAGAGAGAGAGAGAGCGAGAGACGATGTTGATAGTTTAAAATGATGAGCCATGAGACCAAGTAAATTGAAGACTAACCATAACAAACCTCCAAGATGTGGGAAAGGAAGGAGGCGCTAGAGGAATCAAAAGGTCAGCAAAATTGACCTGATTTGTCCTTGCCAAAAGTGGGAGTTAAGATTGAACCATTAAGAGTAAAGTAGACGTCCTCAAGGAGGCGGAGTTTTATTCAACATAGGTCCAGAGTTCATTCTGATCAATTTTTAGTCAGAGTTAGCTTAAATCCCTTTAGAATAAGATTGTGTCACTCGCTCCTCTCCGACATCAAGAAATTTATAAGTCCAGTGTGGCTGGCCATGTAAAATAGTTTAGTGTTAAGAATAAAACTTATGAAAAATAAGTGCCCGGCGAATACTTACCCTACTCCTGAAATAAAAAAAAAAAAATCATTGTGAACCAGAACTTACCGAGTCCCCTACGTTATTATCAAGTGAAAGTCTACAGACAGAAACGGAGTCATTCATATGTGGTGCAACGCAATACAAATAAAAGTGCACCGCATAACAAAAATAAATGGTGGCAGCGGTGGGATTTCGCCCAGCGCACATTTGAAAAACATTAAAGTTCACGACCCTAGAAAAATTTACAGAGAGTGAGCAGTGACGGTGCTAAAACTAACTCTCAATTTAACAGCGCAAATAATTTCAAGACAGTCTTCATCAACTAAACATCAATACTGTAGCAGAAGGGAAACGAAGCAGAACGCAATATTCCACGAACCAGCGAAACTCTTTGCGTCGATCGGAGTGAAAAATTGACAGCGGTAAATCTCTGCCTAGTTTGAAACTTCCGAACGTTCGCATAAGATCAACAAGAAATTCAGTTTAATAATTGTATATGACCATAATAAGAACAATAGTAATAATCACGGCATAGATCAGCGGTGATTTTTATAAGATAACGAAATTTACGAAAGAAAGCGGCAACTCGAGGAACAGGTCGCCTCGAGTCAGCACTGAATGCAACAAGTGCCGGAAGACCAAAACAAACTGTGTTGGCGGACGTATAAAAGTCACTAATATCTATGTCAGTTCAGTGAACTTTTCTATCGTGTACGGACTTAAATACACGAAATTCCCAAAATTTTTGGTCGCTAAAGGGGAGACTTAGCGAAAGGTAGCGGTATCAGAGCAGCGACGAAGACGGCGACGAACGAGAGCGGAAGACGGCGACGAACGAGAGCGGAAGCAATCGGAATGGCGATACAGTTTTAGAAGTCAACGCGTTGATGACCGCCTCCGGAGAAAGGAAGTAACGCCTTCAATCCACAATTTGGAAGGATTCCAAATTTTTTTCTTCGACAAATCCAGCAGGTACGGACTGGAAGTCGGCCGAGCTGTACCGATTATCGCTGGGAAGACGAAGACAATTGCGCTCAAGTGCAATCAGCGCGATCTTCAAGTGCAAGGCGACACGAAGCTAATTGAATAGTAAACATTCATTCCTAGTATCGGGGAATTATCAAGAGAATTTTTTTTTTCTCTGTGAATTAAATTTTTTTTTTTGTGTGCGTGGAATTTTTACATAATTATTTTTTCCCTGCAGTGCGCAAATAATTTTTTTTAACATAAATAATTTAAGTAAATTATTTTTCTTTTGAATAATATTCTGAATAATATTTCCTTATTGTTGTACGAAGGAAATAATTTTTTTTTCTCATATTTAGTAATTTTTTCTTACAAAATAGAAATTTTCGTTCACTTGGTGATAGAGACAATACTGTTTAAATTATTCTATCATAATACATTTTTATTGTTATACACTTGGCGCAGCATTTTGCAGTGGAACCCAAACAATTGTACACATAAGACTAATATCAGACTTTTTCAGATTGTGAGAGTCCTATGAAGGAATGAGTTAGGAAAAATTTGAATTTTTTTTGTATAGAGGGATACAGTCAACTCAGCAAACATGCAATTGAAGTAAGTACCTGCTTCTCAAATTTTTTTTTCATTCAATTTTTCATTCTTGGAATCATTGAATATTTATGAGTTAATATGAATGAATCTTTTGATGAAGTAATTGCCCGACTGCAACAGACAAGAGGCGAAGACCAGACTCCATATAACCTAAGACCTGTACCTGAACGACTTTCTAGACCAATTGATCCTAGTAATACTAGACCCAGACGTTCTCGTAGTCAAGGTCCCCCACTTAGTTTACCGAGTGCGCCTAACCCTTCAGTTGTAACCACTAACCCAATAACTTCCATTGTACCTAGAAATTACAACATGGCGCAAGCCGCCGTAATCACCCAAGCCACTAGATTTTGTGGAACGATAGACCCAAGTAATGTAGATAAAGGTAGATTAGAAGAATATGGTGTAAATCGATGGATAGCAGACACAGAAAGCAGAATTTCAGCTGCTGGTATCACAGATGAGAGAAAGAAAATAAATGAAGCACTCTTGTATGTTAGTATGGAACATGGTGATGCACATACAGTTCTTCATTCAGTACTTTTTAGGAATATTACTCTGTTTAACGAATTCAAGAAACAGTGCTTACAATTTTGGCAACCAGAAGCACAGAAAGATCCATGGTACAACATAGGAACTTTCCGTCATCAGAAATATGAGGGAAATCACTTAGTTTTAGCAACTAGAGTAGAAGCAGCTATAGATAGAGTGACGACAGACATGAAAGCTGTAAGAATTGTTGTTGGAAGGAAGGATGACTTTGATGATAATGAAACAGATTTAGCTAGTATATCCAAGGTACTCAGATATATGTCATTAGGACCAATCTACGATGCTTTGGGTAAGGAAGAAAGAGTAACCTTAAAGAAGTACTGTGATAGGAAGCCAAATGATGGAATTGTACAAACTTTGATGTACATAGAAACATTTGATGATTGATTTTTTTTATTATACAATTTATGATTTTTTAATAACAATCAAATATGTTCATGTGTGAATTTTTACCAAGTTATCATGATTGATAACCAGAGAGTAATAGGCATTTGATATATTTACTTTGCCATATTTTTTTGCATTTATTTTGAGTATTTGATATATAAATTCATACTTATTTGTGTTTAGCACTATGATGCATTATAATATTTTTTGCATTTATTGCTTGTTAATAGAAATTATTGACATTGAAATAATTGACTATAGTCAAGTTTTTCTTTGAATGTATATTATAGGCATTCATATAATTTATTTCCATGCACCTACTTACATGACTACTTTATTCAAATTCGCATTACATTATTATTGCTAGGTTTACCTTAGTTGGTTGTCTTAGAATTAGTTTTTGTAATGGTTTTGTATAATGTTGAGTTGATTATCTACTTCCATTGTAGTCAATGCAGGCAGGTGACCAAGTGATGTTATGCAGTGAATAAGTATGAGGTTCACTGATCGGGATTATGAAAGAGAGAGAGAGAGAGAGAGAGCGAGAGACGATGTTGATAGTTTAAAATGATGAGCCATGAGACCAAGTAAATTGAAGACTAACCATAACAAACCTCCAAGATGTGGGAAAGGAAGGAGGCGCTAGAGGAATCAAAAGGTCAGCAAAATTGACCTGATTTGTCCTTGCCAAAAGTGGGAGTTAAGATTGAACCATTAAGAGTAAAGTAGACGTCCTCAAGGAGGCAGAGTTTTATTCAACATAGGTCCAGAGTTCATTCTGATCAATTTTTAGTCAGAGTTAGCTTAAATCCCTTTAGAATAAGATTGTGTCACTCACTCCTCTCCGACATCAAGAAATTTATAAGTCCAGTGTGGCTGGCTGTGTGAAATAGTTTAGTGTTAAGAATAAAACTTATGAAAAATAAGTGCCCGGCGAATACTTACACTACTCCTGAAATAAAAAAAAAAATCATTGTGAACCAGAACTTACCGAGTCCCCTACGTTATTATCAAGTCATTCATATGTGGTGCAACACAATACAAATAAAAGTGCACCGCATAACATTATCAGAATATGTGTGAGGTATCAAAAATTAAACTAGAAATATTCTAGAGTAGAAGGGCATCACTCCATCAAAAAACTCTAACTGTTTCCCTGGTCTTAATTCACTTTAGCAAAACTAAAAGAACAAAACATGTTTATCACTTTGTCTTATGCACACACAATCAATCCTATTCACTGGTGATCAATAAATGAAACTTTTTCTAAAAATGTTAAATACAAAAAAAATTATTTTTAAATTCAAAGTTTATAACTAGAATTCACAATTAATTAGAATTCACAATCTGAAAAATTTATTATTACTTGAAAATAATATAACATTCAATTAATTCTTGAATTAAATTATAAAACAAAACTAATTCACAAACACTTTATCAGGAATTTAAATTAATCAAGCAAAATTTAAACTATCAAGAATTACTCAAGATTTAAAAAGAAAATCTTAAATGAATGAAATATTAAATTAAATCAATTATGCAATGTTAAATTACCAAGAAATATTTAAAATGCTACGTAAATAAATGTTACATCACAAACATAAAAAATGTGTAAATATAAAGAGATTGTAAATAGAAAAACACAAAAATACACATAAGATTTATCAATAATGATTTCACTCGTTCAAAAATTTCCTAACTTATCATACCATGGTATTAATAAGTAAAATTCACGTTACCTTACACAAACTTGTGAAAACCTCTGTAAATCACTTGCTGCAGCTGCGTTACCACAATACACACTTTTTACCAGGCGCCGTTACAAACTAAATAACTTTGCTAAATTCAGATCTCAAAAGTTAATGCTAATATGTGACCACAAAACACTACGTTAAAAGTAATCTCTTTCTAAGAACGAAAGAGAGAGAGGGAACCAAATCGACTGGTCTCAGAAATCAGAATGAAACAAATTTTAGAATTCCAGTAACACGTGAAACAATTACATGATGTCATTAAAGCATTTTGGGTACAAGATACAAAAGTTCTAGAAGCAGGGAGGTGACGTCATTAAAGCGTTTTGGGTGCGAGATACAATGGAGAAGCTTCTAGAAGGAAAGTTATGTCATCCCAGCAAAACGTTTTGAACGCAATCTTACAAAATATGGCGTACGTGACTCAACGCATGTAACAACATGAAATCACTCGTCTTGAGCCCGTATGGGATGAATCAACATTTGTTTTCAAAATCTGTCATCACTACCCAAAACAAAGCGCTCTCCCTTATCTCAACTGATGACAACTGAAATGAAACAAGCCCTGGTGGACACACACACGTGTTCACATACTACGCTTTTATCAAGAAAGATATTCGTTCCAAATTACGTTACTATTAAAATTATAATAACAATTCTAAATTATGCTATCAAGTTATTTAATCATTAGTTCTTTTGAGATCTGATGCCAAACTAAATATGGCACTTCAAAATTATAGGAGGATATACGTATTACAAGGCAATATCATGAAAATTACTTATCCCGGGTTTGAATCCAACGATTCACAATGGGATAAATAATCTGCTATGACATTATCTTTTCCTGAAATATGTTTAACACTTACATTATATGGTTACAGGCATAAAGACCACCTGGTCAGTCTCATATTATTATTTTTCATCTTATTGATGAATGAGATTGGGTTGTGATCCGACAACACTAAAATTTCTTCATTCCTAGGTCGGTTCACATACACTTCAAACTTTTTCAATACTGTGATTAATGCTAATGTTTCTTTTTCGATTGTTGAGTAAGTTTTCTGGTGCTTTTTCAACTTTGAAGACATGAAACATACTGGATGGAAGATTTTGTTGTTATCTTCTTGAAGTAGAACAGCTCCAATTCCACAGTCGGATGCATCAACTTGTATCACGAACTTTTTATTTAAGTCTGGAGCTTGAAGCACTGGTCTTGAAGTTAATATGGTTTTAACCTTCTCAAATGATTCTTGACATTCTGGAGTCCAAACAACTTTCTTTTAGGACTGGTTAAGTCAGTTAAGGGAGCTACTACGGCTGAGAAATTTGGAAAGAATCGGAGATAAAATCCAGCCATGCCTAAATATCTTTGTAGCTGTTTCCTTGTAGCAGGACGAGTAGCCTTACGGATACCTTCTACATTAGCATCAATAGGAGCGAGAAGGCCTTTTCCAACTTCAAATCCTAGATACTGTACAGTTACCTTTCCAAACTCACTCTTTTGTAAGTTGATTGTTAGTCCTGCTTCCCGTAGTTTCATAAACACTTTTCTTAATATCTTCAGATGTTCTTCCCATGTATTAAAATAAATCACAATGTCATCAAGGTATACACACACTCCTATTGATCCTAGTAGCTGATCCATCACTCGCTGGAATGCTGCAAGTGCATTCATCAGACCAAACGGCAAAACAGTGTATTGATACAGTCCAAAAGGAGTAATGAAAGCTGACAGCAACTTAGCATTCTCATCTAAGGGAATTTGATAATATCCTTTCAACAAGTCTATTTTGGAAAGAAATTTGTCTTGCCCAATATTATCAAGTAATTGATCAATAAGAGGCAAGGGATAATTGTCAGCCACACTGATGGAATTCAGTTTCCTATAATCAGTACACATCCTAAATGAGCCATCTGGTTTCTTCACTAACGCACAAGGAGAACTATAATGACTTGAACTGGGTTCTGCTAATCCATGCTGCAACAAATATTCAACTTCTTTCTTCAAAACATCTCGATGAAAAGGTGATAAGCGATAGGCTCTCATTTTAAAAGGTTTTCCATCTTCTCTAATCTTTATCTCATGCTTTGTCAGATTGGTACGCCTAGGTACATCTGCAAAAATTTCAGGGAAACTTTGAATCACTTCACTTAATTCACTACTTTGCTCAACACTCAGATGTTTTAGTTTATCTTCCAGATTTTCTAATATTAAAGAATTGTTCATCTTGTTTTCAGCTCCCAATTCGTAGCCATCATCGTCCTCTGTGAATGAAGTTGTCTGTGTTATTGACACTGTTTCCGTTTTAGTCTCTGAGAAGTAAGGTTTCAAAAGATTCACGTGTATCTTCCTCTGTCGTTTCCTTCTTCCTGGTGTTTTAATCACATAAGTTCGATCACTTAACTTCCCTATTATCCTATAAGGACCTTGAAACTTATTGGTAAGGGGAAATCTTTTCACTGGTAAGAACACTAGAACTTGCTGTCCAATACTAAAATTTCTTAGCTTAGTCTTAGCATCATATTTTCTTTTCATTTTCTCTTGACTTATTTTCAAATTTTCTAAAGAGAATTTTCTAATTTCTCTTAACCTTTTCCTAAAGTTCTTCGCATATTCTCCTTGGATTTCCTCTTGATTTTCTTCCCAATTCTCTGCCAGAATCTTCAATGGACCTGTAATGTCTCGACCAAAAATCATTTCATTTGGTGAACATCCCATACTTTCTTGATTAGCATTCCTAACTTCAAACAACATCAAAGGTAAACCAGTATCCCATTCTCTTCCTGATTCATTACAATACTTGGTTAACATACTTTTCAATGCCTGGTGGAACCTTTCCAAGGCTCCTTGAGTCTCTGGATGATAAGTAGTTGATAACTGTTGCTTTACTCCTAACAAGTTCATCACATCCTGGAAAAATTTTGAAGTAAAGTTCGTTCCTCTATCACTTTGCACAACTTCTGGTATTCCAAACTTGGAGAAAAACTCCACCAACTTCTCAGCAATTACCTTTGCACTTATACTTCTTACAGGAATCGCCTCAGGATACCTAGTCACTGGACACATTAATGTTAATAGATATTCATTTCCTTTCTTTGTTTTCGGAAGTGGCCCAACCACATCTATAATTACCTTGCTAAAGGGTTCTCCTCTAACTTCTATGGGTTGTAGGGGTGCTTTCTGAATGGTTTCATTCGGTTTTCCAGCTATCTGGCATGTGTGACACACTCTGCAAAATCTGCTAACGTCCTTGTGAAGTCCAGGCCAGAAAAAATACTTCATAATCTTCTCAACAGTCTTCCTGATTCCCATATGTCCAGACTCGTGCGCTACTGCTACAACTTGTTTCCTCAATGGATATGGAATCAAAATTTGATGATATTCACCCCATTCAGCATTTCCTGGTATATCTGCGGGTCGATGCTTCCTCATTAGCAATCCTTCCTTTAGATAATAACAGGTGGAGGTTTGTTGCATCTCTTCTTGATCAACAACTCTGAAGAACAAATCAGCCAACGTTGTATCCCTCTTCTGCAGTTTCATTAGCTTCTCTCTTGTCACTTGACCAACTTCAAGGGCTGAACTCTCCATATCTGCTAACTCTGCTTCTGTAGTTTCACTACTATGTTCAGGGACACTTTGACTACTCGGAGTCTCTTTAATAACAACAGGGTCCTCTTCTTGGGAAATCTCTTCATTACTAACACTAGGGGAAACTTCACTTTCCTGGAACAGCTCTTCTAAGCTTAAAGATCCGTCACTTGATTCTTCTGGTGCAGGTAAATCCTCAGTATTTTCACTTGCAGACATAGTTCTCTTCATACTCCTGGTAGTTACACAACTTGGAAACAGGTGGGGGTTATTCTTCTCTAAATCTACCGTAGGACTAACCCTTAACGTTATGTCTGTCACTATAGGACAAGGAACAAATGGTACACCACCAACTTCATTACCCAGTAAAACATGTACACCTTCAACAGCTAGTGAGTCCTTTACAGCAAAATCAACATTTCCTGTCACAAATTCACAGGACAAATGCAAGCGGCATATAGGAGTTACCTCTTCTCCTCCTATACCCTTCAAAATAACTGAATCTCCGGTGAGATTCTTCCCCAACTGTGGGTGATCACCACGAACTACCACACTATGGTTACTCCCCGTATCACGTAATACCTTGACTGGTACCTGCACACTTCCTCCTTGAGTTGTCAGCATACCTTCATAGATATATGGCTTAAAAGCCTCCAAGCTGCTCAGCCACTCACTGCTTGAAGTTACATTTCCACTGGTTGCTAAACACTCTGCTTGTTTAGTCTCAGTCGACCCCACACTGCTCTTCGTAGTTTGCTTCACCTGGTTACCTTTAACCACTTGACCACTGGTTTGGTCTGCTGTTGTGTCTGATAATCTCGGCTGTAGTGTCCTACTCTTCCACACTTGTAGCAGACAACGTTAGTCTTCTGTTTCTGTCTTGAAAACAGACTGGATGATGAGGATTTAACATTCAATTGTTGAAGGGTGTTACCTGGCTTTGTATTGGCGTAGCCACTAGGAGGATTTCCAGTTGTAATGTTCCTGAAATTTGGATGAGACCTGAAACCTGTGCGTTGTTGATTCTGGTACTTGACATTATAATTTCTTTTTCTAGAAATTATATTAAAGTCTTCACTTAATGTAGCAGCTTTGTCAAGTTTCTTAACCTCTCTCTCTCTTAAATAGGCTCTAATGTGTTCAGGAATTCCTCTAAGATATTGTTCTAGGACTACTAACTCCTCAAGTTCGTCCATAGATTTAACTTTAGCAGCCTCCAACCATCGTTTAAAACATCTTCTTACCTTGTAGGCATAATCCAAGAAAGTTATCTTGTCATCCTTTCTCAAAGATCTGAATCTTTCATTATAATATTCAGGGGTCATCTGGTAAACTTGTAGTACATTGTGTTTGAGTACCTTGTACTCTTTACACTGATCAGCTGACAAGGCTAAATAGGCACTTCTTCCTTTACCAATGAGAACACTCTGTAACAAGACCGACCATTTATCCTCTGGCCATCCCATACCTGAAGCCACTTTTTCAAAGTGATCAAAAAACTCATCTGGAGCTGCTTCTGTAAATTTTGGAATTAATTTCTGCACTCTTACTACATCAAATACAGAGTCTGAATTACCTTGAGTAGCGTTAGATGGTGTTACAGGTAATGTGGATCGAGCTTTTATTAACTCCATCTTCCTTTCATGTCTTGCTCTTTCTCTTTCCTCTTTTGCTCTTTCTCTGTCTTCTTCTGCTGCTTTTTCTTCTTCTCTTTCCTTTCTTTCTCTTTTCTCTCTATCTTCTCTTTCTCTTTCTGCCTGTATTTTCTCTCTTTCAGCCTGTATCCTCAGCTCAATCAAATTTTCTTCTGCTTCTATACGTCTAAGTTCTGCTTCTGCATCACTTTTCTTTCTTTTGCTCATGTTTATCTGTAAATTCTGCCTCAGTTGCATTCAACAATTCCTGTGCCTCTCTTAACTCTTCATCTACTTTACCAGAGTCCATCAATGCTTGGATTGCAATATATTTGATTTGTGCCTTAATCATACCACTAGACACATTACCCCAACATGCTACTGCTAAAGCAATCCACTGTGCCTTAGTCAGGTTGGATTCAGATAATTCTTGGATGGAAGGAGCTGCTAAAAACTTCTGAATATCGAACAGAGCCATTTTCTCTAAGTTACTCAACTAAATAATTCACAATACAAAGCAAAAAATAACTATGTGGTCACTCTCCTATCAAAATGTATCCCTAACACCACCAGTATAAACCATAAACCAGAGGGATATTTTGTTTTGTTCCACGGGTCTCTGGGCACCAAACAATATAATGTCACGATGCGTATCAAGTACCTGGTTACTACACAACTAATCTCAAGATTCAAAAATATACCTCACTTCAGCCAGATACCTGAACTCTCATAACATTAATTGTTACGACTGAGTACTCTAAAGGTAATAGTGATTCCTTAAGAAAAAATTATTTATTACTTGAAAAATCAAACTAAGTCTATCAGAATGTGTGAGGTATCAAAAATTAAACTAGAAATATTCTAGAGTAGAAGGGCACCACTCCATCAAAAAACTCTAACTGTTTCCCTGGTCTTAATTCACTTTAGCAAAACTAAAAGAACAAAACATGTTTATCACTTTGTCTTATGCACACACAATCAATCCTATTCACTGGTGATCAATAAATGAAACTTTTTCTAAAAATGTTAAATACAAAAAATTTATTTTTAAATTCAAAGTTTATACCTAGAATTCACAATTAATTAGAATTCACAATCAAAAATTTATTATTACTTGAAAATAATATAACACTCAATTAATTCTTGAATTAAATTATGAAACAAAACTAATTCACAAACACTTTATCAGGAATTTAAATTAATCAAGCAAAATTTAAACTATCAAGAATTACTCAAGATTTAAAAAGAAAATCTTATATGAATGAAATATTAAATTAAATCAATTATGCAATGTTAAATTACCAAGAAATATTTAAAATGCTACGTATATAAATGTTACATCACAAACATAAAACATGTGAAAATATAGAGATTGTAAATAGAAAAACACAAATATACACATAAGATTTATCAATAATGATTTCACTCATTCAAAAATTTCCTAACTTATCATACCATGGTATTAATAAGTAAAATTCACGTTACCTTACACAAACTTGTGAAAACCTCTGTAAATCACTTGCTGCAGCTGCGTTACCACAATAAACACTTTTTACCAGGCGCCGTTACAAACTAAATAACTTTGCTAAATTCAGATCTCAAAAGTTAATGCTAATACATGACCACAAAACACTACGTTAAAAGTAATCTCTTTCTAAGAACGAGAGAGAGAGGGAACCAAATCGACTGGTCTCCGAAATCAGAATGAAACAAATTTTAGAATTCCAGTAACACGTGAAACAATTACATGATGTCATTAAAGCATTTTGGGTACGAGATACAAAAGTTCTAGAAGCAGGGAGGTGACGTCATTAAAGTGTTTTGGGTGTGAGATACAATGGAGAAGCTTCTAGAAGGAAAGTTACGTCATCCCAGCAAAACATTTTGAATGCAATCTTACAAAACATGGCGTACGTGACTCAAACAACGCATGTAACAACATGAAATCACTCGTCTTGAGCCCGTATGGGACGAATCAGCATTTGTTTTCAAAACCTGTCATCACTACCCAAAACAAAGCGCTCTCCCTTATCTCAACTGATGACAATTGAAATGAAACAAGACCTGGTGGACACACACACACACGTGTTCACATACTACGCTTTTATCAAGAAAGTTATTCGTTCCAAATTACGTTACTATTAAAATTATAACAACAATTCTAAATTACGCTATCAAGTTATTTAATCATTAGTTCTTTTGAGATCTGATGCCGAACTAAATATGACACTTCAACGATCATTATCATTAAACATAACACCTGAAAAAAGTAAATATGTCAAAATTATAGGACATACGTATTACAAGGCAATATCATGAAAATACATATATATGACTTTTTATCACATCACCGTGATTCATATACAATCAGTAAGCTACAAATGTCCTTTAATATCCAATTCGCTCTACCTCGGAAATAATATATTTTCATATATGTTACCGAAGGGGAATTTTTTAGTTGATGATAAGTTCGTCGTCCCGTGGGCTCGAACCAGCGAAGGACAAGAACTCAGGACTATAGTGGACGCCTTTGCTGGTTCGAGCCCAAGGGACAACGAACTCATTATCAACTAAAAAATTCCCCTTCGGTAACATATATGAAAATATATTATTTACGAGGTAGAGCGAATTGGATATTAAAGGACGTTTGTAGCTTACTGATTGTATATGAATCACGGTGATGTGATAAAAAGTCATAATATGACTGCGTACAACAAATGCACTACATAGTCAACATGGCAGAGGTGGGTGGATATCGGCTCTAAATACAAACACCCGAGTTCGACGGGGATATGTAGATGGGAGCCGATATCCACTTATACCTCATTTGCTGGCCGTGTGGTTTAAGGTGTCCACTGTAGTCCTGAGTTCTTGTCCTTCACTGGTTCAAGCCCATGGGACGACGAACTTATTATCAACTAAAAAATTCCCCTTCGGTAACACATATGAAAATATATTATTTCCGAGGTAGAGCGAATTGGATATTAAAGGACGTTTGTAGCTTACTAGTTCTATATGAATCACGGTGATGTGATAAAAAGTCATAATATGACTGCGTGCGACAAACACACTACATGGTCAACATGGCAGAGGTGGGTGGATATCGGCTCTAAATACAAACACCTGAGTTCGACGGGGATATGTAGATGGGAGCCAATATCTACTTATACCTCACTTGCTGGCCGTGTGGTTTAAGGCGTCCACTGTAGTCCTGTTCTTTTCCTTCGCTGGTTCGAGCCCACGGGACGACGAATTTATTATCAACTAAAAAATTCCCCTTCGGTAACATATATGAAAATATATTATTTCCGAGGTAGAGCGAATTGGATATTAAAGGACGTTTGTAGCTTACTAATTCTATATGAATCACGGTGATGTGATAAAAAGTCATAATATGGCTGCGTGCGACAAACACACTACATGGTCAACATGGCAGACGTGGGTGGATATTGGCTCTAAATACAAACACCTGAGTTCGACGGGGATATGTAGACGGGAGCCGATATCCACTTATACCTCACTTGCTGGCCGTGTGGTTTAAGGCGTCCACTGTAGTCCTGAGTTCTTGTCCTTCGCTGGTTCGAGCCCATGGGACGACGAAGTTATTATCAACTAAAAAATTCCCCTTCAGTAACATATATAAAAGTATATTATTTCAGAGGTAGAGCGAATTGGATATTAAAGGACGTTTGTAGCTTACTGATTGTATATGAATCACGGTGATGTGATAAAAAGTCATAATATGGCTGCGTGCGACAAACGCACTACATGGTCAACATGGCAGAGGTGGGTGGATATCAGCTCTAAATACAAACACCTGAGTTCGACGGGGATATGTAGATGGGAGCCGATATCTACTTATACCTCACTTGCTGGCCATGTGGTTTAAGGCATCCATTGAAGTCCTGAGTTCTTGTCCTTTGCTGGTTCGAGCCCACGGGACGACGAACTTATTATCAACTAAAAAATTCCCCTTCGGTAACATATATGAAAATATATTATTTCCAAGGTAGAGCGAATTGGATATTAAAGGACGTTTTTAGCTTACTGATTGTATATGAATCACGGAGATGTGATAAAAAGTCATAATATGGCTGTGTGCGACAAACGTACTACATGGTCAACATGGCAGAGGTGGGTGGATATTGGCTCTAAATACAGGGTCAGGCAAAATGATCTGACACATTTGTAGGTTTAATAAAATGCAAATGAAGTAAAGAAACAAAAAAGTGTTTTTATTTTTGAAAAGTACATATAATGCCATTTTGTTTCATTATGTTTTAAAAATTAAATCAGTCAAATGGGATCCATTATTGTCCACACACTGTCGAAGGCGTTCACGAAAGTTGTCTGTAACTCGGCGGGTCATTTCATGTGGAATGGCAGTAATTTCTTGACGAATTGCATCTTTAAGTTGTTCAATAGATCGAGGGCGATTAATGCATACCTTTGACTTGAGGTATCCCCAGAGAAAAAAATCGCACGGATTTAAATCAGGTGAAGGGGGGGGGGGCGGCCAACCGATGTCACCACGCAATGAGATCAAATGACCAGGGAACATCTTCCTCAAAATCCCCATCGCACGTCGAGAAGTGTGGGCTGTTGCCCCATCCTGTTGAAACCAAACATTGTCCATATCGTGGAGCATATTCAATTTTGGTCTGAGAAAAGTCTCTAGCATCTCACAATATCGATCAGAGTTCACAGTCACTGTAACGTTGTCTTCTTCGAAGAAGTACGGACCCCATATACCGAATTCTGCCACAGCATTATAAAGAAACAAAACAAAATGGCATTATATGAAAAAAAATGGCATTATATGTACTTTTCGAAAATAAAAACACTTTTTTGTTTCTTTACTTTATTTGCCTTTTATTCAACCTACAAATGTGTCAGATCATTTTGCCTGACCCTGTACAAACACCTGAGTTCGACGGGGATATGTAGATGGGAGCCGATATCCACTTATACCTCACTTGCTGGCCGTGTGGTTTAAGGCACCCACTGTAGTCCTGAGTTCTTGTCCTTCGCTGGTTCGAGCTCACGGGACAACGAACTTATCAACTAAAAACTTCCCCTTCGGTAACATATATAAAAATATATTATTTCAGAGGTAGAGCGAATTGGATATTAAAGGACGTTTGTAGCTTACTGATTGTATATATATATATATATATATATATATATATATATATATATATATATATATATATATATATATATATATATATATATATATATATATATGTATGTATGTATGTGTGTGCGTGTGTGTGTGTTAGAGAGAGAGAGAGAGAGAGAGACAGAGAGAGAGAGAGAGAGAGAGAGAGAGACTATCTTACTTTGAAATTAGATATCCACAATCTAAAAATAAGTGAGAACACGAACAGTATTCACCTACTAAGCTGTCATGAGGGTTATAGGAACCATACACTCAACAGACCAGTTGCCAATATCACTCTTAAAACTGGAGCTCCCCATAACCTCCTCTGTTCCATCAATGATAGATTGAGAGTCTTCCTGAGATTAATAATGGTTTGATTGAAATCCCGATTTAAAACTAAAATGAACTACTAAATTCACTTGTGCGAATTGAAGTTTATTGGTCAAGAATCTTCATGACGAGAGACACAGCACTAAAAGTCGATATGCAACCATCTCTGTCTATCAAAAATTGGTACATTTCAATCGCTGGTCAAACTAATATTTCAAATCGCTGACGCCGACGAGTTCAATGAAACGGGCGATGAGAGATAATAACATCAGGAAAGCGAAATCTAATATTAATCGGTTGAAGCGTTCTTTAGAATGATCAACTTGTCAGAACTCGCAAGAGAAATCTGATATCACAGCTGGATAATCGTGTTTTCAATTTGCTCTAATTTTCTCTCGAGTTAATCTGAATTTTATGGATATCACAAGTTCAGTTGGTACAGGTATTTCCCGTTGATAATTTCAAAGAGACTTGTTTAGATACAACAACACAATCTCTATGGAAGAATGAAATAAATAAACAGCTCGAGTGGGGAAAAAAATTTTGTCTGTGAAAATCTAACATTCAAAAACAATCATTTTATTTATGGGTTTTGATTTAAATTGATATAAAGAAAACTTAAAATATAAAAGGATTCTTTCACCCTGGAAAAAACTTTATAAAAAAGCAGAAATAAAACTCAGATGGAGTCATTATAAAGGTTGATCATCTCAGAAGCGTTATATCACAGCTGGAAAAAGTCCGATTTCAATTAGCTCTGATGTTTGGGCATTAATTGAAATGTTACTCTCGAATTAGTCTGAACTTTAGGTCCTTTGCAAGTTCAGCCGGTACGATTATTTCCCCTTTATAATTCTAAAGACGATACCTGGATACTTTCACAAAAAGAAAGCATTACTTGATACAACCTGGAAACTTTCGCAAAACGAAAGCATTATCTGATCCAATATAAGTCTCTTTTAACGGTCAGTATCCTTGTTCAGTAAACAATTTCGTTTGTCTTATGCTTATTCTTTGTTAGTACTCCTCCTCCTCTTCTCCTTGTCACACGGAAAAGGAGAATCGTGCAGAGTAGAGATTCTCCAAAGCTCTTTGTAGAGTTATGATTTTAAATATATACGGTTGCATAGCTGTGGACTTGTTTCTTTATTAGGGCTTTTCATAAAATCAACAATTTATTTGAAATTATACACAAACACCCTCTATACATAATAAGCAATAGAATAAGGAAAAAAATCCATCAAAATTCCAGGAAGAAAAAATCTATATTTCCACTGGCGCTAAAAAAAAAAAAAAAAAAAACGCAAAATTCCCCCATTCCCACCCCCAAAACAATATTTGGACTAATTTATGACTTTATTGCCACAAATCCGGGACCCCCAGATAAGGACAAACACTGAATCAAAATCTTTTTTCCTCCACGCATGAGGAGTTCCGTTTTCCTCTCCTCCAGGTTGAGGAAAACATTTCTTTCTCAATAAGGAGGCAAACAAAGGAAGACACGGCCAAAATCGAAAGCGGTTTATGTCATATGTCCAAAATGGGAAAGAATGAGGGATTTGAGAAGAAGAAGAAGAAGAAGAATAAGAAGAAGATTATTATTATTATTATTATTAAAAATTTAACCACGCCACTGAGCTGACTATCACCTCTCATAGGACTGGCCCGAAGGATTAGGATGAAATGACAGGTCTAGGCTAGAGCCTAGCACTGGGCCAAATAGGTCATT
The DNA here is from genome assembly GCA_039081455.1 of Macrobrachium rosenbergii. Taxonomy (NCBI): domain Eukaryota; kingdom Metazoa; phylum Arthropoda; class Malacostraca; order Decapoda; family Palaemonidae; genus Macrobrachium; species Macrobrachium rosenbergii. The sequence goes on along the minus strand of JANJGK010000027.1, from coordinate 9,825,806 downwards.
CGCTATGGTGATGAATGAATGAAAATTAAATTAAAAACTGCACAAAGGCACACGCTCTTATACTGGAACAAACTCGCACAATAAATACATTTATACTCATGTTTCCATATATACTCACTAAAAATATATATTAAAATTTTAAATAAATTAAGTAAAATTTTAAAGTTTAGTTGTTTTAAAATTCATCAGACGCCTAAGGGTTTTCGTATATTTATTATTTACTTTTTATATTTTATCAATTAAATCACAGCTCCTCAGGAACATTAAAATTGGTATTACTGAAAATGAAGAAGATTCTGACAAAATTTCCTTCACTGATCTATTTCCAAAATTTGATAACGCTGCAGGTTATATTTTGGACATTCACACAATACATGTTTTGACTGTTATTAACACTTTGCAGTCTGGGCATTCGGGAGGAGGGCCACATGGACTGTTCATTAAGTGTCCATGTGTCAAACGAGTATGGCCTATTTGAAGACGCGTCAGAATTACTTGCGTGTGTGTCTCTCTCTCTGATATGATGAACTCCATTTTCCAACACTGGATTTTATCTGTTTTGATTTGTTATATTCAGGTTCTTCATTCCATATATTTTGTCATTTACGTACAATGATTGTTTTCTTCTATAGTCACTAATAGGGATGTCTACATTTGCTCTTGTCATGTGGACTGCTTCTTTAGCTGCTTTATCAGCCTCCTCATTTCCTTTAATCCCTACATGGGCAGAAATCCAACATATTTCAATATTTTTCCCATTATTATACAATTTATGGAGTGAAAACTTAATTTGTTGTACAATATTGTTTTTTTTATAGCTTTGAATGGCTTCTATAGCGCTTCTGGAGACGCTATAAATCACAAATTATGACATGAGGCTTCTTTAATTATTTTTATGGCTGTTGCTGTTGCACATAACTCAGCTGTAAATACTGAGGCATTATCCGGTAGAGGGAACTGATACGTTTTGTCTGGGGACACTGCAGCATATCCCACTCAAAATTGTGACTTAGATCCGTCGGTGTATATTGCATAATGTAGACCTTTTCGGATTATATGTTCTACTGTATGTTGTCTATGGTGTTCTGGGGTATATGAATAACTTTTTGATAAATATTTTAAGTGTGTACAAATTCTCATTTTATTCATTGTCCAAGCAGGAGGTAATTTTACTATTGAAGGTAATTGTATATTTATATTTAGCAACTCAAACAATCTTCTAGCTCTAATTGGGAAAGTAGGTGGATGATTGTTTATAAACACGTCTCTTAATCCAAATAATCTTTTGGTTGGAGAATCATTTGTATGAACTCTCAGAGCACTCTTCATTGTTACTAGCTTTCTATGGAGAGAGAAAGGTAGTTCACCACATTCAACATGTAAAGATAACTTTGGTGATGATCGAAAAGCTCCTGAACATACTCTAAGCCTTCATTATGAAATGGGTCTAACATTTTTAGCGTTGTGTCTGATGCCAAGCCATATATTTCGCTTCCATTATCATTGATAGACAGCACTGTTGCTTTATGCAGTACAGAAAGGGTATGTCTATCGGCTCCCCAAGTAGTGTTCGATAGTTTTTTATTAGGTTTAATGCTCCTTTACATTTTGATTTCATGTATGTTATGTGGGCTTTCCAGTTCAAGTGAGTATCAAAAACTAATCCCAAAAATTTAGCTGTTTGGCCAATTGGTAAGCAAGGATTTCTGATTTTTAAATCTGCTTCTTCACTTTTTTCCACTTTTCATTTTTATAAAACATTACTGCTTGAGTTTTTTGTATAGAAAATTTAAAGCCTACAGATGAGGCCCATTCATCTGTTTTTATTATAGTTTTATTAATGATTCGCTCTGGATGTTTTAAGCGAGATGCTGAATAATATATGGCAAAATCACCCATATACAAGTTACTTTTAATTCTGATGGGTAGATTATTACTGACATCATTTATTGCTGAAGTAAACAGTGTGCCACTAAGGACGCTTCCTTGTGGGACACTATTTTCAAGTGGAAATGTACTTGACAATACATCATCAATTCTCACTTGAAAAGTTCTATTTGTCAGAAAGTTTTGGATAAACCTAGGCAAATGTCCACGGATGCTGTTTTTATGTAATGTTTATAATGTTCCTTATTCCCATGTAGTATCATATGCCTTTTCAATGTCAAAAAAGACGGGTATAGTAATTTGTTTTCGTTCAAATCCTCTTCGTATGTGGTCTTCCAAGTTAGACAGAAAATCCAGCATAGATCTGTTACAGTGTGACCCAAATTGAATAGGAGTCAAAATTTAATTTTCTCGAATGTGCCATGTTAGTCGAGCATTTACCATTTTCCCTAGTAATTTGCATAAACAACTTGTTTAAGAAATTGGGCTGTAATTGTTTACATTAATGGGATCTTTTCCAGGTTTGTGGACAGGAATAATTATAGCTTTACGCCATTCATCAGGAAATAAATTTCGAAGCCGTAGATGGTTATAAAACTCTAATAAGTATGACTTTGCCAAAAGTGCTAAATGGTAGGTCATTTCAAAACAAATATTGTCACTTTCAGGGGCAGATATATTGCTGCTCACCAGAGCAAATTCCAACTCTTCCATAATAAATTTTCTGTTATAATATATATTCAATTGTTTCAAAATTTATATGTAATTAATTCTATACTATTTTTGTCACTGCTTACTCTTGTTAAATTTTCTCCTATTATATTACTTATTTCTTTGTGATCAAGTATTCTTTTCCCATTTTTTATTATGGCATGTCTAGGTGGTTTAACATGAGCACCATTTATTTTCCTGAATTTTTCCCATATTTTTTGTATGGGAGCATTATTAGAGAGATCTGGTACATATTTCCTCCATGAAATGATTCTTCCTTGAATTGCCTCACTTTTGAGTTTTGCAGATATTTTGTTATATAGAGGTTTTAATGCATCAATTTCTAATAATATAGTCAGTTTTGGTAAATTTTCTTCTAATATTGGTAATGTTTTATTTATTTTACTGAACTTTTTACTCAAATTATCTAATTGTCTTCCAATTTCGTGTTTTATTTTTTATTAATTCTGTTCGTTTTTCAGACCACCATAGAAGTTTGTGTTTTGCTGGACGAGGTTTTGATTTTGGTATTGCTTTATCAGCAGCATTTTTAATGAAATCAACAAGAAACTTATTAGTTTCATTATGGTCATTTAAATATTCAAATTGTGGGGTATTCCCAGTGTGGAATTCATATCGCACTCAATCTGCTTTACAAATGTTATATTGAGCGACACGCTTGGTGGGATTCTTTTGTAATAATGAAATTAATATTGGGAAATGATCACTGGTGTGCAAGTCACCAACTGCATTCTAATACAGCCTGTCTACTATACTTGTTGTACATAGAGTTAAGTCTAATGAAGAAAACGTTCCATATGTTTTTGAAAAATATGTGCTGATTTTGATATCATTAATACAGCAGATGTCATTTGAATCTATGAAGTCTTCTATTTTACTTCCTGCTCTATTTGAGGTTGTATAATTACAGTCCCATATTGGGTTGTGAGCATTAAAATCACCTACTAGTAATGTAGGTTCTTTGGCATCATTAAATAATTCTTTAAGTTTATCAGTGTCGTAATTTTTATTGGGTTGGTTGTATAAATTATAAATTACATAATTATCGTTTTTTATTTGAATTCTAATACTCGATATTTGCAGGTCATTAAAGTTTACAGGTACTTTGTCATAACATACTTTATGTACACATATATATGTAGCAGTACCTAAATTTCCTTCTTCCTCTCTAGGTGCGGATGCTAAGGTATTGTTGATATTGTTTTGTTGGCATGTCGTAAACATAATATCACTGGTTCGTATTCTTTTAGTAATCTTTGTATTTCTCCTAGGTGTAATCTGGTCTGTAGACCATTTACGTTCCATTATACAATGTAGCTATTGAAAATGTTATTGCAGTGGAGTTTTATTTTTCTAATAATTTACCCACGACATTCATTTGTTTTTCTTTATGATATACTAAGTGTTCGATGCACATGCAACCTTTTTCATGGGTACTCAAATCCGTGGTTTCTTTTTATCTATATTTCTTAAAATTTCTTACAATGTTTGTTAAGCCATCTTTTGTTATGTTTTTGTTATTATTGCATAATTCAATGAAAGAATCATTACATCCACATGTATTATTATATATTTCTTTTTTTTAATTTGTTCTTGTTCCAATTACTGGAGATGGAGTAATGTCTTCTCCCTTGACATAACCATTGTTATCTGTGGAATGGTTCTCTTTCACTTCTTCAGTGTTTTGGATACCTGCCTTAATAGGTTTCCTATTATTTTAGGATGTAAAGGTATATTCTTAGCTTGTTGTTGTTTTTGTTTTTTTTTTCATAACCCTCATCTTTGGCTTAACCGATGTTTCTCTAATAACAGTTGGTTTCATCGTTTTGGGTGGTGTTCTCTCCAAAGGCCTTTTTTTATCTTTAATTTCTAGTCCATCACGACCTTTCACTGTTACTACTGTAGTAGCATCCTCCTGTGTTCCTATTTGCATTAATATCTCAAATGAATTGGATAAAATATTATCCATCCCATTTGTATCCGTTTCCTTATTCTATACAATTTTAGTTTTTATTTCTAAAGCATTAATTTCTTCTTGAGATTTACTTTTCTGTGCTCTGTTATTTCTATTTGTATACATTTCTGTTTCATTATTGGTTCTTGTTATTGAAAAATATGTACGTTTCTTAGACGGATCTTGAATTCCTCTCACTTTCAATTGTAATTTACCTTCTTTTACAGACATTCCAGTCCTTTCTTGTAATATTTTTAGCTCTTTTGTGTATATAGTACTTACATTCTTTGGGCCTTGCACGAAGGTCTTGCCCCCAGTTTATACACTTTGGTTTGCTGCACTTCCATTGTGTGGCATGTTCTTCAGACCCACAATGCGCGCACGCAGGTTCATTTCGACAATATTTTTTCGCATGTCCATATTTACTACAATTTTGACACTGTATCAGCTTTGGGACGTATGGTCTTGCTTCTCTGGTTTGGTCCAAAATTTTTATTTTCTGAGGTAGATCTTGATCTCCAAATTTTATTTTTGCTATTTTTAAATTTTTTTTTATTCATCTGTTTACTTGGAAGATCATACAGTTCACAATTTTGTACTTTTGGGTATCTCTTTTCAACTGGCTCGTTATTATTCTCAGGAAGTACAATGGTACCCTGAATACTGTTCATAGTATCATGTTTTTTTTTTTTTTTTATTTATGTTATGTATATTTTTTTTATTGATAAACAATGTTCAGACTGACTTTTTGTTGTGCCTTCTAGGAGCCATGTCTTTTCTTTTATCTATCTAAACGACATTTCAGTTGTAGAATGTCTGCTCAATAAATAATTTTCCAACTTGAGTGCTGATATTTTTTGGTCAGTTTCTAAGGTTAGAAACCTTGACCAATTTCCCTCCCAAAGAGGGAGTCGAAGTGAGTCAAGGTTGGGTCAAGACGATATTGTACTTTTTTTTGGTTTGCTCTGTACTGGAACATAGGGTTCCAGTGTAATTAAACTAGAATGTTTTTGAATTTTTCTAAGCAAAGGTTGTCAGAGGAGGAGGTTCCAGCAGTCGTTAACTGTGCCATCAAAGGGCCCAGGGGTACTCAACTCTTTTTTTTCTACTTGTCATAAAGATTTGAGGAAAAAAAATGAAACTTGAAAACTTTAAAAAGATACCATTAGCCTTTCATGAAGTTTATTCTTCCACCAATGGCACAAGTGAGAGCCAACTCCCAAATGTCCGCATCCCTACCCTACCCCACAGGGGATGGCACAACATGACTAGAGTGGCCCAAGTGTAAGCCAGACCCGCTTTCTAGGACCGAAGGTATTACGAAAATACTATCATCCCCACCCTACTCACATTATGGGCAAACCAGCTAGAATGCCTGAGAGTCCGATCCCCAGAACTAGAACCCCCTGGAATCCGTGATCCAGCCCTGCAGAACAGTTCCGTCTTTGAGATGTCAGTCTGATATCTCTAGGGTACGAACATTATCGGATAGTTGATGGTCCTACCACAGTTCCCACTATTTAGCTTCGGATATAAACCCAGTCCCAGCTATGATATCTTTTCCTGTTTATCAGATCAAATAGATTTTTAAAAAGTGGAAAATTCCACAAAATTAGTCCAAATAAATATATAATAATATATGAGACTCTTGGACTCAAACCCGGGAACAAATTCCTGGGGTTCAAGAGCCCCCCTCACCACGTCAAGGTGGTCCCACATCGAGGGGGATGGGAGTATTTGGGGGAGTGGATGAGAGTAGTAGGGGAGTGGATGGAAGTGTAGGAGAGTGGATGGGAGTAGCTTGGGGAGCAGATAGGAGTAGTTGGGAGCAGGTGGGAGTAGTTGGGGAGTGGATGGGAATAGTAGGGGAGTGGATAGGAATTGTAGAGGAGTGGATGGGAGTTGTAGGGGAATGGATGGGAGTTGTAGGGGAGTGGATGGAAGTTGTTGGGGAGAGGATGGGAGTAGTTGGGGGAGTGGATGAGAGTAGTAGGGGAGTGGATGGGAGCAGTTGTGGGAGCAGATGGGAGTAGTTGGAGGAGTGGATGGGAGTAGTTAGGGGAGTGGATGTGAGTAGTCGGGGAAACGATGGGAGTATTTGGGGAAGCGGATGGGAGTAGTTTGGGAGAGTGGATGGGAGTAGTTGGGGAGTGGATGGGAGTAGCTGGAGGAGTGGATGGGAGTAGTTAGGGAGTGGATGTGAGTAGTCGGGGAAACGATGGGAGTATTTGGGGGAGCAGATGGGAGTAGTTGGGGAGAGTGGATGGGAGTAGTTGGGGGAGTGGATGGGAGTAGTTGGGAAGTGGATGGAAGTAGTAGAGGAGTGGATGGGAGTAGTTTGGGGAGTGGATGGGAGTAATAGGAAAGTGGATGGGAGAAGTTGGGGAGTGGATGGGAGAAGTTGGGGAGTGGATGGGAGAAGTTGGGGAGTGGATGGGAGTAGTTGGGAGAGTGGATAGGAGAAATTGGGGGAGTCGATGAGAGTAGTTGGGGGATTGGATGTGAGTAGTTGGAAAGTAGATGGGATTAGTGGAGAAATGGATAGGAGTAATTTGGGAGCGGATGGGTGCCATGGGGAGTAAATGAGAATAGTTGGGGAGTGGATGGGTGTAGAGGAGATGGGTGGGAGTAGTAGGGGAGGGGATAGGAATAGTAACGTGGATTGTAGTTGGTTTGTGATAAAGAGTAAGGCAGTGGATGGGAGCAGCTGAGGGAGTGGATGGGAGCAGCTGAGGGAGTAGATGGGAGCCTTTGAGGGTAGTGGATGAAAGTTGCATGGAGTGGATGGGGTAAGTTGGAAGGATTGAATGGAAACAGTTGTTGGAGTGGATTGGAGTAGGCAAGTGAATGGGAGTAATTGATAGGAGCAGTTGGGAGGAGTTGGGTGAGTGGACGAGAGCAGTGAAGGGAGTGGGTGAGTGGACAAGAGTAGTTAGGGGAGTAAATAGCAGTAGTAGTAGGGGGAGTGAATTGGAGTAGTTGTGGGGAGTGGTTGGAAATAGTGAAGGATAGCAGATGGGAGTAATTGGTTAAAACTATAAATAATGTTTTCCTTAAAGCCATTATATCAGATAACATGACCTTATTCAGTAAATTTAAAAGACCAAAATATTTATTTCTATTTCTGTTCTTAAAACATCCGCAACCGGATACGTTTACTGTAAGCAAAAGAAAAACTTTTAAGAGCGAGATAATGGATTTTGAAACTGGAATACTGGATATTTATATTCATGTGGTTGTGTGTGTGCATGGGTGTGTGTGTGTGTGTGTGTGTGTGGGTGTGTGTGTGTTAGAATAGCAAAAAACATCCTGCAAGGTTCTCGAAACTCGAGGAATTATTTTTTACAAAAAATTCGACAATCCTTCATCGGCAAGGGAAAGGATTTCAGGGAAGGACGAGAAATAAACGGGATTCAAAATGGGGAAAAGCAATCCCTAAAGAAGGATGTAAATCCTGAGTAATCCCTGAGACAACTGTCTTAATTAATCCTCAAACAGACGACCTGTAATTTTAATTAATGGCCGTCCTTGTGGTTTTTGGAGTCCGACCTCGTTTGCATATTCTCTCGCAGAGT
>JANJGK010000027.1:9775016-9812558 GCA_039081455.1 Macrobrachium rosenbergii | reverse complement strand
AACAGGTAAGTATGATATAAAATCTTATTTTATTATAAAAATGTCATATTAGGTCAGATTTGATAAGAGTCAGTTATGGGACTTTTAGAAGTACCTGAGAGCTGATGATATTCTGCACTAGTTAGTCTGTAGTAAAGTGTGCTGGTAGAACTTTTGGGTAAGAATTCTGTCAGAACAAGTATGGAGAACTAAATACAAACATAAATGTTAAAGTGTCAATGGAAAAGGCAGCAATGTTAGATATTTTTGGTACAGGAAAGATTACACTTGCTGCACCCTCAAGAAAATCTTGTCAGGTTTTGTAGACGAGAATGTGGTCTACAAAACTAAGAGTTTGTAGTTCTCTGTGGTGACCAGGAATCAGGATATTTGTATAGGAATAAATTCATATTCAGATGTGACATACTAATTACTGTAGAGGGTTTTACTTTTATGTAGATGTGAGGATTCCTTGTACTGTGCGGTAAAACCTTGGTAATGGGTATATTTCTCTTGTAGAATTTAATGCAGATTGAACTAGTTTCATGGTATATTATTATAATCAGAGTTGAATCTGAATTCATTGAATGGAATGGTTCATTTTATATGGAAATCCATGCTAGTTTTAGTGTGATGAAATAGGCGTATGATTTTTACTTTAATTTCCTCTGTTTTTCAATTCTGGTAATGTCCCTGTAGGGGGTAGCACCATCTGTGCACCTCACATGGCGCACTGTAGGCATTACTAATGGTTGTTTGCAATATTCCTTTGACCCCTACCCACACCCACTTTTTAGCCTTTTACTTCACCTCCATTCCCACCCCATCTTCCATCGTACTGTCCAGCCACTCCAACTCCCTCTTTAGAAAGCCCCCGTGTTTGGCCTCCTAGCCAAATTTATATAAAGTCAATCACATCAACATAGAGCATTTTTTTGTTTGGAGAATATAGTCAGGTTTATTTCTTGAACATCCAAACGAGAGTAAAGAAGAGAGAATTAGGAGCCACAAGTAACGTTGGTACTTAGTATAGATCACAAGTCTTATAGTTCTTTGAGTTTCAAAGAGATTGCTGCCAAGATTAATGTAGTTATTGAGAGAATGAAATTTGTCCATACAAGAGTGTCACAACAGCAGTTTGATTCTTGGTGTAGTCTTCAAGGAATGTAAAATGATTGCACATGATATCTGTTCTTGACATGAATAGCCATTTCATATTGGACGTTTGTGAAGGGGAGGCTTCTTGATCGTGAAACAAACTTGAAAAGACCACTTGCCTGTTTGTGTAGAAATCTTAGGACACTAACAGATTAGGACACTTTTAAGGGTCACTTCAGAGAACCAAGGTGTAAGTGAATCATTAGGGATAACTATAATCCAAATAGGACAGTTTTAAGTTGTGAAGTACAAAAGTATTTCTGTACATTTTAGTGAGCAGCGCCTTGAATTGATGTTACCAGGATCTGATTTAGCGCTTTCCGTTCAGTTTGAGCAGCTGGGGAATGACACTCGCTTGGAGGAAAAGAAGAGTTACGAGTCGTGTGTGTTTTATACTTGATGGGACCGACACCTGAGGAGTCCTGTACGTTTTATACTTGCGGCCAAGAAGACCCGTTTATCATCTGAATCCACATCCTTTAATGGTAAGGCCTAAATAAAACTAGAATTATTCTGCTTTAGTGTAAATGTGAGACTAGTCCCTTTGATTATCTGTATAACATTGAAACTGGTACAGTTAGGAACAACTTTGTTTGCCCGTGAACTCCAGTTAAACCTGTAAATTGACCTTGTTGAACAATAGGTTTTATGAAAGTCAGGTTTGAGACTTTTAGAAGAATTTGAAAGATTGATATTCTGCACAAGTGGTTAGTGTTTAGTCAAGCGTACTTGTAAATCTTTTGGTTATGAATTCTGTCAGAACAAGTATGGAGAACTAAGTACTATCTGAAATGTTGAATAGTGTCAGTGGGAAAAGCAGAATTTATTAGAGACTGTTGTACAGTGGAGATGGTTTCGTTAGGACCACCCAGAGAAACGTCATCAGGTATTTTAGAGGAAGATGTGGGCTACAAAACTAAGAGAGCGCAGTTCTCTCAGGATATTTGTCTGACAGTTTTTATATGAATTTGATCCATATTCAGGTCTTGTACAGAAATTAAAACTAGCATCTCCAATATGAAGTATTAACCTTAGGCGTCTTCTTAACATAGTAATCGTAAACTCCAATGATTTGTTTGTTCTGTCCGTGTCAGTCAAACCTTGACTTTTCTGCTCTTCAAAGTTGAGCTTTATCAGAAAATTTTGCTGTGAGATTGTAGCTCCTGAACTGCATTGCAGATTTGTGATTACTGCATTTGTAGTAAATCAGTAAGGACTACGATATCATAGGACAGTTTTGGTATGCAGAATAGTTATAGTGAATTGGAGACAGGCCTGTATTATTTGTGGACCACCTGTGATGTGCCTACATCGTTTCTGTAGCACCTTTCCACATTGTTACTGAATCAGTCTTAATGAACAGGTCACTTGTACTGACATGAGAGATAGGCTAAGATTATTAAAGGATGACCTCTGACCTTTTAAATTCAATACTGAAGGACCACATTTTATTTCAAGGTGAAACTAATGCAATAAAGAAGACCCATTTTGACTTGAAGTTTGCTGGACTGAAATGCAGAGGAAAAATATTTATTGAATGTCCCCATTTGACATGAGGTTTGCTGGACCACAATTTAAGGTAAGTCTTCTTAGAAATTGTAGCCTTTCCTGTGATATATGTGAGGTAATTTCAATAGAAAATCTTAAGTTAGCAGTTATATAGGTTTGCAAACTCTTAAATTAACATTTTCAGAAAATGGCTGTGCTGTGTTAAATATAGGCACTTAATTTCTTGTCTTTTAAAGTGCAAGGTTTGGAACCGGCAATGTTTGGATATAATAATCTTCTTTCAGCTGTTTCAGTTTAAGATATTGGCTATCACACTTTCATTGGCTTATTTACATGAATTTTTCACCTTTTGAGACTTTTTCCCTTAATGTCTTGTCTTGATGATATGGGCTTTATGAACCCAGCATGGCATCTTGAGAATATAATTGCAATAACTCAAGTATGGAGGTAAATTCAGTTACTTCTAAGGCTGTTGACACTGGTTGAAATTCCTTCCCAAAACTGAGAGAAGAATCTTGTTCAGTTTCACAGAAAAAACACGATGTAGAACTTAGGTTTTATAGTTTTCTGGAAAAGAAAACTATTGTGACAGCTTTGTCTGTCTGACAAGGAGATATAAGCTAACTTTAACAGTAGGTAAGTATCCAAATAATAAATTTTTAATGAAAATTTATAATATACATTACATCTCGGGCACAGTTACACACCTTTAGTGTTTTTTGTTTTTAGCATGTTTGTACCAGCCACTTTTGGATGGTATATTTTCCAATATTTTGACATTTCATTCTGTCTAGTTTCTGTAGTTTCCTCTTTTTGACGTTTTCCCTAACTATCCAGTTCGCTTTCTGCTTCTTCTTGTATTCAGTGTTCCTTACCTGATCTAAGGGTACAATCTTCATAACAGAATTGATTCATTTCTCTGTTGTCTTTCAATATTTCATATCAAGGGACTTTCATCCTCGTCTCTAGTAGAATTTCAGTGCTACCTTCCCTTCCTTGTATTGTTTTCAAAACCATATCTTTCTTTGTTTCAAGTTCTCAGAACCAACTGTTTCTGTGCAACCATCTTGGTTCCGTTTTGCCAGTGCGTTGGATTATGTAAAATCACTTGTGTTTCATCTGGTCCTGGATGTGGTCAGTACTGAATAAGCATTACTCTGAGCCACAAGATTAAAATCAGTTTCATTGTGTGTTCCTCTGTCCCATCCCACATTCAACACAGATGCTTTTACATCAGAGTTTGTGCCACAGATGTTTACATTTCTTGTGATGTTGAAGTGTCGGTTGAACCATTTTCATTGAGCTTATTTTATTTCTGTTTGCATTTTTCTTGGGTGATGCTGTGCACTTCATGTCTACTGGAAAACTTACAGATATGAGAATTAGTATGAGCTCTGATCTTGAGCTGCTGTTGGGGTTCAGATTAGCCTGGGGTGTGTCTATTACCATATATACAGTTGACATCTGTTGCTTTAATCTTTACTTATGAAAGTAAGAGTCAGAAATTCTCAGTAGGTTGAATTTCCATACTAAAAATAATTCCAGTTCATCAGTTGTAACTTGTATGGCTAAGGTACAAAAGTTAGATTGTAGTAGTAAAACCATATTGAGTTGTGAGTTTTCTGGGATTGGGCAATGTTATTGAACATAAGTACCTCTTTAAAAAAGTTCAGTATGAAATTACTGATAATTTTCAATTTTGAAATTTAATTTGTATTAATAGGAGCTTTGTTTTACAGGTACAAGGATATTGGGAACTGCTTGAAAGTTGCTGTCAAAGGGAAATTCCATCCAGTGTCATTAGGTCTTTTGAAATACAAGTACAGGTACTGTAGTACCAGTCACAAGAACAGACAAAAAAATATTACAGGGACTAGGAAACCATAGGTTCTGATTTGAGTCCACACATTTGTAACTAAAAAGACTCGTTATGTATAGTATAGCCATTACTCACATGCATTCAGGTTGGGAACAGTTATGATTTGAGGTTTTCATATTGTCAAACTGAGACGTGATTGTTTCTCCTACTTTTCTGTGACTTGACATCCAGAGGTTCACAGCAGATTTTTCAGAAACCAGACCCAATTTACCCAAACCAAGGGATTGATCATGGCTGCTTGGAACCTTTTTTATTACCACTGTAGTTTTGTAATGACTTAAACATGTAACTGTAAGTGCATTTGTATGGGTAGCAATTCAGTGTTTTGATTTTTAGTGCGGTTGGGAATATGACTGTAAGTTAGCCACTTGTCTTACTGGAGACAAGGTGCACCTGTTGGTATCTGGTTTCAGCCCTTTAAAGATGCTTTTGAAAGAGTACTAGAAATCTGTGTGGCAATAGCTTATGGTGTAATTTGGCTGGATAAGGGACTCATGACTAATGTTGATGATAACTATCCTGTCAGTGTATTTTAAACCTTGAAAAAATTATTTTACAGGAGATAGAATAAATCAAAATGTTGTTATACAGGTATATGTAAATTAGTTTTATGTATCCTTACAATGAATTGTAAAACAGGTAACTCTGGAGGGAAGGGTGAGCTATGGAGAATGTTAGCAGAGAATTTAGAACAATAAAATGGTTTCATTGTAGCTTTTGTATCTTTTACCAGAATTGCTGTCACTTTGAGATTAGATTTATTTTATGTAGATGACTTGTTGAACCATGTTTTGGATACTTGGGCTTGCAGTATGCAAGAGTGGTTTTATATCACATCCTTGTAGTACATATATGAAAGAGGGTTGGACCCAGCACACTCCCTTGGTGTACTACTTTTGTCAGTGTTTTCGTAAGATTAATTTGAATTTATAGTGCGTACACAGTATTTCCACTGCAGGTAGTCTTTCAGATTCTCACAAGCTGCTGTCATTTATTCCAGTGGACTGTAAATTATTTAAAAGAACCCTGTGTATACCTGTTATGTATTAAAGATCACTACAGGAGTCGCTGTAGAATACAGTATATTTTTCTATAAGCTGATTTGATTATCCAGCAAAGCATTTATCTTCTCAAGAAGATAACTACTGTAAATTAATGTTCAAGAATACAGTAGCATATTCTAGCATTGTGGATATAAGTGACATTTGAAACTGGCCTTTGTAAGCTTAGACTTTGCTAATCAAATGCTCCTTTCAGAACTGGTTTAACAATAGCCACCGGTGTTGTCTGATGGCTTGAGCCTTGGTTATGGTAGGCCAGAGGCCACGGAATGCTGAATGACTGACTAGGTTCAGCCCTGTGAAATCTGTTATTACTCTTCGGGTAAAACTCGACCCTGCCTTCCACTAGGTAAAGAATCTGAGATTACTACTGTAACCAAAAAATTAATAGCAAAGGTTCCGGAGTCTTGTTATAAGATTGTGAAGACTAGTTAAACCAGGTATGTAAGAGACGTCACTCTTCTTCAGAAGCCATGAAATCTTAATTCTAGGCCCAAAAAATTTGGCACAAATCTCTGTTGTTGTAATATGAATACATGGCTTCAGATTTGACATCATTCAGGAGAACTGTAAGGGTCTTAAGACTTGGTCTGAAGACCTCAAGTTATTAACAGTCATATTCCAGGTGTTGTGTGCCTTCAAGAAACCAAAGTAGGTGGTGATGCATTATACAACCCTTATTTATATACTTATGAAACGAATCTCACTGATGGCAGTCATACTCACAGAGGTGTTGCAATAATTATTGCCAAATCTCTGCAACATTCCAGTGTTCCTGTGAACACTGTTCTTGAAGCAGCCGCTATATGTATATGCATCGTTTGAATCTGAGATGACGATTTTCTCCCCAGGTCCAGAGCTACTTGAGATGAGATTCAAGCATTAGTCAATCAGTGCCCTCGCTTTTTCAGCTTCTTGGGATTGTAATTCCCACAATCCATTTTGGTGTGGAGATTCTTTTTGATGGAGGACGGATCATTGATGACAACCATTCCAATGATCTTACTCTATAGTGACAGATCGATGACATTTGTTAATATCTATCCCAATGACCCCTGTTAGAGACCTGAGCATTTGTTCTTCTGTCGACTGGACTCGTATTTCAGTTGGGCTGTTGATGAGTCTTTGCTTGGGTGTGATCATTTTCCTTTTCATTTAAACGTTCGTTTGAATAGACAAACATTTGTTCCCCCTCTGTCAGTTCTGATTTTAATTGGGCTGTTGGTGAATTCTGGCAGAGAAGTGATGATTTTTGTCTTCCATTAACTGGTAGGTACAGGAAACAGGTTGGGCTTAACGTCAAGACCTTCACTTTTTTCAGAATTTTGAGTCCCACTTGACTTTGATTCCAAAGACCAAAGGCAAACCCTCCTGACCGGCTGTTCCTTGATGGGAGAAGACCTGTGGGCTTTTAAGAAAATGTTATTGGTGTTGTAAATATAACTTGTGCACAACAACATCTATCAATGTGCTTTAGCCAAGAAATGTAAATATATTAGTAAAGTCAAGAGGGAATACTGTCTTTTTTATATATAAATGGTATAAATTTGGAGGCCCTTTACATAGCTGTTTTTGCTTGCAACTACAGCTAGGCTGGTGTTGCAAACTGTTGTTTTCTAGTATCAGGTGCAATACTACTCGGTTTGCTAGGGGCTGTATCTTGGTTGCAACTAAAATGTGGAATAGTGTGCATGGTGCAGTTGTGGAATCTCCAGATTTCCAGTGTTTAAGGGAAATGCAAATTCATTCCTGCTGTCTGCTGACCTCTTGTGAATTCAAATGTATCAGTTTTATATTTTTCCCCTCATATTCATTTATCAGCATTTCCTGTAACTGCTCTCTCTCTCTCTCTCTCTCTCTCTCTCTCTCTCTCTCTCTCTCTCTCTCTCTCTCTCTCTCTCTCTCTCTCTCTCTCTCTCTCTCTCTCTCTGCAAGCTGGTTTTCCTTTGGAGCCAGTCCTGGGTTTATAAAAGTCTGTTGACTCTCCATAAGAGTTTTCATCTAAAAGGAAGACTAATCCATTGAATTCCCTGATGTTCAGAATTCCATTCCTTTGAATTTCTCTTAAGAGATATTGAACTGAGAACTATTCCACTGAGTTCCCTGACATTCTGAATGTAAGCATTACTCAAATTTTTTAATCAAAATTGAGAAGCCTATCATGCTAAGTTTCAGTTGAGGGGATTAAGAGAAACTGTTGTCACGTGATTTGACTACCAAGTACAGTAATGGCATTCATCATGATATGCTTAAACACCTTCCAGAACTTGCTAAGTGATTCCTTCCTAAACCTAACAAAAATGGGAGATTGGCATTCTTCCTCCTCCTTGGGAGGTTGCAAATGTTCCTCTATCAAGAAACGTCTTCAAATTCCACATTGTCCCCACAAACTGTAGGTCAGTATCACTTTAAAGTCGTGTGCAGATTGTTTTATAAGATGGAAAATTCCAGATTGATGTGGCATTTATGGAATAATGGTTTGTCCTCCAGTCACAGTTTCAGTGTTTGTTGAGACTCGTCTGCATTATTTGCAAAGGTCAGTTGATGCAGTAAATAACTGGTTCCATATTTTGTTCTTCGTAAACTATGGCTGGTCATTTCACCAGGAGTACTTGTAAGGAAACTGTTCCTTATCTTAAAGACACCTTCATTATCGTAGGAGGAAGTTAAATTTTTGGGAATTATTTTTCACAGCAACTTAATGGCATGTGGTAGAACATCTAAGAGGCAGTTATACGCTGCAATCTGTACTGATCACTCGTAATAATGAGTGATCGGTACAGGTCATCTGATAGAAGACGTTTCATCTTGATCCAACAAAGCCTTTGATTGCACAGTAGAATGTTAGCAGGCAAAATTTATAGTATGATATGGTGACAAATAAGATTAAATATGAAACTGGACAAAATAAATATGTAGGGAAAAACGAAGCAGTGACAGGGAATCTTGCATTAGAGGGAAAAAAAATTATGTAGTAGATACTAAAGTTTGATTTGCAAAGGAGATTTGCAGAGCAATGCCATAAGTAAAGAGAAAATTATATTAAAACGTTGATAAAAATTGAATAGAAATAGCTTTCGTACAATTGTTATCATTTCAGATTCAACTGTAATTAATACATTTATGTTACAATCTAATCAGCAATTTTGAAATTGCATATTAGTGTATATTTTTCAAGCAAAAAAAAAAAAAAAGAAGATGCCACAAATATGGCTTGGTTTGGACACCTCTCTCTCTCTCTCTCTCTCTCATGTGCTATACAGAGGAGAAATAGTCAGTGCTGGTTTAGGTTGTGACAAGCAAAGACGCAAAGATTTTGTGTTCCATGAAATTGTTCATCAAATGCTGCCTTGGCAATACCAAAAAGGTGTTGAAAGATTAAACAATTAGATGAATAAATAATAAAACACATTTGGAAGGGGATGAATTAGATATTTCGTGATAGCTCTCAAAAGGACCTTCCCCTCAGGCATTGAACAGGTTGAAATAGGTAAGATAAGGCCTCCCTGCCTTCTTCTAACTGTATGAGAGAAGATTTCAAAACATTTGGTTATTCTAGGTATAATATGAAAGTTTTATGCTATGGTCATTAGGAAAGCAAATCGCCATCAATCCTCTTGAACATACAGCAGTTCTGTATGACATCAGAATGGTTATAACAATGGTTATGTCATTGTAATTGTTAGGAAATGAACTGGGAAGATGTTGTGGACGTTTGGAGGTAGACCCATACATCAAAAAGGCACAAGAATGTGTTTAGTTCTTCCTTGTAATTGGAAAATAAATTTGCTATTAGTCTATGGAAAACACCTAATTACCTGTAAACTATACAGGCATAAATATTCCATCTTAATTTACAGATACAGGTGATATATATTTAAAGAGAATGAAAGCAGAGAGGCCAAGGTGTGGATATTTAGGAGGAAAGGACTGACGAATGGTTCCTACTTGCCAGCAGGTAATACAGGTAATATTTAGGCATATGTATGGCTTGCTATACGAATTTCAGGCCAGCATAATATACAGATACAGTACCGTATATTTAAATCATCCATATGGGAAATAATCTGCTGACATACTTGTGTTTTAAGTAAAGATGTGTTATTTTATCATGCCTTCATCATTTTACGCTTATCACTCACCCCAGTTCGGCAGCTGAAAGAGGTCGTATGACGTCATCGGTTTTAGCATAAATCGAATCTTTATTAAGGAACTAAATACATTTTCATGATTAATTTACTTTACACTATATATTATTAACTTGTTTGATGTTGTTTATTTGTTATATGTTAATATATATTTGAAAAGAGCTCTACAAAATCTCATTTTTCGAACAAGAACCATCGGCCCCGTCTCAGTGTTACCAAATTTAGCATAATTTTATGCTTTTAGCATAATTTGGCCTAAGATTTGGGGCTTAGCATAAATTCTAGCATAATTAGATTTTTAGCATAATTCTAGCATAATTTGGCCCAAGATCTGGAGCTTAGCATAAATTCTAGCATAATCAGATTTTTTAGCATAATTCTAGCATACTTTCACAATATTTGAAGTACAATGCAGATAATTCCTGGATTTAGGCTATATTGACATTTAAAGTAATGTATTCTTAACTTAAATGAGTGTGTATGTGTATACAGTATATATATATATATATATATATATATATATATATATATATATATATATATATATATATATATATATATATATTCCGTTATATTGCATATAGCCTGTTACATAATAATACTTTGTAGGTCTGGCAACACTATTCGTAGACAGAACGCGTTCTTTTCCTGTCGTGGAATTGTTTATTAACACGCTGAGTCCCTCAGTTAGTCAGTTAGTGAGGTTGAGTCCCTGAAGGATGAACAGTAACAATGGCATCTAATAAGAGGCCTAATAGTAGCGAATCAGAATCAGACACAGACAGTGAAAACGAAAAGCTAATTTCGGTGAAAAAGAAATTATATAGTCAAGGATTTCGGTCTGAGTGGTTAGCTGATAAGGAATTTAAAGACTGGTTAGTAAGAAACAAGAATGACAAAGCTTATTGCAAATGGTGCCACAGCAGTCTTCAACCCAAACTGAGTGTGTTGAAAAACCATGCACTGTCCAAAAAACACAAAGATTTAGAAAATGTTTCACGAGGTTGTAACAAGGTAAGATAATTTGCATAACTTATCACAAATAACAGCTCTACTCATACTGAACTAAAATTTTACTGAGAGACTAACCTATCCAACTATAGGAAAAGTCAAAGATGTAAATTGCCATTTCTTTTTATCTCTGTCAATTAGTGTGTTGTTTTCATTTTTGCATTTCTCGGATTTTTTTTCCCAAGGTAACCAACTATTTATATTGATTTTTTTATAGAATGGTGGGGATAAGCTGCAATTTTGACTTTCATAAATGTGAATAAAATTGATGTTATTGTTTTCAAACAGTACGGAACTGTCACTATAACAAAGTAGTTCACATTATATTGCAACTTAACTCTTACCATTTTCCAAGTGATTGAAAGCGTTTACTTATTTATTTTTTAGCTTTACACAATTAAAGTAGTAGGCCTATGCTAAAGATGTAAAATATCTTCACATCAGAGGAAATCGTCTTTGGAGTTCTGGAGTAATTATATAATGCCTCTTAAATAATACACTTCACTCCTCGCAGTTATTTCATTACATATATTTCCTTCCTTTTTTTTATCTTGATTTTCTTCATGCGTACGATATATATATATATATATATATATATATATATATATATATATATATATATATATATATATATATTTATATATATTTATATATATATATATATATATTATATATATATATATATATATATATATATATATATATATATATATATATATGTGTGTGTGTGTGTGTGTGTGTGTATGTATGTGTGTGTGTGTGTTGTATACATTTTTTATCAAACATCTTAACTTAGAATTTTCCCTCCTTCCAGATATCAGTAATGTTTAAGGAACCCAGTAAAGTAACAGATGCCACCTCTCGTGCTGAAATCAAAATTACTGCATTTGCCGTAAAGCATCATTTGCCATATGCAGTGATGGATGATTTATCTGAATTATTGCCTACAGTATTCAATGACTCTGAAATTGCTAAGAGTTATGCGTGCAAACGAACAAAATCTGCTGCAATTGTGGAAAATGTCCTAGGTTTAAATTTTAAAGAAGAGCTGTTAGAAAAGATTCATGAATCTTGTTATTTCTCATTGATAATTGATGAATCGACTGACATAGGGTCAGAAACTGTGATGGCAATAGTAGTTAAGTATTTTGACTCAAATCAAGGTAAAGTGATAACACGACTTCTTGGATTACCGGTTTTAAAAGGTGAATCTGCTGAGAGCTTGTTTGAAGTGCTTTGTGAGGAATTGCAGTCATGTAAATTAGACTTGTCAAATTGTGTTGGATTTGCAGCAGACACAACAAATGTTATGTTTGGTGCAAATAACAGCATTGTTACCAGGCTAAAGGAAAAGAACCCAAACATACTTACAGTTAAGTGTGTTTGTCATTCTATTTCCCTGGCTGTTAGTCATTCCACAAAATTGTTGCCAAAAACTCTAGAACAAATATTACGTGAGTGTAACTCTTACTTTAGCCACTCTAGCAAAAGACTCCGAGAACTTAGAGAGTTTCAGGAATTTATGCAGGCTCAACATCAAAGAATTTTGAGGTTACATGATATTCGATGGCTCTCACTT
This sequence comes from Macrobrachium rosenbergii, assembly GCA_039081455.1. Taxonomy (NCBI): domain Eukaryota; kingdom Metazoa; phylum Arthropoda; class Malacostraca; order Decapoda; family Palaemonidae; genus Macrobrachium; species Macrobrachium rosenbergii. The sequence goes on along the minus strand of JANJGK010000027.1, from coordinate 9,800,234 downwards.
AATGCCTGTGTATCTAGGTTGTTAGACCAATGGAAAGTTTTGCACATGTACTTTCAGTTAGCCCACACAGAAGACAGACTACTGTCTTCTGACTTCCTATACAATGAGTTGTCAAATCCATATACACATCTATATTTCCAGTTCATGGAGTATGTTCTGTCCCTGACTGATAAGATCAATATCATATTTCAAAGCTCTCACTCAACAGTTCACTGTGTAGTCAGAGACTGCCGTCATTTGTATGTACAGATTCTTGGCTGTTTCTTTAAACCCAGTACTCTCAAGCTACCAGTTAAAAGAGTGGTGCAGTTGGACCCTAAAAACCAGGATTACCATTTACCATCTTCTAGTATTTATGGAGGAGTTAAGTTTAGTAGGCTTCTTGAGAGTACTGCTAGTAAAAGGGACAGCCAGAACACAGCTCAAATGTTTGAGCGGCTTCTTTTGTTTGTAGTAGAACTGGCCGCTCAACTTCAAAAGCGCCTTCCTCTTAGTGACCCAACATTGACATCTATTTGTTCCCTCCTTGACCCAAATGAAGTTGCACAAGGCAATAAACTGTCTATAGTAGATATTTCTGCAAAGTTTCCTGGAATCATTGCAGCAGAAGAGGAGCAAGATCTGGATAATGAGTGGAGGTTGCTGGTAATGAGCGAGGAGGCAAATAATATTCTTTCTCAAAATGCCACTATGGATACTGAAATGTTCTGGTCAAAAATCGACCAAAGTGGTAAATATCCAAATTTGTCTAAATTGGCAAAAGCATTACTAACAATTCCTGTCAGTAATGCTGATTGCGAAAGAATATTTTCTTCTGTAAACTTGAAAAAAAATGAAAAGAGAAACCGCCTTAAAAACGCCACTCTAACAAATGAGTTGATTGCTGGAGAAGGCATACATTATAACGAGGGGGTCATTAAATTTGAGCCCACTAAAGCAATGATAAATTCTATGAATAGAAATATGTACCCACAATGGCATAGTCAGTAAGGTGTTAGTGTATAGGCCTACATATGTTTTCCTTTATAAGTAAAGTATGTTTTTTTTCATTTTCTTTATATCGTCAGTAAAGTGTGAATGTATACATATTATGTTTTCCTTCATAAGTAAAGTATTTTTTTTCTTTATATAAGTATCAAAATGTTAATTATGTTTGAACAGATTTTCACGCATTGTGCAGGTAGTTAATTGCATATGTGAAATATGAAAGAAAAATTATATTTTATTTCAATTTTCTAACAAGTTTTCATCAAATATATCCAATTACTAAATCAAAACAGTCACATTCGTATCATTTCACCTAATATAAACACTGAAAAAGTCCATTATGTTATTTTAACTCAAATGTATTATGGAAATGTTTAATGCAATAATAATAATTAGTCAGCATAATTCTAGCATTATATCATACCATATTTAGCATAAATTCTTGCTTTTTAGCATATATTTTTCATCCGACTAGCATAATTTAGCAAAAATTTGTTGGTAACACTGGTACTATGGCTGGCAACAATGTCACTAAATACACTAATATGCCAGCCAGTCAGTCGTTTGGCGTTGTGGAGTGTGAAGTGTTCTAACACAACAGATCCGTTGAAGGTGTTTATTTAAATTTCATTCCTCTGTTCCTGTGTATTCTGGTGGGTGCTCATGTGCGGTTATTGAAACGCTTAAGTTATAGATATATAAAGTATACTTCGGAGGAAGCGATCAGAATCAGATAAGAATTCATTTACGAATCAAAATCTCGGTGGCGTCAGGCAAGGGGAGATGTATCACAGAGCAGCAGAAAGTAAGTTCTGTTTTTTCAGGGTTTCAAATTTTACATTTTTTCTTAATTCTGCACCGTTCTGAATTTCAGTGAGACTAGAGAGTAGGTTAAGTTTTAAATGAAATGGTTTGCAAGGGAATGTTTAAACTGATGCATATTTACTTAATAACAGACGATAAACGACAAAATATATCGTTTAATGTACCTTCGGTAAAATTTTCCTTTAGACCCATTACAGTGTTAAGTTTAGAATAAAATTTTTCGTTCAGGACTATCTAAATTAAATACAGTCGTGTTTTATGTATATAGTCACAGATAATGAACAATAGATGTCGTTGGAAAGTGAATCCACGGTAAAATTCTACTTTAAACCATCACCACATTTTGAACTTGAAAATGTCACTTTCCTCTTTTAATGTGTGATTTGAACGTTTCTGACGTTCGTTTATTTCATTGCAATGTTTTATGTACTCCCAGCACCACAACCATAACGTCGTGTTCGGTGAAACAAAACAATAGACGTTAAGTATCGCGGTAACGGTAAATTTGCAATAGATTTGAGCGTGAGACTCGTTCTGATCATATTAAGGAGACTTTCGATCACAGCATAAAGCCTCCAATTCAAATAATACTGTAAACTAAAATAATGCCGAATTTACTACGCTTTGGAAATACCATACATCTGTAAGACCGCTAGGCTATCCCATACACACAAAAACACTTGAGTATGTCTATTAAACTTTCATATTTGAATGGTTTCGTTCCAGAGGTCGGATCTGAGCGAAAAAGCTTCTGACAGAACAGCGCCCGAAGCTCAGAGGTTGAATAACACTAGTTAAAAAGTTTGCGTCTTAAATTGGTACTGCCTGTTTGCCGAGTGCTGGGCTAGAAAGCGTTGTACGGTGCGGTACGGCACGGTACGATATTATTTTTAGTTTACTGTACGGAATTTTCTATGTACGGTACGGTATTTGTTAGTGAACGGTACGATTTTTTTAGGTACGGTACGGCATTTTTGCTCTAGTACGGTACAACATTTTTCAGATACGGTACGGTATTTCTACTAGTGTACGGTACGATATTTTTAGATACGGTACGGTATTTCGGTTAGTTTACGGTGTGACATTTCCCAGATACTGCAAAGAATAAATAGACCGTACCGTACTTTTAACCATAGTTTCTAGTTGCTATCTGACAGTTTATGTTCAATGATTGTTCTTTATCTTATTTGAGAATTGCTATTTCTGTTGTAAATATTTGTTTTGCTCAGATAAATGTAATTTACGATACTGTCTAAAACTTGCTCTCCTTTGTCGACAGTTATTCCTGTAACTTTGCATTTATATAACTGTGGATAGTTACCGTAACCATGATACTGGAATAGGCCTATATTAGCAAGAATTAGTGTTTATAATTCCTCCCATAAATTATTATTATTATTATTATATATATATATATATATATATATATATATATATATATATATATATATATATATATACACACACACACACATACACATTTATATATGACCTTTGTGGGCCCGTTGCTAGTGTGCTGGCCTTTCGTTTGAGAGACCAGGGTTTGACCCTGATGTAAGTCAGATTATATTTATGAATACACACACACACACACACACACACACACACACACACACACATATATATATATATATGTAGGCTATATATATACAGTATATATATGTATGTATATGTATATACATATATATATATATATACAGTATATATATATGTTATGTATGTATATGTATATATATATATATATACATATATATATATATATACATACATATATATATATATATATATATATATATATATATATATATATATATATATATATATATATATATATATATAGAGAGAGAGAGAGAGAGAGAGAGAGAGAGAGAGAGAGAGAGAGAGAGAGAGAGAGAGAGAGAGAGAGAGAGAGAGAAACTATCGTTTAATATCCAATTCCCTATATCGCGGGAATACTTTACACCCAAGGGGAATTATAACTGATAAGTGCTTCGTCACCAATGGAATTCGAACCTCGGCCTAGTTTAGAAACGACTACACACAGTGACTTTAACCACTCAGCCAGTTGTTTCGAGTAACTGCCCATCGTCGTTTCTCAACTAGGCAGCGTTCGAATCCCATTGGTAACAGTTATGTAACAAACACCATTTCTATTTTTTTATTTATTTATTTTTAGATAACATGACAAACATCAATGTGGATTCTGGGTTGATGTTGATACGTAAGATTGTGATGAAGTGTATCTTGCATTCGTCCAGTTAGAATATTTGATTACATTAATAATTTTAAGTCGTATTCAGCAATTACTGCTTTTATTTTATTACCGAGTTTCCCAGTTCTAAAATTGAAAACCCTTCCTTGGTGTTATTCATATCTGTTGTATATATATCTTTGCTGTAATATTCTGCTTTGCATAATGCACACGTTCATTAAGAGTGGAGTCGGTTTTTGAGAGAGGAATTTAATGATGCCGAAACTCTCTCTCTCTCTCTCTCTCTCTCTCTCTCTCTCTCTCTCTCTCTCTCTCTACGTCCGATGTCTGCACAAACTTTCGAACAAATGATTTCCGTAATCCTTGACACTGCCTGACAGATTCATAATTAATCATAATTAATTTTCATTCAGCGCCGCATACTGACACCGTTACGTATTTGATTGCTGACTTAATGATAATATTAATATTATTTATTAAAAAATTCCTGTCAAAATAGATCAGAGTATAAAACAGAACTTCAGAGAGCCTCTCAGCTCTCTCTCTCTCTCTTTCTCTCTCATTATTGGCGAAAACACTCACATTTCTCTTTAATATAATAAGAACGGAACGGCCTCTCAGAAGCTCTCTGCATAGATGGTAATGTATTTGGACGGAAGAATTGTTGTTCATTTCAATATGCATTGTATTACCATCTAATAATAATAATAATAATAATAATAATAATAATAATAATAATAATTTTAGTAGGTTGTAGACCCTCTTTTATACAAGAGATGTTAAAAGTGATAGCCGAATCAGCGGCATTCAGTTTGTATAGAGTTTTGTATAGAGTTTTCTCTGTTTTTGTAATAACTGATTTTTTTAGGTTGCTGCATTCGGCCAGTAACACGCCGATATTGGTCATACTTGGAGAGGAAAGCAGGTAGCAAAATTGGACAGTTTATTTCTGATGAACACAAAATAACTGTAACAGGATACTGAACTCGGGAGTTCATCTTCCGTTCCGTTGTCTTTCAGGGAAAAGTCTTCTTTTTGAGTTGTCCTTCAGGAGAAAGTCTTCTTCGGTGTAAATCGAGGCCACGTTTCTCTCAGGCTCCACTGAGCATGGTCATGCCAAAAGACGGGAGTAGGCTGACTTCCAATGTGAGCCTTGCTCTTTATATACGAAAATCAGTGGGGAGGTCAAATTCAGCTGCTGCCAGCTGATTGGCTGAGGAGAAACATTCGCGCTGCTTATTGGCTGGCGAGATTTTCTTACAAGGCAAAAATTTATCGCTGATGGTTTCTCTGCTCCAGCCTTGCTGAGCGGCATGGCTGGTGTGTAACGTCATTTTCTGGTATTTCACAGAGAATATTCTGATTGGGTGCCGAGCGGCATGCAGAATCTCCGACGTTATTCTGAGTTTCATGTTCAGGATTGTCGTTTCTTGCAGTGTCTGGTGTCGGCTGCCTAATGCTGTTAGGCAGGAGGAATACCTCTTGGGTGGTATTTAATAAGGGCTTCTCCTGCTGTATTAAGAGCGCCTCCAGCAGCCGTGGGCGCCTTGGGTCGGGGGCTTTTCCGATTACTTCTGTATTCCCACTATTTCACTCCTTGTAATGTGGGCACCTCTCATATGGTTTTTTACGGCGCTTTCTTGGGCATGACAAGAGATTCTCTTCCCAGTTTCATGGTGGTCATACCGGCACAGGCGCTGGGACATCCATGGACTGGTCATTGGAATCGATATACCACATTCGCCTGTCTAAGAGGATCGCTCATTAGTGGGTCTGGGTTCTTTTTCACAATTAGGTTTCTCTTGGGGCTGTTTTGATAGTAAATTACGAGGTCAAACCGCGTGTTGATGTCGGTAGTGAAGATGTTGTCTGCGATGATCTTCTTGATGGCGTGTTTGTCTTCCAGATATTTCGAGTGCATCTTCACCTTAAGAAAAGTCGAAGACTTCTTTGCGGGTCAGGCTGTGGCTGCTCACGGTTGCTGTACCACCAATCCATTGCAAGATGTATTTCTTTGTTGACTTGTTTATTAGAATACTGACGATGGCCTGAGGACCTCTGTTTACATGAAGACGAATCTCGGTCTCTGCCTTAATGAAGATAGTGAGTGCCCTTCAAGATACAAGAATACCACAATCAAAGCCTTCGCAAGAAGAGCTTTAACACACTGTTCTTCTTGGCAGGGCACGCACAGAGAATTAGACCGAATCTCGCAGGTACTCATAAATAATGGGTATTCTAATAAACAAGTCAACAAAGAAATACATCTTGCAATGGATTGGTAGTACAGTAACTGCAAGCAGCTGCTGCCCGACCCGCAAAAAAGCTTTTGACTTTTCTATAAGGTGAGGATTTGTTCAAAATACCTGGAAGACTAACATGCCATCAAGAAGATCATCACAGACAACGTCTTCACTACTGACATCGACACGTGGTTTGACCCCGTCATTTGCTATCAAAACAGTCGCGAGAGAAACCTAATTAAGAAAAACAACTCAGCCCCACTCACGAGAGATCCTCTTAAACAGATGAATGTGGTATACCGATTCAAATGCCCAGTCCATGGATGTCCCAGCATCTATATAGGTATGACCACCATGAAACCAGCGAAGAGAATCTCCTGTCATACCCAAGAAGGCCCCATAAAAAACCATATGAGAGATGACCACAAGAAATGAAATAATGGGGAATACAGAAGTAATCAGAAAAGCCCTCGATCCAAGGCAACTACAGCTGCTGGAGGCACTCTTAATACAGCAGAAGCCCTTATTAAATACCATTCAAGAGGTATTCCTCCTGCCTACCAACATTAGGCGGCCTATTACTTCTGTAGCTGGCAGACTGACGCCAGACACCGCAAGAAACGACAATCCTGAACGTTAAACTCACAATAATGTCGGAGATTCTGTGAACCCCCCAGCGCCCAATCAGAATATTCGTCGTGGAATACCAGGAAATGATGTCACACACCAGCCTCAACGCTCAGTAAGGCTGCAGTAGAGAAACCGTCAGTGATAAATTTTTTGGCTTGCAAGAAAACCTTGAAATCTTGCTAGCCAATGAGCAGCTTGAATGTCTCTCCTCAGCCAATCAGCGGGCAGTTGAATTTGACCTCCCTGCTAACCTTCGTATATAAAGAGCAAGACTCACATCGAAAGTCAGTCATTTCAGGATTCGATTCATTCGGCAACGAGATATAGTAACAGAGGGTCGTTGCTCGTCACGCTCCCCTGCCCCGTGGTCTTGGAATTCGGCCATTACCCACTCCAGTATCACTCTCCCTCCACCATTTCCTCCGTTCCCTTCCCCTCACCCCTGTCCATAACTAGGCCTGCCTAAATAGACAGTATTTGGATAGAACAGATTCATAAACATCCACCATGTCGTACTATTAAAAATCTCCCTCTTCCTCCCCTTCCCCCTTTCACCCTTTCTCCACCTCTCCCTACGTCCTCTTCCCCCTTTCACCCTTTCTCCACCTCTCCCTACCTCCTCTTCCCCCTTTCACTCTTCCTCCACCTTCCCCTCTCCTCCCCTTCCCCTGTCACCCTTCCTCCACCTCCCCTCTCCTCCCCTTCCCCCTCTCACCCTTCCTCCACCTCCCCTCTCCTTCCCTTCCCCCTCTCACTCTTCCCCCTTTACCCCTTCCCCCTAACCTCTCTCTCTCTCTCTCTCTCTCTCTCTCTCTCTCTCTCTCTCTCTCTCTCTCTCTCTCTCTGTCCCACCACATCATTATCACTCATCATTTGCTTTATAGTACATTACTGCAATTGCAGGTAAGCATGTGCCAAGTCACAAGGTGGTTAAGTCATACACTAGTTGGTCGTACACCAGGTGGTTAAGTTGTACACTAATGGTTAAGTCGTACATGGCGGTGTAACCAAGTCGCACCGAAGAACAGTGTAGTGCAGGTGATAAAGTGAAGTGCAATGATAAAAGTTAGTGACATACAGTGTAGTGTGCTAGTTATACATACCTTGCTACAGCAAAATACATATAGTGCAATCTTGCAATGGAAGGTCGTTGTGTGTGAACAACTAAAACTATAAGACTGTATGCAGAAGACCGAACCTGACTCCATGTGCATATGCAGAAGACCGCACCTGACTCCATGTGCAAACATGGCAAGGGTCAGGATCAGAGATGAGGCCACTAGGGGGAATGCTAGGCTCACCAAACTTTGGGAGTTGCTTACAAAAAAGTAATCTTAAAGTTTATAAAGTAGAAAACACTAGGTCTGGATATGTCATAGTGACAGATGAGAGTACGGCAAGGAACATAGTTGGAAAAGAGAACAAAAAGCTTTTTGAGAGAGAGTAATATAAAGTTATTGAAGACTCTGAGGCCATAGCATTAAGGACATTGGTAGTGACAGGGCTAGATGATCATGTCTATAGCCACACTAAAGAACTGTCCAGGGAAGTGGAAAGATGCAACACCTACTGCAAACTAACAGAAGTTTTTGTTATGGAAAGTTCAATCATTACAAAGATAAAAATGGAAACACAGGAAATGGTTATGAAGGCAATAGCCCAAGGAATCCTCATATTTTCCCAAGAGGCAACTAGACACTGAAATCTATGTCAGAATCATGCAATGTATAAGGTGCTACTCCTATAACCACAAAGAGAGGAACTGTCCCCAAGAAAAAGACTATAAAATCTGCTCTAACTGCAGCAGCAAAGAGCCTAGATACACTGAATGCAAAAGTGCCATAATGAAATGTGTGACTTGCAAAGAATTCCACCCAACCCTTGTCACGAGATACCCTGAAAGGAAGAATATTTAAGGTTTATGAGAGAGGCAACAGAGGAAGACGAACAGGGAGTCTCCAACTTATGCAGCCGCAGCAGTACCCACGAATAGACCCACTGGTCAAGGCCTCAGTAGCTGAGGACTGCCAGTGCCACCACATCAAACCAGCCAGTGGAGTATGCACCCCGGCAAACAGAACATAACGATAAACACTCACTCATCATGGCCAACATGAATGAGGCAGCAGTTCCTGGCACATTCCAGAAAACACTAGAGAAAATTTACTAAGCAAATAGGCTACCGATGGTTAAAATTCCCAAGGATGTCACATTTGCAAAGGGAAGCTACAAGGAAGTTAGAGTAGGATCAGTTGACCCAAGAGACTCAGAACCATGAGAATCAAGAACTTCAGGACCAGACTAGCAAAGAACCCAAGAATGTGACAAAGCAAATGACCAAGGACCAAACTGAACAGGAGGAAGTACTGAAGCAAAAGGAAGCCCCTGACAACAAAAAGAGGCAGAGAGAAACCCAATTGGTAACTGCAGAGAGAAGAGTAACAACACCCAGGCACCCAGGGAAGAGGACTCTGAGCCAGACCAAATAATAGAAGCATATGGAAATAATGGAAATAAGACCAAAAAGAAGACAGAGAAACTGACAATGAATCTGTCCTTAAGTATAGAAATGAAAATGCCAAACAGACCTTCCTACACAAAGATCATTGATGTTATCTTCGGATCAGGAGAAATGAAATATATACATACACAAATGACATATCAGAAGAAGAAATACAAAATGCTATGACAAGCGGCATAATAGACCTAACCAATATTCCGATCACTAGAGTAAGCCAGGAAAAATTCCAGCACATCAAGTCAAGTCACTTCAAACTAAGAACCTAATCACTGCAAGTAGTCCCAGAAACAACAACAGCAGAATATATAGAGAAACTAATGGTCATCCATTATAATGTGCTGGAATGGACCTTTGACAGGAGCAACGAGCTGAGTAAGTATTATAGGCACTTTGATCCTGACATACTCCTGCTCCGTGCTGCAGGAATTAAAGAAGAAGAATCCATGAAAATCTATGGATATTCTGTCTATAGAAGGAATATATATAATGACCTGCATGCAGGAATTGCAGTGGCAGTCAAGAATAACCTGGACCACAAACTGTGGCTTGATTCTCAAGAAATAAGAACAACCTACCTTCCCCCAAGAAGAGTGCTTTTTCCTAGAGAGGACATAGGCAAGATCCTCAAAAAAAAAAAAAAAAATGCCAGCCTACCTATTCAGAGATCTGAATGCTTCCCACAGACATATGGGATACAGCAACAATAATGTGAATGGCATCCAAGTGGAGGATCTCAAACAGAGGGATTGCCACGCATCTTGGACCAGGGTTCACTACCTATCTGGGCCAATGTGCAGGTAGACCTGACATATTGCTTGCAAACAGACAGGCCCAACTGAATTTCTCTCTCCAGCAAGGTGCCCTGGCATCATCGGACCATCTACCAGTAATCCTGACTTTGGCCACTAAGGGGATAGTAATCCCTGCCATCCCAAGGATGTGTACCAAAAGTTCAGACTGGCCAAATTAAGGGCCAACTGGAGAGGGAGGCCCCCAGCCTAAATGATCACCAATGGATAAAAGACAAAGCCTACATTGACAACAGGCTGGAAAACTGGTTCAAGGCAATTGCCAGAGCCAGAAGGACCCACATCCCAACAAGAAGCTACAGAATTCTTAGAGTGCCTGTTGACAGTGATTGCCTTAAACTTCTTCAATGGCAATTCAAGAATCTAGAAGCAATGTCCAGATGAGCCGGATGGACTCGGGAGTCCCTTCAAGCTGCCGGACAGATGCAGAATCAGAAAACAGAGGAGTCAAAAATCCTGCATGACAGACACTGGGAAGGGATTGTCAAAACAGCCAGTGAACTTTATGGTCATCCAGCCAAATTCTGGGACAGCATCAACCACTTACTAGGGAAGGGAGGAGTGTGTGCTCTGTATATATTAGAAAACAATAGAAAACTATGTGGAGATGAAGAGAAAGAAGCAGCCCTCAGGGAATTCTGGAGTAACACCTTTTGAATAACGAAAGAAGAGAATAGGAACTATGACAAAAAGCAGGAGAGAGTAGAAGAGGCACTGCAACAGAGAAGAGATGACATCATACCCTATCCCAGAGTAGATACAAGCAGGCTAGACCCCGACGATCCCATGACAAAACTGGTGGAACTGAGTGAAATCAAAATCATCCTCCAAAGAGGGAAGAAAAGGAAAGCCCTGGAAAAGTCAAATATTAATAAAGAAATGTTGCAACACCTCCCTGATGTCATGCTGGATGTACTCAAGGAAATGACGAATGAGACGTTACGCATGGGATATTATCCTGACCTGTGCAAGATAGGTGTGATAAGACTCATAAGCAAACCAGGGAGGGATTCCAGGCAGGTGAGGAAATACAGACCACTAACCCTCCTGGAACTCCCTGGGAAAATCATAGGGGCAGTTATTAAAAAACAGGCTTTTGAGACTCCTCCAGGACAATGGCCTAACCAACAAAAAACAATATAGGCACACCAGGGGAAGGGGAACCCAGCTAGCCACATCAGTGATGTATGAGATCATAGCTATGTCACAAACTAAGGGCTATGGATGCAATGTGGTCTCTAGAGACATTGCAAAGGCCTTTGACAAGATCTGGCACAATAGCCTTAAATTCAAATTGATGGAAACCACCAAACCCAACCTCATACTGAGAATCCTGTGCAGCTTCCTAGATAACAGGAAAGCACAAATCAGAATGGGGAAAATAACTGAGTCAGAATTTCTACTCCTCAGTTGAGTACCACAAGGAAGTGTGCTGGCCTCCATCCTATTAAATTTTTACACAAGAGATGTCCCTGCACCCTCAGCTGGCTGCCTCCAGATTATCTTCCCGGATGACCACACTCAAATAATTATGTATCCCAGCAAAAGGGGTAAACAGATGCTGGCCTTGAGAACAGCCAGAGAAATAAAGAAGGTCAATGAGTACGAGGAGAAATGGAAGGTATCTGCCAGCCAGGAGAGGTTCCAACTCCTGTCTGTATTAACAATCAAACCAGCAGATGTAACTGTGGAAGATAGAGGGATCCCATTCAAAAACAACATCAAGGTACTGGTAGTCACATTCTCCAAGACACCTAAATCAGCACATGCTGAACTGCTTGAGAACAGCAGAGGCCACTTCCAAAAGGATCAGAAGGTTTAGGGCTGTCTCCACAAAAATTTATCTGATGCTATACAAAACATTGGTGAGACTACAACATGAGTACCCCACAGCAATCCTAGCCCCAGCATGTAGGACCACAGTGATGAAGATGCAAGCCCTGTAGAATAAAAACATCAGAAGAGCGTACAAGGAAGCCCCACCTTATTATAACACAATGAAGGAACTGTACGAAAGGGCAAGCTTAGAAAGCATCAATTGTAGAATCCACAGGCCAGCAAATAGGATGTGGAACAGGCTGGCAGCAATAGAAAGAATACCGTAGACATGAGCAGAGCACTCACCAATGAACGAAGGAGAGACTTCAGGAATTGGCCCAAGAATGGTTCCTAAGATAGGAGGAACTCAACCAGAACCAATCTACAGGAGTTAGACTACAGAGAACTGTGAACTCAAGAATTTCTTCAGCTTAAGATAGCAGTGATATTCGATGTATGCCACCAACTATTTAATGGCAGTCATAACCACCAGCATCACTTCACGTCACCTCCCACTATCATACAACTTAAAAAAGAATATCATCATTCATAGCCATATATCATGACCTTACCTCCTCTTGCCCTTCATCATCTTCATTAAATGACAAAGCAAGGGGGTGTGCCCCCCTCTATTTCCCTCCTAACTTCTTTCAGTTTCCCCTCCTTTGATCTCTAACCTCTCCCCCTACACCCTCTTCCCCCCAATATAAGCTCAATCTTTCCTATCCCCAATTTATTTGTTTGTTCATTTGAAAGTCAGTCTACTCCCGTCTTTTGGTGTGAACATGCTCAGTGGAGCCTAAGCGAAACATAGCCTTGATTAACACCGAAGAAGACTTTCACCTGAAGGACAACTCAAAAGAGGGCTTTTTCCTGAAGGACAACTCTGTTGAAGATGAACTCCCAATTTCAGTATCCGGTTACTGTTACATTGTGTTCATCGGAAATACACTATCCAATTTTGCAACCTGTTTCCCTCTCCAAGTATGACCAATATCGGCGTGTTACTGGCAGAACGCAGTAACCTGGAAAAATCAATTATTAGAAAAATAGGGAAAACTCTATACAAACTGAATGCTGCTGATGCAGCTATCACTTTTTTAATACCACTTGAATGATAATAATAATAATAATAATAATAATAATAATAATAATAATAATAATAATATGAAGGAAGAACACCCTCTTTGAGGCAAGTTTTGCCGAATAAAATGGCTGCATTTTGCGAATTGATTTTATACTGAGTTTTCACAGTCTTCTAATGATTTGCTTTTCCTGCACATCCATATTACCCAATAATTGGCCAGTGCTCATATTTCAGTGGATAACACACGTATTTCTTACAGCAGAAATTATTTTAAACCTTTACAGCGGGTAACTGAAACCTGGGATGTACATCTATAGGTTTTCTTGATGGTATTTTCGGTGGTATTTCTTCTTTTTTTCTTTTTCTGGCGTCTGTCTGGTATTTCTCGTACTCTTTCAGCAGACATGTTTCGACAGCTCGATGGTCATCTTCTGGACATTGGAATGAGTCTGGAGACATATGGCGCTCGTGTCGGTATATATATAGTTAGGGGATCTCGGATTAGGTCGATTTTTCATTGGCTGTCTGAGGCGATTCTCCTCGGGCGAAGTCTCCTCTCGCTCAGCGATGGTTGTGTGTGCTCTTGCATGCATGCACTGGAATGCACGTAGAGAGAGGATTATTAGGAGGGTTGCTGCCCGCAGATGGACGTTCCTGATTGGTTTGCTCATCCGGGGTGCCAGCGGGTGCCACGCTTTGTGCCGACGTTGGGAGGAGGAAAGTCTCCTGTGTGGTATTCAGACTCAGCTTCTCTCTCCCCATGTGTAGGGCTTCCAAGAGGCATATGCAGCGATGGTCGGTCGCTTGATCTGTTACCTCTATGTTAGGGAAAATGTCATTCCTTTTTATTCTGAGGTTATGGGCAGTCCTGCCATATGATTAAATATGGCACCCTCCTGGGCATGACAAGAGATCCTCTTGGGTGAAGTGCATGGTAGTCATACCGGTATAAGAGCCAGGCACTCTTGGACGGCGCATTTGTATTGGTAGACTGCGTTGGTTTTCTTCAAGGGATCCTGCTTGGGGGGGCCCGGGTTATTTCTCATCACCAGGCTACTGGTTTTCTTATTCCTGTAGAATATGACAAGTTTAATCTTCTTCTCGGGATCGGACGGGCTGATGTTACCTTCAGTGATGGTCCTGAGGGCGCGTTCATCTTCTTTATATACTTTATGGAATTTTCCTTGGTGGAAAAGTCTTATGTCATTAGAGGTGTCGGGTCGAGGTTCCTGATGGTACCATCTGTTCACGGCTCCTCTAATGCACGTGTCTACCTCCCGATTCGTGTGTACATTATCGATAAGGATCTGGGCAGCACGTTCCAGCTGCCCAGTCAGTTGTAAGTCAGAAGGTAAAAACTTTCATGAGTCAGAAAGCACAATGAAAACTGGCCGAAGAGTGGGAAGATGTTAATGAATTAACTTGACCAATGGATTCATACAAATTACTTAAATAAGGAAAACTGTTACTCTGTCATGTTTTATTACTAGACAAACCAGCAGCAAAACTGGCCAAGGTTTCTAACAATCTGGAATTTTAGCATGGCCAAGAGTGTGTGTGAAATATGTCGCCTACAAGTTGATGACTGCTCAACCACTTCAAAGAAACTAAAGTTTTCAAACTCATTTCAGCCGTAGAAATTCAATTTCCCGGGGCAACTGACGTGAAAGATCCCGTTCTCAGTGTAATTAATTGTAAAAGGAGTGAAATAGCATTCTTGGGAAACATCTGCTCCCCTTTGCTTCCTCCTAATTCTATTTCCTCTCCTTCCCTCCAGAGGACCTGACAATTTCACTCATCTGGAATTTTTTTTTTTTTTTAGCTTATTTCCAGGGCTTCCCCTTACGTGTGTTTACTTCATCAAAGCAAAAGGATGTTCCCAATTAGTTGATGACTGTTAAGGAAAAGTAAATTTTTCCCCAAAGGTTTTTGGCCGCCTTTGTTTTGGATGACTGCGTCTGGGGAAACCTGAATGAATTTCTGTTTCTTCTGCTGTCAAGGGTTTTCATTCACTCTGGTTGCTTAAAGGTCAGCTGATATTGTCTTAGGCTACGTTTGACTAGTCAATATTCAATAGTGATTATACATACATACATACATACTTACATGACAGAAACACAACCGGGAGTGATTTCAGTTGTAAAGTGTTGACACTTAGTTCAGTATTGATTGACCGATAAATACCTCCACCACCCTCTCCTTGTTACCAGTTTCTTCCTCGTTCCAGTGACATGAAACTCACAAGGCCTTTTGTAACGGATGAAGATAAATGGATTCAGTCATTCCATTTCTGACATTCCACTGGCTAATATCCCTAGAGAGGTTTCAGATATAGTTGGAGTTAAAGTCTGTAAGTGTACTAACGCGTCCAGGGAGACTGTAATATATCTATATATTACCTTTATCGCTTAAAATGTCTGTTTGGGTATAGACTCGAGCCAAAATGGAAATAACAGTACAAGACTTGGTATACAGAACAAAAGTTATATGAACCCATATAACTGACCGGTCGTGGTTTAATGATTCACAATGGCAGAATGATATATAAAAAATAAAATAGGTAATTTCAAAACATGGGCAAAACACAATAAATTATATATAGGCCTATATATATATATATATATATATATATATATATATATATATATATATATATATATATATATATGTATATGTATATATATATATATATATGTATATATATATATATATGTATATATATATATGTATATATATATATGTATATATATATATATATATATATATATATATATATATATATATATATATATATATATATATATAAATTTTTAGGAAATATCTCACAAAAGGGGTTGGCTTGACGGGGTGAAAGAAGTTTTAACAATATTTCCTTAATCATCTAAACCAACGCGAGAAGAAATGGGATGGATTTTGTGCAAATTATCGCCTGCTGTCGTTCAGGTGTCGAATGGGGAAATTATCTTGACTGCAGGAAGAAGCCAGTTTCATCCTTGGTCCAAATTATAGGCTTTTCTTTTTTATATGCATATGCATATCGTAATTCAGGTTAGTCATATTTCTTTTGTCAAACTCTCTCTCTCTCTCTCTCTCTCTCTCTCTCTCTCTCTCTCTCTCTCTCTCTCTCTCTCTCTCTCTCTCATATTTAAGTATCTGTTTTATTAGCAAAACGGCTGAGGAAATCTATTTGAAACGGAATCCAGTCGACTGAATTAACACGAAATTGCCTCAACATCTTCGCAAACCTCGGAGGAGACACTCCATTACCTCTCACAACGTTCTTGAGTTAGTTCCCTAGAGATAGAGAGAGAGGGGGGGGGGTGCGGCGGGGGAGGTGGTTAAAGGTGTAAAGTTGAAGCTTTCAAGTTCATGAAGTTGAGCCTTGACGTTTATGGAACAACAAAGTGTCATGTTGTCACACCAAGAAGTGTCAAGCTATGTTGTGATGTCACACCAAGAAGTGTCTTCGTGTCACACCAAGCTGTGTTGTGATGTCACACCAAGAAGTGTCTTTGCGTCACGCCAAGCTATGTTGTGATGTCACACCAAAAAGTGTCTTCTCGTCACGCCAAGATATGTTGCGATGTCACGTCCAAGTGTCATCTGTGCAGACCATGAATTGTGCTGTCATACTATAATGGCCCATGTTGTCACACCTAGAAGTTTCATGCTCTCAGATCGTGCTTCATGTTGTTATACTGTGTAGCTCTGTGTTGTCACACTAAAAAGCATAATCTGTTAGCCATGAAGTGTTACATTGTTATACTATGTATGCCCATGTCACATCAGAAATAAGACGAGGTCAGCCTATGAAATGTCATGTTGTCACACCAAGAAGGCCCATGTTGTCACATCCAAAAGTAGTATGTTATCAGCCCATGAAGTTTATGTTGTCACACTGTAAGTGCCCATGTTGTCATACCAAAAAGTATCATGTTGTTACCCCATGAAGTGTCATGTCGCACTCTGAAGGTCCGTGTTGTCACACCAATAAGTGTCATGTTGTTAGCCCATGAAGTGTTATGTCACAGTAAGAAGACCCATGTTGTCACACCAAAAAGTAATATGTTGTATGCTTATACAATGCCATGTTGTCATACTAAGAAGGCTCATGTTGTCACGCCAAAAATTAATATGTTGTTAGCCTATACAACGTCATGTTACACTAAGATGGCCATGATGTCACAACAAAAAGTAATATGTTGTCAGTGAATGAAATGTCATGTCACGCTAAGAAGTCCCATGTTGTCACACCAAAATTAATGTCAGCCTATACAATGTCATGTCACACTAAGAAGGCCCATGTTGTCACACCAAAAAGTAATATGTCTTCAGTGAATAAAATGTCATGTTGTCACTCTAATAAGGCCCATGTTGCCAGACCAAAAAGTAATGTCCTATACATGTCATGTTGTCATAATAAGAGGGCCCATGTTGTCACACCAAAAAGTAAAATGTTGTCAGCCAATGAAGTGTCATGCTTTCACACTAGGAAGGCCTAGGTTGTCACACCAAAAGGTAATATGTTGTCAGTTTATATAATGCCATGTTACCATACTAAGAAACCCCATGTTGTCACACCAAAAAGTAATGTTGTTAACCTATGAGGTGTCATGTTGTCACACTAAGAAGGGTCCTACTATGAAGGCCCATGTTGTCACAACAAAAAGTAATGTTGTTAGCCTGTGTAGTATCATGTTGTCACACTACGAAGGACCATGTTGTCACACCAAAAAGTAATATGTTATCTGCCTATGAAGTCTTGTGATGTCGCACTAAGAAGTCCCATGTTGTCAAACCAAAGAGTAATATGTTATCAGTCAATGAAATGTCCTGTCGTCACACTAAAAAGGCCCATGCTGTCACACCATAAGTGCTATGTTGTCAGCTTATACAATGTCATGTCATACTAAGAAGGTCCATGTTGTCACACCAAAAATTAATGTCAGCCCATGAAATGTCACGTCACATTAAGAGGGCCCATGTTGTCACACCAAAGAGTAATATGTTATCAGTCTGTGAAGTGCCACATTGTCAAACTAAGAGTACCCATGTTGTCACACCAAAAAGTAATGTTGTGAGACCATAACGTGTCATGTCACACTAAGAATGCCCATGTTGTCACACCAAAAACTACTATGGTGTCACCCTATGAAAGGTCATGTTGACGCACTAAGAACCCTCATGATGTAACATAAAAAAGTAATATGTTGTCAGACTATGAAATGTGATGTTACACTAAGAAGGCCTATGTTGTCACACCAAGAAGTATCATGGTGTCAGACCGAGAAGTTCTGTGCATGACTATCCCCTTGCAATTGTAAGGAAGGTGATGTCAGTAAATACCTTTTAATTCTGACGTTTATAAAGATATTTGTCGTATGTTTCAAAACCTCTTCTGATATTGCAACTGCTAAGGTACTAATTGTTCTTGGTTTATGAATAAACGATATAAAAAGGTAAAATTTTTGTCATTTTGAACTTAAAAATTTCAATATCATCCCATGTTTTAATTTGTCGTTTTGAACGTTTATGACGTTCGTTTAATTCGCAAATGACATAACCTAACCTAACCTAGGGTACTCCGTCCTTACCCTAGTGAATATTAGTCTTAAAACATTCCAGAAATTTACCTTAACCTGAATGAGAACTGCCAGTGGGAATAAGGTCCTCTTATTTCAGTCTTTTTTTTGTGTTTTTTTCCCACCCAAAAACTCGCACTTTCCTGCAATGGTCCCCGGAACTGTGGGATGTGATGGTGGGTTTGCTATCCCTTTAAAAGGACTCATTTGCAAACGGATATACTAATTTCAAAAACGTTCAAAATAAAATTCAAAACAGGAAAATATATTTTCAATCCAAAATGCAATAATGGATTAAAAAGTGAAATATTACTGAAAGATAACTAATACGATGCAACGCACCCAGATTGTCTTATTAGGAATAATCTCTCTCTCTCTCTCTCTCTCTATCTCTCTCTCTCTTAATCATAAGTGGCATGTGAGAAAATTGCACTTCCAAAATGACATCTTCACCAAGAAAATATATCACTCATTTTCCGTAATGCAGAAAAATAACGTAATGTTGAAAATACACTTTCCATCGTTATTGTCACTTCGCCTTTTCTGCATTTCGTACAGTACACACCGGTCGGCCACAAGAGAGAGAGTCGTTTACGTTTGGTGGTATTCAGTTAACCTGACGGAGAATAAGAACATTTCTGACTATGTTGGTACTTATCGGGAAAAGTGGAGAATATGAATAATATATATATATATATATATATATATATATATATATATATATATATATATATATATATATATATATATATATATATATATATATACCGGTATATATTATGATAAAAAATTCAAGGTACTTACTGGAAAAGAAGCCATTTCTTATGATTAACGGGAATAAATAACATGAATAAAAGATTATCACATTCCCCTTACCTTCCGATGCTGTAGACGTCCCCATTCCCTTCTTCACGTCTCAAGTGCCCTTGGGAATGCCATCATCTGAGTACTCAGATGCCCCTTGGGGCGCAGCCTGCCCCTCAATTGCTTAATGGCTGCTGTAAACTTAGGTATGGTTGTGGTATCCAGAATTGGCGAAGTACCGTTGAATTGTTGCGGTTAATACCCAAAAGGTGTAATTAATAAATGAGCTGATTCATCTTGATGTTTCTGTCTGACAAGACACCTTCACCAAAGCCATAGTATCAAAGGCTAGCCCATACTATCACCTAATCAGGTTGCTTGGAGGTATAAATTATCAGTGTACCTGAGGGGCAGGGGTATCGACCGCTTCTTACTGCACACATGACCGTGATCAGTTCCCAGTACTGCCAAGGTCGCCTCTTCTCCCCAAAGAACTCTCCTTCAGTCCTACGCTTCTCTTTTCTCCTTCACTCCTACGCTTCCTTCGTTGATCGTAGGACATTGAAAGCTTTCGACGGTCACGAAAACTTGAAACCCAAACAATCAAACCCATTCCCTCAGAAATTGGGTTCTGTCTCTTCAATTCCGGTTCGGGAGGCCTCTGGTTTGCATATTTGCAGTCACTTGTCTTGCAATAGCTTTCGGGTTTCAGATGTTGTCAATGTGTGCCTTATTGCGCCCTGGTACAAGGGATAAGGCTTGGCCAATTCTCTGCTTTGGCAATGAACCGGTACAACTGGTCGCCCACAAACACCGATGATTTTCCCAATTTCTCTAACTTTCTGCTCAGTCTTGGCAAGAATGATGACTGAGGCCACACCAACACAACTCGTACTTCTTCTGGGTAAGGTTCCATCGAGAGAGAGACTCCCGAAATGTGTGCAGTTGAAGGGAACAACACGAAAGGTGATACGTTTAGGCAACACTTCACTTAAACCCACTCCGGACACGAGCTCACGAGGTACTGAAAGGGGGGGAGCGGGTGCCCCGAAGAGGAAGACTCGTTCTGAGGGGTGGCAAAAGTTTGGCAAGATACAAAGACACGTGTATGATGTGCCTTTAATTTAATTAGAATATTACATAACAATAATATAAAAATGGTTGAATAATCACCCAACAGCAGCGTAAGTGTTTAAAACGTTATAAAGCATTTTTACTAGTTTTATTTCCAAATTCCGCAATATTTTAAACACGATCAATTTGACATAAATACTTCCTTTGTCGTTTCATAAGTCATTATATCCACTGACATTTTACAAAACGCTTTGGGCCGTTCTCTTGTTTCAGCTCTGCCACCCCCTCCTCTGTCACCTGTCATTTGTGATCTAATTTTAGGTATTGCGGTAATATAAATATGACGGCTGTATGCATACACCTCCATATACAGTGTCATAATGGATTAAGGAAGCACATGCGTTTTGAGCAGTATACACCTTCATATGAACTACTCAAAACATTTAGCACCAAATGGGTTGCATGATCAGAAACTTGTCAACATATCAGTCGTCAAGGTACTGATGTAAGCAAATTTATTCATACAAATACAGTATAAGGTTCAGAAGTTGTTGAATGAAACCTTTCAATGTCCAAATATTTAATTATAAGGAAATTTTGCTATATAAGCGTCACTAAAATTTATACCTTCAATCTCAGCTCTATCATTCAATGGTTTTCAAACTCACAACTTCATAGGAAGACTGACTGATTTATTTGTACGAGTAACTGGCGGTGCAATTCCTGTGGTCGTCTACAACAAACTAGACTCTAGTGAAAACCAGTTACGTGTCACCTTAAAATGATTCATGAATATTATACAGAAATACACAATTATTATATAATCATATAATCATTGATATAATCCAAGTGATTACTAATTATTTTACAAATAAACACAAAACAAGACAACTGACTGAATTTTGCTCCGCATTTCTTTCTGGAAATATGGAAATAACTGTGGTATTTAAACTGAACTCTCTCTCTCTCTCTCTCTCTCTCTCTCTCTCTCTCTCTCTCTCTCTCCAGGTGTGACAGAATGCCGGTAATGAGCTTCTCAACAGCGCCCTCGAGCGTCATTCGGGAGAAAACAGATTTGAGGTTCCTTGGACGCCGCTTCCCACAGGGAATGTGTTCGTCTTGCTCGAGAAGATAAGACGAAGATTGATGTTCGGATATTATTATTATTATTATTATTATTATTATTATTATTATTATTATTATTATTATGGCATACTTTTTGGTGATGATAGTACTATTATTATTGCTATAATAATTATCATTATTATGGCATGACATTTTTTTTACGTTGATGTAATTATTGTCATAAGTATTACCTAATGGTCGTATATTTGTGTGGTATTCTCTTTGGAGATAATATTATCATTATCAGTAGTAGAAGTAGCTTTACATTATGGCATTTTAGTGGCGTTATTAGTATTATTATCATAATATTAACATTGCTAGGCTATGTAATAGGTTATTTATGATATAATTGTTATCATTGTCATCACGATTAATTATAGTAGTTTTCTGTATGGCATTCACTTTGGTGATACTATTAGCATTATATTATTAGCAGAATTACTTTTATGTTATATGGCATTGTTTTTGGTAGTGGTATTTATTAATATAATTAATAAATTGTCATCATTATTATTAGCACGTGTATATATTAGGGTATTGTTTCTGGTGGTAATATCATTATTTCTATCATTATTAATAGCAGTATATCGTAAGACTTTTCTTTGGTGGTGATGTGTGTGTGTGTATATATAGTCGTGTATATATATATATATATATATATATATATATATATATATATATATATATATATATATATATATATATATATATATATATATAAACATAAACATGACTGTGTAAATATGTGATTATTAACCTTCTATTGTCCTTGCATTCAACCCCCACCGTAATGATGAGTTATTGGAGGTTTTCTCCAGAGAAACCAACATCCCCTAAGAACCTGTTGAGAGGTTCTGACGAGGCATAACATCTTCCGAAGTAAATTGAACCTTCGAAATGTCTCCTCACTCTCGCCCCGAAGTCTCCTCTCAAGGGGAGGAACATTGCTCAGACGGAAAGGAGGAGGATTCCCTCCCTCAGGGTCTGGGAGTCTGTTGAGTCAGATGGATCCTTTAATAAAATAAGGACATTAATTGTTATCCTTCTACTTTTAGTTGTCTTGGAAAGCAAATTCAAAATAGGTTATCTGGTTGACCTAGATTAGGCCTTGTCGATGTTACGTTGTAATTCCAGCTTTTACGAATGTCTCTCTCTCTCTCTCTCTCTCTCTCTCTCTCTCTCTCTCTCTCTCTCTCTCTCTCTCTCTCTCTCTGATTACGAATCGCAGAAGAGAATGAATGAAATTAGCGTAGGAAAATGCATTTTCGATATTAAGTAAATTTTCTGCATTAGGGAATATAAGAGATGCTTTTATTTGGGGAGGATGGAATTTTGGAAGGGAAATTATTCTCATCTGCCAGTTATGATTAGGAGAGAGAGAGAGAGATTTTGTAAGTAAACATACGAACTATTTTTTTATTGTCGTGTGTTCATGAACCATGAACAATTTGCAATGGAACTTACTGATGTGACAACATCGGCATTAGTAGTATGACAACATGAAACTTCACGGGCTAACATGATACTTTTTGGTGTGACAACATGGCTTTTCACTGTGATAACATGAAACCTCATGGACTGACAACAGTATACTTTTTGGTTTGACAACATGGGTTTTCATCCTGTAACAACATGACACTGTATGGGCTGACATGATACTTTTTTGTGTGACAACATTGACCTTCATAGTGCTACAGCATGAAACTTCTCGGTGTAACAACATCGGTCTTCATACACTGACAACATGATAATTTGTGGTCTGACAACAGGAAACTTCTTGGCGTGACAACATTGGTCTTGATAATGTGACAACATGACACTTCGTGGTGTGACACCAAGAAACTTCTTGGTGTGACAACATTGGCCTTGGTAATGTGACATGACACTTCGTGGTCTGACAACATGAAACTTCTTGGTGTGACAACATCAACTTCATATTGTGACAATATGATACTTCATGGGCTGACAAAATGAAACTTCTTTGTGTGATAACATTAACCTTCCTATTGTGACAACATGAGACTTCGTGGTCTGACAACATGAAACGTCTTGATTCGACAACAGGGTCCTACGTACTGTGACAACATGACACTTCATGGTCTGGCAACACGAAACTTCTTGGCGACAACATCGGCCTTCTTAGTGTTACATGACACTTAACGGGCTGACAACATGAAATGTCCACATGTAACAACATGGGACTTCATATTGTGACAATATGACACTTCACAGGGTGACAACATGATGCTTTTTGGTGTGCCAACATCAATCTTCATAGTGTGACAGCATTACACCTCTTGGTCAGACAACATGAAACTTCTTGGTGTGGCAACATGGGCCTTCATACCCTGACAACAGCAAACTTCCTGGTATGATAACATGAATCTTTTATGACGACATTGACCTTCATTGTGTAACAACATGACACTTCATGGACTGACAACATGAAACTTTCTGGTGTGACAACATCGTAATTTTTACTATGAAAAGAGGACAATTCCTGGTCTGAAAATATGAAACCTTTTGGTGTGACAAAATCGACCTTAATATTGTGACAACATGACACTTTGTCAGACAACATGAAACTTCTTGGTGCGAAAATATTTGCGTGTACAGTATAGTGGGGCATCGTGAAACTTCATGGTCTGACAACATAAGACTTTTTGGTTTGACAACATTCCCTTGATAGTGTGACAACATGACAGTTCATGGCATGGCAACATCCGCCTAGAATAATATCCACGCATGAGATCCTTCTCTTTCGAATAAATTCCTCTTTATTGCTTTGGTTCCATTCACAGTAAGATTCATCTTCGTGAACTTAGTCTTCAACTCTCTCTCTCTCTCTCTCTCTCTCTCTCTCTCTCTCTCTCTCTCTCTCTCTCTCTCTAGGGAACCGAGTCAGGATTGTCATTGGAGGTAATGGAGTTGAAGTCACCTCGGAGCTTCTGCTGAGATGTTGAGGCAATTTCGTGTCAAGTCAGTCGAGTGGATTCCGTTTCACACCGATTTTCTCTTCCGTTTCTCTTATAACACAAACACTTGATGGTTTGAAGAGCCGTGTTAATACTTACCTGTGGTAGTTAGGTAATCACTTAGCTGCTTTAGCAGACAAGTCTCAGGCTACCAGAATGTCACCAATTCATGGGCTTCTCATTCACGTAAGCTCACAGAATCAAAGTTAATGGATCAAGATCAGCTATTCGAGGCTGGGTGTGATCAGCAGGGGGTGACTGCATTGTTAGGAGACTCTCATGCCATTCCAGCCGAGCCCTGGTAGGGGATCGAACGCTGATAAGTTTAGTTATGAGCTGAACACGTTATACCACTCATACTATTGATACCGAAGAGAGAGAGAGAGAGAGAGAGAGAGAGAGAGAGGACACCGTTTGAATAACATCCTATGAATCTTTAATAGAGACAGGAATTACGATGCTTATAGCTCAAATAATTACAATAATGATGTATAAAAAAGACAAATTCTATCATGTAATTCCTCGT
>JANJGK010000027.1:9766735-9769916 GCA_039081455.1 Macrobrachium rosenbergii | reverse complement strand
ATATTAATTTCATTTTCCGAAGCTATTTTCCTCAACTAAGATTAAGAAAAAAAAGACACAAAAATGAAGGCCTTTTGCGTTAATATGAAAAGTGACGCTGTTAATGGAATCATATTCCCTGGATAAGGATTCTTGATGGGAGATTTTTCTCAAATGTTTCTCATATTTCTCATTTTTCTTTATTTATTTATTTCTCTTTTTGCTGGTGACAGAAATGGTTATATGTTGTGCTTATGTCAACATGTTTTTGATGTTTATAAAATGCCACTTATGGTCTTTGGCATGTTTTCGACATGTTTGTGACATATATACAGTAAGAAGTCACTTTTGGTTGTTAACATGTTTTCAGCATGTTTGTGATATGTATACAGTAAGAAGCCACATATTGATGCTGACATGTTTTCAACATGTTTGTGATATGCATACAATACAATGCCACTTACGGTTGACATGTTTTCAACATTTTTGTGATATGGATATAAGTTGCCACTTATGGTTGTTGACATGTTTTCAACATGTATGTGACATGTATACGATAAGATGCCACTTACAGCAGTTGACGTGTTTTCAACATGTTTGTGATATGTATACAATAAAATATAGACGTGAGTTTTTGACATGCTTCCCTGTCGTGTGGACCCACCCTTACATTACATGTCACCGCCAAATAGAGTTGAATACATCCACATTATTTTATATTTTGAATAACACAAATGCAGTTAATTAATTGATCAGATATGCAACTCTGCCTCCTTTGAGTCCTCCAAGGAATTAAGGCTTTTTATTTGACTTTATTTTCACATTCCACTCTGAAGGTAATTCCTGGCGCATAAACATCAGATTGATAGCTCAATTTGGCACTGAGAGATTAATGTTGTCATATGAAGGAATTCCTTCCGTATTCTCTCTCTCTCTCGTCTCTCTCTCTCTCTCGTCTCTCTCTCTCTCTCTCTCTCTCTCTCTCTCTCTCTCTCTCTCTATATATATATATATATATATATATATATATATATATATATATTGAGAGGGGGGGGATTCCTTCTTATGACAGCAATAAGAGACCCAAGTGTATATTCTCTCTCTCTCTCTCTCTCTCTCTCTCTCTCTCTCTCTCTCTCTCTCTCTCTCTCTCTCTCTCTCTCTCTCTCTCGATCTCGAGATCGAGAGAGAGAGAGAGAGAGAGAGAGAGAGAGAGAGAGAGAGAGAGAGAGGGAGAGAGAGAGAGAGAGAACCCCCTCTAACGACAGCAATAAGAAGAAGAAGAGAGCCAATAAGCAAAGGTCTCCTTCAGGAGATGACGCCAAGATCCGGCGATTAATCTCTGACCAACGCCCTTTTGGGGTGGGGGAACCTCAGGCGTCGTATACATAAGTTGTTGTATTGTTTCTCATTTGCCGTCCCTCCTGACTCGCATTTCAGGTATTGCTTCTCATTTGTCTCGTCCAGGCGACTGTTGAATTTTATTATTATTATTATTATTATTATTATTATTATTATTATTATTATTATTATTATTATTACTACTACTACTACTACTACTACTACTACTACTAGGTGGACAGTTATTTATGGCAGGAAAGCTGGACTGATGTCTTGGTGGGTCGAATTTTTGTGGGTCAGCTTCCAGGAAGCAAGAATTGGGGTAAAAGTAAAGGCGAAAAAGTGGGCATAGCAGCTAGGAGCCGAAGGGACGCTACAAACTCCCTTTAGTAATGCCTACAGTGCACCACGTGAGGTGCACCAATGTCTCTACCCCATCATAGGGTGGTTATTTCCATTCCTAAAGGGATATATAACGAAGTCATAAATCATTTCGTTCCTTAACTTATGAAATCTATGATGTGAATGATTTGTCAAGAAAAAATGCGATTGTCAAGGCCAGTAGACGTATATATATGTATGTATATGTACAGTATATGTATGTATATATATATATATTATATACATACATACATACATACATACATATCTCTCTTTTTATCTTATACTGAAGTATCGACTTATGATTTATATAAAGCATTGCATTAGCATGTGCCGCATGAGAAATATATTTTTGTGATACCTGTTTACATACACACACACACACACACACACACACACACACACACACACACACACACACACACAAACATCAATCTCTAACTTGTATCAGCCTTTAGAGTCACTAAGTTACCTCAAACTCGTCTAGAAAACATTAAATAGCCTAAACTGATAAACACGCTTCTAAACACACAATAAGTTATTTTGTATGTTTAAAATCCTAGTTTGTTTTTCATCCAGTTATAAAAAATTATATCTTCCCTAACCTTTCATCAATTATTGTTCTTGCTGTACGATTATATAAGAAATATAACTTGTGACCCTTGACCCTGACCTTGTTAACTTTGTCTGTTTTCTAAAGATTGTCTTTCTGTATAAAATATTTCTGTAAATAAAATTCTTATGAGAAAAATATCTGCATTCAGCTTTGAAATCACCTGTCAGGCAACGTCTTCCCACATTTATATTTATGACATACCAGTCCTCGAATTCCTCTGCGCTTCGAGAACCACCTCCACCTCTCCCATGCTAAACTTTGGAACTAACCTTCTATGCCTTTGTTGATAAGTGTAAGAGAGAGAGAGAGAGAGAGAGAGAGAGAGAGAGAGAGAGAGAGAGAGAGGCACTACTAGGATGATGACCAAACGCCATCTTGTGAGGAAGTGTGAAAATTGCGCAATTCCTCTCTCTCTCTCTCTCTCTCTCTCTCTCTCTCTCTCTCTCTCTCTCTCTCTCTCTCTCTCTCCCCCACCTCAGAAATTCAATTACCCTCCCCAATTGACTTGATCCTTAAGTCCAATCGAGTTAATGATAAAAGGCATAAGAGAGAGAGAGAGAGAGAGAGAGAGAGAGAGAGAGAGAGAGAGAGAGAGAGAGAGAGAGAGAGAGAGAGAGAGAAACATCTGTTCCTTCCAAAACCTCCTAATTTTATTCCGAGCTTTTTATCTCCAGAGAGCCAGGCGAGGGATGTAGTCTTCAGCTTAACAGCTGCTCTGAGAAGGCGACTTTCATTGGAGGATCTTCTGCCAATGTCACGAGCTGCCATCACTTTATTACTATCATTAAAAAAAAAGTGAAAAATGCGCCGAAGTTTTTACGGCGCAATTGAGTTTTCTGTACAGCGTATAATGCTGTATGAAAC
>JANJGK010000027.1:9729235-9756735 GCA_039081455.1 Macrobrachium rosenbergii | reverse complement strand
CAGATTTAATCAACTCCAGTAACTTGAAAATGCCTCTCACCTAATAACAGTTCCACACAATACAGCCCTTTCGTATTGTGACAGTCATCATCATTCTAATTTTTTTTTTTTAAATCAAACTACAAAGACATTTAATTTCCTCTCGATTTTCACAAACGTTTCCTTAAAAAACGTTTGAGGAATTGGAGAAGTTGAGAGATATTTGTGGTTTCATATCAAACGAGTAGGTCTGTAGTTTGTTTGCCAGTAACTGCCATGTTCATAGACCTTAATAATATCGATAATAAATTATATTTGGTTAGTGAAATTGATCAGTATATTCGTAAAAAGCAAAACCAGGGGATAGCCCATCAATACAGCTAGAATATCACAAACTCAGCTCGTTTTCCGAGTTCCTGATCACTGGATGACGACGTCCATCGTCGGCAAATTGGCTCTCAGGAACTTTGCCCGTTCTCGAGGTGTGACTTGAGTCTTCGATCATTTCGAGGCTGTTAGACTCTGGTCTGGAATTGGAGGCTTCACTGAGAGAGAGAGAGAGAGAGAGAGAGAGAGAGAGAGAGAGAGAGAGAGAGAGAGAGAGAGAGAGAGAGAGAGAGAGAGAGAGAGAGAGAGATTTTTATTTTAAGTTTTATCTCATAAGTGAGATCTCTTCTCTCTTTCTGTATTTCCCTTTACCTTCTCGTACTTCGTAATGAGCTCCATATTCTTTGAATAGGGTTCATCTTCTGAACAATAATAATAATAATAATAATAATAATAATAATAATAATATCTCCACCCTGAAATTCATTGTCATGAAGTGATTTCATAAGATGTGAAGACTTGGAACCACTTCTTAGGCTCTGAGATTTCTTTGTGAAAGCTGTGATGTACTTTTTTCTTTTCATATATTATTTCAGATCTCGTGTCAAGCTGACAGCTACAATTCCCTACCCAGGAAATCATTTAGGTGAAAGCTAAAATATTCCCATAACCAAAGTGACCACATCACAAATACAATGAAGTACCAGCAGTTTATTCAAAATAATTACTAACGGGTGTTTGCAGCGTCCCTTCGGCCCCTAGCTGTATACTCAATTTAGTCTTTTACTTTACCTCCATTCTCTGCCTTCCTTCCTCCAGTCTTGCTGTCCAACACCTCTAACTATTACTTCTTAGTGCAGCTGTGTGGTTTTCTCCCAGTTCCACCTTTAGATCTTAATAATTTATCTCATTTATTTTTTGGATCTCTTTATTGTCTGTGTCCTCAAGTGTACATATCAACATCACTTCTACTTCTACGCGTACATATTCTGAGCTCATTTTCATACAGGTTTATTTCCCATGTGCAGGAACTACAGATTATTCTCACAATCTTTTTAAAAATAAAAAAAGCTAACAAACTTCCCGCCTTTGAAAAAACCTGCGTTGAGAACCCCCCACTTCCCCTTCCGCCTAATCTGACGAACTCTGAATCATCGTCCCAAGCAGATATGAAATCACTAAAAAAAAAAAATAAATAAATAAATAAAAAGCTCAGCCGATCTCTCAGGGAAAGTTTGTGATACGAACGATGTCTTCAGCCACTTCGGGCAGAAACTGTCTTATCGCGGCCTTAAAATAAAGAAGTCGGTATTTATCATCGTATTTCTTCAAACTGCGCAGTTATGGCTATTACATATACTAGCTAGAATAATCATTCATGTTTTGCTATATGTAGAATGTAGATGAAATATAAAATGTAAACTTTATTAATATAAAGTCAGGATTTCTCATCCCATTTCTTAAAACTGAGCGGTCATAGCTATTAGATATATTAGTTAAAATCATCATTTATTCATCTACGTTTTGCTTCACGCAGCATTTTGAAGAAATATAAACAAACTCTTTATCAATGCAAATCAAAATGAGATGAGAAATGTCTTCACAAGCCCAGCCAGAAAGTTCTCAAGTGTCAGTCGTAACTTCCTTTCACTCTGGGCAACATTCAGTTGCTACCAATCAGCTCCCGTTCAACGGAAGCGCTCTCGCGCGCCCTTATGTCATTCAGCTCTGTCAGTCTCGAACACATATACTTGAGAGTTTGTGTGTATATATATATATATATATATATATATATATATATATATATATATATATATATATATATATATATATATATATATAGAGAGAGAGAGAGAGAGAGAGAGAGAGAGAGAGAGAGAGAGAGAGAGAGAACTTTAGTAGAGTTACAGTTAATGATAAACAGTCACATCGTAATTCAGCATCTCCCAAACCCCAACCCTCCATTCCCAACCCTCTCACCCCACGCCCACCCACCCACAAAACAACTGGAGTTTTCATAAATCTTCAAGAACCGGAGAAAAAGAAGAAAGATCTCTCTCTCTCTCTCTCTCTCTCTCTCTCTCTCTCTCTCTCTCTCTCTCCTGAGAACTGCAGAAACGGCCCGAATTATCTCCCAAGTTGGGTCTTTTCTCTGCTCGGAAAATTACTTACAGAAAATAATACGGTTCGAAATTATATTTTTATTCTCTCTCAAGTCCTCTCTACATTAAGGATAGAAGTAGGTTTTTCCTTCCATTATCCTTTTTTTTTTTATTTTTTTTAGATTTGCTGTAAATTCAAATGTTCTCGACTCGGAAAATTACTTACATCAAATATCAAATTTTGAATTTTTTTCACCTCCTTTTCTCAAGTCTTCTCTTCATTATGGGTACGATTTGGTTTTTCCTCCCTTTATCCTTTTCTTTTGGATCTCCTGTAAATTCAGATGCATTGCAGCAAAAACAAGAATGAATGAAAGCACAAAGACTGGACAGAAATCTGAAGACGAGAGGAGAGAAGCATTTGATTTTGAAAATGACCTTTTAGTTTTCTGCAAAAGAAAACTTGTGAGATGGGCTTTTTGTCCGTCCGTCCGCACTTTTTCTGTCCGCCCTCAGACCTTAAAAACAACTGAGGCTAGAAGGCTGCAAATTGTTATGTTGATCATCCACCCTCCAATCATCAAACATACCAAACTGCTGCCTTCTAGCCTCAGTAGTTTTGATTTTATTTAAAGGCAAATTTAACCATGATCGTGCATCTGGCATCGCTATAGGATAGGCCACCATCTGGCCGTGGCTGAAAGTTTCATGGGCCGCGGGCTCATACACCATTTCGACGCTGTACAGAAAACTCGATTGCGCCGAAGAAACTTAGGCCCAGTTTTTACCTTTTTTTGTTTTTGGCGGGGGGCTGACTTCCTTGCAAATGAGATGTTTTCCCCCAATGATGAGGAGTTTTCTCTCGTTGAGCGGTTTCAATATTCTCTCTCTCGCTCTCTCTCTCTCTCTCTCTCTCTCTCTCTCTCTCTGTCTTAGTAGTTTGTTGGGGGAGGGGGTAGGGAGAGAGATTTTGGGGGTGGAACCAGGGTCAACAATATCTATGGAAACCTTCTGGGCAAAATAGCTTCTCTCTTTTCCAAAACCTCGTTCATTTCAATAAGAGTATCACCCAGTGAATTGTTAAGGCTGTTCTATGAAATATATTCAGTTGCTTAATAATTGCTTCCAACGGAATGTTGATTTTATTAGCATAAATATTAGTATAATAATGTTTGCGAAGTAGAAATTCATTGTTTATTTTACACATCAAGTGCAAGAATTATAGAAATCTATTGTAATTTATCACATCATAGACTTTTATTTGAGTTCGATATAAACGGAGTTTCCTGAAGATTTGCGTCGAAAATACTTTCGTAACGATTTCTTTTTTAAAATTAATCCGGCAGTGAGAAGAGTCATTATGTTCTGCTACCCTTTCGTAAGAATTAAGGTAGGATCGCAGAGCAAATTTGGAAATAATTTGCCCTTAAGAAGAATATCACCCAACGACCTACTAAGGCTGTTCTATGAAATATTTTTAGTTTTACTAGCATAGATGTTACAGTCACATCACGTTCCGATGAGAGCAGACTCATATTAAATCTCACGAGTAACAGACCTAACGAATTTCAGGAGTCACAACTGAGAAAGAAAGAAGAGGCAGCCATCACAAAGGGAGTCAAAGGCATTCCTAGGACTTTGGAAATCGTGTACACAGAGAAGACTGACTGATGGGAGAGAGAGAGAGAGAGAGAGAGAGAGAGAGAGAGAGAGAGAGAGAGAGAGAGAGAGAGAGAGAGATCAAGTTGAAGAGCTGGAGATTGAGAGATTTCGTAGCGCAGGATAGAATGAACATTCTTTCATTGTACGTGAAGTATCTTGGCTAGTTTAGAACCTTTTGTTTTATTAGATTTTTATAATTAATTTGTTTCATTTTATTTATGACAACGGACGAATGAAATATATATATATATATATATATATATATATATATATATATATATATATATATATATATGTGTATGTATATATATATATATATATATATATATATATATATATATATATATATATATATATATATATATATATACACACACACACACACACACACACACACACACACACACACACACACAATTTTCATCTGTCTACCTCCTCTAAATTACTTTACAGCAAGGACCCTCTCAAACCCACTCAGACTCAGGAATATATATTCATGAATTCAAACTTTTCTACATCATGAATAAACCAGAAATGTTACGAGAGACAAAGTGGACAAACAGATATAACACGGAGGGATTAAATGAAGAGGAATGAAAGACGGGGATGAATTATTATACACTGAACCCGAAAGTTCATCCCATAAATTCAGGTCTTTGAAAAGGGCAATTGTCATAATTTATGGTAATTCTGGAAAGTTTACGTTTCCGCGTTGAGTGATTGATGGCTCCTTAAACTTTCGGAAGGGTAAATAGGGAAGGGAAATGAGAGAGAGAGAGAGAGAGAGAGAGAGAGAGAGAGAGAGAGAGAGAGAGAGAGAGAGAGAGAGAGAGAGAGAGATTAAACGACATTTGTAGCTCAATGTTTTATTGTGTATATATATACTTGTATTTTGAACGAAAATGTAAATACTCCTGATTTCTTGGACACAATTAATAATTTGTACCATCCATAAAGTTCATAATAGAATATGAAGAAAATAATTGTACACCATTTTTGGATGTCTTAGTTATTAGAAATAACACCATTTTTTGTTTTTGTTTTAAAGTATATAGGAAATCCACGAATAATTTGTCATATATTCATTTTTACTCTAACCATGATAAACAAATTAAGGTGTCAACATTTTCCAGTATGTATCTTAGAGCCCTTAGAATTTGTAGCCCTGAATTTTTGGAGGAGGAGTTTAAAATTATCGATAAAATAGGAGATTCATTATGTTACCCTCCATATTTCTTAGAATTGTAAAATAGAGCAGAAAAAACATATTACAATCCAACCAGTATTCAGAAAGAACTTAAGAATATTTTGTTTACCATTTCATTCTAATCTCACTCCTGCAGTGCCCATTTTAAAAACTATTGATATTAAATTAGTGTTTAAAAATAATAATATTTTGAGAAATAAACTAATTAAGAACAGCCCACCCAATTCAAACAATATTGTTTACAGTATTCCTTGCAAAGAATGTAATAAGATTTATACTGGTCAAACATCAAAAGGACTGAAAGTAAGAAGCTCCCAATACAAATATGCCATTTCAAGAGGCTTATCAAATAATGGCGTTGCAGATCATTGGCTTAAGACAGGCCATGCGGTTAACTGGGGTAAGTCATTGATAATCTACAAGGTCTATGACTGTTGGAAGAATCTTCTGGAGGCTGTGTTTATTGAAGCCACGTGTACCAGAAATGTTAATCCCCACCCTGGATTATCCCTTGATCCTTTGTCCCTGTCTTTTTTGTTTACAGAACATGCTGCCCAGATTAACACACTATACCCCGCCCCCCTTCTGTCTTTGTATATAAAGTTCTGTCAACTTGTATTGTATTCAGTGTGAACTTGAAAATGTAAACTACAAAAGTACTTGTTCGTAGTCCCGGTTTTCACTCACCTTCTCACGTGGATTTTGTGCTATTCTAAAGCGCTCGTTCCTCCATGCTGCATTGGATATATTTTATATATATATATATATATATATATATATATATATATATATATATATATATATATATATATATATATATATGTATATATATATATATATATATATATATATATATATATGTGTGTGTGTGTGTGTGTATGTATATATATATATATATATATATATATATATATATATATATATATATATATATATAATTTCCAGACTTTCCCCTTTCCCAGGAACGTCTTACGAAGACATAGGGTCCACTCGAAACTCCGAAAAATTTGAAGGGCCCTTCACTCCTCCCTCTGGGAATACAGAATATTCCTCTTCTTCTAATAAATCCAGAGCATTTTCTGGATGTATTCTGTAGCTTAATATTTTATTTATCTTCATGTATTCTGTATCTTAATGTATCCTGTATCTTGATGTATCTTAATTTATTTTGTATCTGCTCCTCCAAGGCCTAATTATTTTGATTAAATAGTTGGGTGACCTTTTCTATGACCTTTGTTTGACCCTTGTTTACCTCCTGGGGTCATCTGCTCATTGACCTGTCTGTCTGTCTGTCTGTCTGCTTTAGACTTTTGGATTTTATGTGATTAAATCTCTCTTTACCTGAGGAATATTTTTTTATTTTAGGTTTTGTAGTTTTTATCTTCGCTTTTTTAGTCCTGGTGCCATGCGTTAATTATATAAATAATATATATATATATATATATATATATATATATATATATATATATATATATATATATATATATATATATATATATATATATATATATATATCTGTGGTTAGGCATCACAGCACAGGGCTCACGTTTCCTAGTCCAGTAGATATCTCCCTTCCTACCTCCGACCAGTCCACCCAGCTATAAATGAGCACACATCGTCTGCTGTTAGAAAATGATGTGAAAAGATACTGTTCGAAAATGCTGCTCGAAAATGCTGTTAAAAATGCTTCTCGAAAATGCTGTTCGAAAGTGCTGTTGAAAATGCTGCTCGAAATGCTGTTAAAAGTTTCTGTTCTAAAATGCTGTCAAAAGATGCTGTTCGAAAGTGTTGTTAAATATGCTGTTCTAAAGTGCTGTTAAAAAGCTGTTCGGAAATGCTATTCTAAAGTGCCGTCAAAATGGCGTTTGAAAATACTGTCAAAATGATTTTCAGAAATGCAGTCAAAATGTTTTTTCGAAAGTGCTGTTAAAATGCTATTCGGAAATGCTGTTAAAAGATGCTGTTTGGAAATGCTGTAAAATGGTGTTCGAAAATGCTTTTCCAAAATGTTGAAAATGCTGCCCGAAAGTACTGTTAAAATGCTCTTCGGAAATTATGTTTAAATGGTATTCGAAAGTTCTGTTAAAATGCTGTTTCGAGGGGCTGTTAAAATGCAGTTGAAAGATCCTGACAGAAAGTGCTATTAAAATGCTGTTCGGAACTGCTGTTAAAATGTTCGATTATTCTGCTGAATGACGTTGTTCGGAAGTGCTGTTAAAATGCTGTTCGGAACTGCAATTAAAATGGTCTTCGAAAGTGCTTGTAAATTTTTGTTCGAAAGTGTTGTTAAAATGCTGTTAAAATTTTTGTTCTAAAGTGCTGTTAAATGTTGTTCGAAAGTGCTTTTAAATGTTGTTCGAAAATGTTAAACATGCCGTTCGAAAATGCTGTTAAAAGATGCTGTTCTAAAATACTGTAAAATGGGCAAAAATCCTGTTAAAATGTGCAAAAATGCTATAAAAAAATTAAGTTCCAAAATGCTGTTCGAAAGCGCTGTTAAATGTTGTTCAAAATGTTGTCCACCCTAAAGAAGAATCCCTTCAATTCTCTTTTCATCCTTCCAGAAATTCTCTGCGAATTTCGTGACAGTGAAATAAAAATGAAGAGAGTGTAAAGCACATGTGAAAGATAAAGCATAAAAAAGGATCTGAAACGGGCAGAGAGAGAGAGAGAGAGAGAGAGAGAGAGAGAGAGAGAGAGAGAGAGAGAGAGAGAGAGAAATAAATAAATAAATAAATAAATAAATAAATAAACGCCACTCTGGAAAAGGATTGTAAGATTTACTGTCCATTAAGAAGACGAATTTGACACAAGGAGAAAGATGAGGAATAGTTTCTTCTCAAAAGGAAACTTTCCTGGCCAAGATAAGAGGCAGAAGAATCTCCCCCCCCCCCCAAAAAAAAAAGTAAAAAATGGGCCGAAGTTTCTTCGGCGCAGTCAAGCTTTCTGTACAGCGTATGATGCTGTATGAAACTTTCAGCCACGGCCCATGGAACTCTTAGCTGCGGCCCATGAAACTCAGCCACGGTCGGATGGTTGCCTGGGTTGTTGGTACCTATAGCGGTGCCAGAAGTACGATTATGGCTAACTTTAACCTTAAATAAAATAAAAACTACTGAGGAGGCTAGAGGGCTGCAATTTTGTATGTGTGATGATTGGAGGGTGGATGATCAGCATACCAATTTGCAGCTCTAGAGCCTCAGTAGTTTTTAAGATCTGAGGGCGGACAGAAAAAGTGTGGACAGACAGACAAAGCTGGCACAATAATTTTCTCTTAGAGAAAGCTAAAAAGAAGAAAGAAAGAAAGAAAAAACCAGCGGAATCTTCCAAGAGCTAAAAACCTCAGTGACTTAAAAAGTTGCTTTATCTCAGACTCGTCTCTGCTTTGGTTCGATGTCTCTGTCTGAAACAGGACTGTGTGTGTGTGTGTGTGTGTGTGTGTGTGTGTATACGCCTTGAAGGGGCTTGTGCCGTCAGTGTACCTCACGTGGTGCACTGTAGGCATTACTATGGGATGTTGTTAGTGTGCCTTCGGCCCTTAACTGCACCGACGTTTTGGTCTTTTATTTGACCTCCATTCCCTGTTTCTTCCTTCAGTCTTGCTGTCCAACACCTCTAACTATTCATTCATAGGGTACCTGATTTTTTCTCCCAGTTCCACGTTTAGATCCTTTTACTTCATCTTCTTTATTTTCTGGATCTCTTTATCTCGCTGTCCAACCGCTCCAACTCCCCCTTGTAGAAAAGAGGCCACATCCCCCTACGTTTGTGCTTTTTTTTTACCGTTTCCGATTAGAAAAACATAAGATAAAAAAACTGTGAGGCAAAAAACGCAACTGAAATCAAATACATCAGAATTTTTCTCCTACACATCAAGTAAAATCATATCTCACAGGGAAAAAATATATGTATTCTTTCATTAATGAAATACATAAGCCTTTCGGCTAGACGCAGCGGAAACCTGCTTCTTAGATAAACAAAATGTTTGTTTAAACTTTCCTGTCCCAGTGTTTTCTTTATTTTCTTTATAGGTAAATCACCCCAGAAGCGATGAATGTTTACTTACAAAATGAGCTTCCATTCGCTGAAGAAACTTTGAGCCAACTAAAAAAAATATTAGAATAAGTTTCAGTTGTATCGTCGAATTCCGTAAAACTTCGTCTTTATACAGGTATCGAATTTATGTTCTGCTTTTGTTGCTCAAAAAGAGATTTGATGTTTGAGTGAATTTTACAAAGAGTCAAAGTCCTATGAAGGTTATTTGGTCTTTGATATGTAAACTAGATGTATAAGGTAAAGGCCTACATTTTGAGTGTCTCAGATATCGATGTTTTTCGGAATTCGTTTGTTCCTGAGCAAAATGAAGAACTTGTGTAATATATCAGTGTGTGTATGTGTGTGTGTGCAGACTGTAATGTTACCTTATTCTGCATTAGGTTACGTGAATGTATCACAGGTTAATAGAGAAACAATTTAATTTTATCAACTTAAACCGATAACCAGCAAAGTCAAGAGAATTATCAGAATTGTTCTCGGTAGTCATTAATTTTATTTCATGCTAATGTACCAGTCATTATTATTTTATTTTTGTGTATATATTGTAATGAGGTGAACCTCGCACATGCCATCTCATCCTCCAAGAAGTAAAGTAAGATACAGTATAAGAATATTTTACATTCTTTTGAAATGAAGTCCATTGTTTTCATTTCAACCGTAAAGGTTAACTGTGGGTAAACTTTGCCCCGATTTGACTCCTATTACCACTACCCCTTTTGGGTGAGCTCGTAATTCCTTTTCCTTGTCGAAGTGACTGCCCAAACACCTTGATTTCAGGTGTTGTTCTGTCAGAGATGGTAATCCTGCCTGAGGCAAGCAAAGCCGGCAGAGGAGAAAAGTCAAAAGAGAAAGCGGCAGAGGAGAAAAGTCAAAAGAGAAAGCGGCTCCCGCGCTTAGCAACTGACCCATGTGACTGGCGCCATCTTGAACACCTGGGCCGGATGACCCCATGTCCCACGTGTGCGACCCTTATAGAAAATGTGGTCCTGCTGCCATACAGCACCATCTACAAGGAGCAGGCTCTTAATCTCCCGATGCTATAAAAGGGCATCACATGGGCACATTGTTCTTAGAAGACGCTGGAACTTACTCAGGACACTTCGTCCTCCCTTGCTCCCCTGAGCTGCCCCTTGCTGTCCCATGTGTCTGTCTAGAGCCTAAGTTACTTTTGTAGTGAATCCCCTTAAACGCTACCTTCCATCACTGGCACCCCCGAAGACGAGGAATCCGTCTTCCGAAGAAGGTAATGTTCGAGAGTCAAGGTTCTTGTGTCAGTCACATTCCTGTCAATCTTTTGCTATTTTCCATTTCCTTTCATAGTGCGATATACCTACAACAAGACCTGTATTGCTATTATTTTGTGTTGTTTGAATTTATGAACCAGTGAAGTGTAACATAATTGTTTAAAATCCAAGTTATCAGAATCGAGTCCTTTCTAAGCACCTTCTGTGCAATTCCTCGATTCCCTGATCAAAGTGCCTTACTGCATCTAAGTAACAAGTGTGTTCTTGACTGCAGATAGGAGTTAGCCTGCTGTGGATCTGTTTATCGTCTTGTGTGCCATAACCACTGTTCCTTTCTCCTGCGGTGCCCTTTGAAGAGGGTTGCCTTTTGAGTTTCTTCAGAGAATTATCCATTTTTTGTTAACCTTATTATACGACAGGACTCTGTTACCTGTCTTAATTTATGCTTTGCATTCATTCTTCTGATATGTGTGTTTTGCTAATGTGAATATAATTAATTAAGTGAAACCTAAATGTTTACCTGATAACTTCTCCCTTTAAAGAAGGTCCTCAGCCAAAATCTTTGCATAAGGTTTTACCTGAACCCATTGTTAGAGTCAGGATTCACCTTCGCAAGATAAGTTACCTTAGCCTTCAGCTTAGAACCATATCAGTGGCGACCTTTGTGCTCAGATCGCCTTTCACACTGGCGCCTCCCCCCCAAGCCTTGCAAGCCCCTTGCAATAGCAATTATGGCTGAGTAGCTTTGCTAGAAGCTGGTTGCAAGATTAGAAACGAATCTGTTACTAGCGTAAATTCCCCTTATAAGTGCACAAGCTATCCAATTCCACTGTAAGCACAGTGTTGTTATCTGTTATTTTATGTTAGGTGTGACCAAAATCTTGAATGAAATAGAGTTAGGAATTTGTCAGACCGTGTGCATGAAACCCAGTTATAGAGAAGAGAGTTACTACCTATTCCACAAGCTTTGATAGCTAATGCATGACAGCTTGCGTGTCTTTCAATATAGGCTAGTTAGGTAGCATGAAAAGTGACTTTCAAAGTGCTCAACAAGAAATAATGTGGGTAATTTCCTCACATGTGATTCGGACATTTTTTCCATTCGAAAACTTAGTTAGGCACACGTCAGAAGTCTTGAGGGCTTACGTGTCCAGCAAATTTTTTCGCATTGCTGGAATTATTATTTTTACTCTCTCTCTCTCTCCCTCTTAGAGGTTAGGAATTCGTTAGGCAAGCATATTATTTTCCTTTGCTGAGTAAATATTATAGTGGCGTAAGACTTTGTTCAGGCCACACAAGCCAAAATTTGTGTCTAGGATTTGTGTTTGTTTAACTCCTCAATGAAGCGTAGCACGTGGTAAATTCCATTTCATTCCGTTTTATTTCCCAGTCGTTAAACCATGAGAAGGCCGCACCCTTTCATACATTTCCCAGAAGAGAGAAAGAACCGCAGTCTTAGGCCAGGAAATTTTGCTCTCTCTCTCTCTCTCTCTCTCTCTCTCTCTCTCTCTCTCTCTCTCTCTCTCTCTCTCTCTCTCTCTCAATAGCCTTAACAATAGCACAAGAAACTCAGTTAACACGATTCCCAAATTCGTCTTTGAGAAATCTTTATAATTCCCGTACCTCATTTTATTCAGGGCCACGTAAGCCCAGGAATTTTGCACATGAAGGAATCGCCTCTTTAAGTCATTCATATCCCATCCATGACAAAGCGAACATGAAAAATCTACCCTTTAACACGAGTCATAAACAATCCTTGCCTATTTAAACTGCACTCAATAAAAGGCGGACGAATGATTCCCCCACAATTGTTCGGTCATTTCATGAAGATCCCACGCAACCCTTTTTTGTTCAGACGCCACGCACATGCAGACCCTGTCATAACAGACATCACGTGCCCTCAGTCTTTGTCAAAATCAATCACTTGCCAACTACAGGTCCAGTAGAGTAACGTAATTTCATTCGTTCTTTTGTGCAAGTGATCTTAGCAAATATAACTTTGCCCATACATGGTAGATTTAAGATTTTTTATACTTGTCATATTCTACCACATTTAATCTCGCGCACTTCAAAACAGCAGAATCTTTTCGTCATCATGTTTTATGCATTTATTCTTGGGTGAGAAGCCAACTAAATTGTTTCACTCACGTATTTGTGTACCCGTAGAAGCACTGCTTCCTATTTGCCCAGAGCAATACAATTTTATATCATTCGCTGCAACGCCAGCATAATCATTAATTCACGTGTTTAATTGTGCATAATCTCTCTCTCTCTCTCTCTCTCTCTCTCTCTCTCTCTCTCTCTCTCTCTCTCTCTCTTCAGAATCGCCTCTTCACTCTTACCCTATTTTTCATATCATTCTCTCTCTCTCTCTCTCTCTCTCTCTCTCTCTCTCTCTCTCTCTCTCTCTCTCTCTCTCTCTCTCAGAATCGCCTCTTCACTCTTACTCTATTTTTCATATCATATCATCTCTCTCTCTCTCTCTCTCTCTCTCTCACAGAGCAAAACAATTTTATATTTGCTGTGACGACAGCATCATCATTCATTTACGCATTCAATTGTGTATATTTAGAAGCTACGGCTTCCTATTTGCCCAGAGCAATAAGATTTTATAGTATTAGCTGCGGCGACAGCATAATCTTTCATTCACGTATTTAAATGTGTAGTCGAATGAACTAAACTCCAACGTCCTTGCGTGACTTCCCAACTCTCCGTTCATTTCAAACAATCCGAAGTCCTTACGTGACTTCCCAAATCTGTTCATTTGAACCAACCTTGAGTCTTTTTAGACATACTAAACCCATTCATTCAAACCAATCTTGAGTCTTTTAGACATACTGAATCCGTTCATCACGAAAACAACCTTGAATTATCACCTTTTAGCACAATCCTAAGTCCCTCGGAACAGTCAATGTCGTTCAATCCGAACATACCTAGTTCACTCAGGCCAAAATCAGACTGAGTGCCAGTGCCACCTCACCCGAAGGGCCCATCTTACTTGCTCATAGCACCACCATTGACCGCTGCCCCACGTCTTAAGACCTTATTGATATTCCCAAGCACCATCTCAAAATGTCTAAGACAGCCTGATCACAGGAAAATGGGCCCAAAACCACTTATTCTGACAAAATACCTTTATAAAACTTCTTCCCCTCAGAAACATGTTCAGTATCAACCTGTGAACCGTTATCAACTCCCAATCCCTTTTCAATATACCTTTCAATCTCATCCATGTCCTCGTACGGGACGAAACCCGCAGGTACCCCAACAGCAATACCTCATACTCCCATATGAACTGAGATTCTATTCCGCCGCCACGCTGGATGACCTAGTAAAATGTACTTCCCAGAGCAGCCCCTTGTACACTCGGAAACCACAATCTCCGACCCACTTAGGTCGTGCTCCGAGTTTATGAGCGGGGCCTTTCTGGACGGCGGGCAACGCCAACTATCACGGATTGAAACACACTCGAAAACCTTTTGAACTTCCGGATTTTGCTTTTTTTTTTTTTTTTTTTATGATTCTGCTGCATATAATGCAAAGCAGTCATGGTATGATTATATAGACAACACTGTGTTGAATTCTACAACCTGTATAATATCGAAACGAAGAAAAAATGCCGAAACTTCCGGGTTGTAGTTAGGAAAGGGGGGAGGGGAGGGAAGAGTAGAACCTGTGTGTTGTGTGTGTGTGGAAATGACAATCTGAGCAGCGTCACACAAGTGGACGAATCACAGCGCCGACCAAGCTGGCGTAATGAGCAGGAGCTGGATTGCCTTATCTTGCTTTAAACGTCTGCTGAAAAGGTAGTGTGCTTTGTCGACGTCCCGTTCTCTCTCTCTCTCTCTCTCTCTCTCTCTCTCTCTCTCTCTCTCTCTCTCTCTCTCTCTCTCTCTCTCTCTCTCTCTCATCCTGTATATTTTACGAGTGTTATGTATTTTTGTGGTCATTTAGAGAGAGATGATGATGATGATGATAATGATGATGATGATGTGAAAGAGAGAGAGAGAGAGAGAGAGAGAGAGAGAGAGATTAAGATGATGATCATCATCATCATCATGATGAGAGAGAGCGAGAGAATAAGAGAGAGATAGAGACAGACGTAAAGAGAGAGAGACACACACACACACACAGATTCTACCCTTCCCTCCCCCCCCCCCTCCTTTCCTAACTACAACCCGGCAGTTTCGGCATTTTTTCTTCGTTTCGATATTATACAGGTTGTAGAATTCAACACAGCATTGTCTATATTATCATGCCATGACTGCTTTGCATTATGTGCAGCGAAATCATAAAAAAAACAAAGCAAAATCGGGAAGAGTTCAAAAGGTGTTCGAGTGTGTTTCAATCCGTGATAGTTGGCGTTGCCCGCCATCCAGAAAGGCTCCGCTCATAAACTCGGAGCACGACCTAGGTAAGT
The DNA here is from genome assembly GCA_039081455.1 of Macrobrachium rosenbergii. Classification (NCBI taxonomy): domain Eukaryota; kingdom Metazoa; phylum Arthropoda; class Malacostraca; order Decapoda; family Palaemonidae; genus Macrobrachium; species Macrobrachium rosenbergii. The sequence goes on along the minus strand of JANJGK010000027.1, from coordinate 9,741,738 downwards.
GGGGGATTTTGGTTTCCGAGTGTACAACCAAAACTGGCTATGATAACCTTACTTCCCTTACTTCCCAGGGACAAACAAACGTCTGTGTAACCTAAAACACTCAGCCCATTTGCTTGAACATCACACACTGTCTCTTCAGTAGGCCTCAAACAGTGATTGGAAAACGTCGATTGATATAAATCATAATTTATCAAATTACCAGATGCACCAGTATCAATAAATACCAAGACATCGACGCCATGCACAGACCCTTTTCACAATTGGCTTCGGCTCCTGGGCCTCAGCTAGAAGTCCTATATGTCATGAACAATTCACCCTTTCCTATTTAACTGATCGGCCTCCCGAAAATTTTCGCTGATCACTAGATCCCCATGAGGAGCTTTCTTACCCGAGTTACCAAAACTCTGAAATGCAGGTCTAACATTATCCCGTTTAAGAGACGGACAAGACCACCAAGGGTGATCAGAATTCTTACAACTGCCACAATATTTAACTCGGCAAAATCTCTTATTGTGTCCTGGCATATTACAATTAAAACAACAAAACCGTGGCGTCTGATCCACAAATTTCCTATCGCCATCAGCTTGGGCAAAAGGGCCACTGGAAGCTACATTAAGCTTTCTTTCAATTTCGACTTTCCCACAACAACTGCCGGGAGCAAAGGCTGAATCCCCTTTTGACAGGTTCATTGAAACACACAAAAGTCTTTGATACATCATCAAAAAACGGGCATTTCGGCATATGCTCACGAACCTGAGAAAAAATTAATGCCTCATCAGACATAGGGTCTATAATCTTGTCAACAATATCCATTATAGCATCAGGGACATCATTTAACATCCCAGCGAATTGCAACAATTTATGAAGGTTATCCAGGTTGATAGTGTCAAACAGAGCCCATACAGGCGCTTTCAATTTCTCCACAAACTCTTCCGCGGCATCGGAAAGTTGAGAACTCAACTCAACCATCAACTTCTGCCCCTTCCGGATTTAAGAAGAAAAAAATAAAATAAACCATGGACTGAATCTCCGCACTCCGCAGCACCATAGGCTGTCCTAAGAAATTCTTGGAGACCAGACCAAGTCTTGCACCTGGCGAATTGATGACAGCGAAAACGATGACCTAAATCACCTTTCTTAAAAGCTAGTAGAGCCTTAGCTTCTCTGAATACCTCTATGTCATCCTTAATCCCCTTAGCATTTAGAAAATTGTTAACACTCTAAATAAAAATCTACACTGGTTGAGAAAGAACACTGTCCACGAACCCTTGGAATGGACGAACTCCTGAGGTGAGCGTTGTGATTTTCTGAAGCAAAGTCTGATCATCGCCCCCTCCAGCCATTTTCCCAGCTTTCCCCTTCGTAAATAGCTTTGCTAACCTTATACCCTTCCTCGAGGGCATAGCTTAACTCCCTCTAGGCCGATCACAAATGCAAAATTTCCCAAGTCATATGGAAGGAAACCCTAGAAGAAATAAAAGGAAACTATTTATATCCAACTCAGTAGAAAAGTTACCTAAGAATAGCAAAGACACCCAAAAACAAAAGAAGATTTTCTCCAAAAATCCCCACACAGGAAGAACCCCACAATGGTAATATCCCTTTACTCCAACAATTAACCCCCAAAATCAAAAGGAAGTATTATTTAAACCCACAATCAGTTCATAACCCCACTGGGAAAAAAACACATAGATGGGCCGTGGGCACAGCTGACTTCAAAGTAGGTCAAGATGAACACCAAATCTTCAAGGGTAAACAAAACAAAAAACACACACAGTTAGCCCTCCATGAAAGGGAATGCAAGTCTACCCTCAAGTAAAGAAAACGGGACTCAAGGAAATGAAAGACGGAGGAGACAGAAGGAGAAGAAAGGAAAATTGTTCCCTTCCCCTCAGTGCAAAAAGTCTCCCCTCTATTCCCAACAACACCTTCCTTTCCAAAACTAAACGGAAAAATTGCTGAGAGCAAAATGTTTGAGACACATCCACTTCTCGACCTCAGTTACCAAGGCGAAATTCACAGAGTAAGGTAACACCCCTTAACTCTGACCCCAGTTACAACACCCCCTTAAATATGTGCACGTATGTAACCAAAACAAAACAAGTATGTATATAACTGAAAAAAAAAATAGTTTAAAACAAAAGCATGCAATACCAGTAAAAAAAAGAGAATCTTAACCAGGGGAAAAAACTGTCGCTGAATCGTAACATATGATACTGACATTTGAGACGTATTCCAAAAAAAAAAAAAAAACAGCAACGGAAGAAATCAAAGAACCAAGGAGATAACTGAACACTTACTGATGCTCCTGCCCGACGACAACGGTGCAAGATCTTCCGAGCAAAGAAAAAAACACCCACTTGTCTGCACAGAAATACACTTGCGTGTACTTAACATGCACAAGCGGTCGAGATGCTGCAATTAAACAAACTGCACACACTAAATTCTTCCCTGAACATTTTTCAAGATAAACTAAAGTCCTGTATCACCCATAAAAACGCAATAAATACCGTTGCAAAGTGACGCATAATTAAGCACACACACCAATCTGCCACACACAATAAAGACTGATCAGATAGTATCCCGCAAACCTCACCCTTAACAGAATTGCTTAACCACCTAAATCCTATTCTCGGATGATAATATTGCCAACCTACCAGAGCCCACCATCACCTAAATAACCGACCTACTGTATGAAGCCTAATATAACAACGTATTGTGAATTATGTCTCTTCAGAAGCATAACCTATCTATTACTCGTTATCTATCTATTTTCGCTGCCACCACCTATTACTCCCTCTATGAGGTTGTTTTGGACTTGCCCCAAAGAGGTATCTCTCTCTCTCTCTCTCTCTCTCTCTCTCTCTCTCTCTCTCTCTCTCTCTCTCTCTCTCTCTCTCTCTCTCTCTCTCTCACTTGCAACGCACAAAGACTAAGGATCATTGAATTAAATGCCGTGTTATAAAAACTAGACTTTATTTGGAAATTTAACGAAAGCATAAATGCACAAACTAGGAGTCATAAATTATGGTCTCTCACAAATTCAAAGGAAACTATGACTCAAATTAGAGAGGTAACTATTCAAATCAGCTGAATCAAAATTCCGAGACCAAAAATCACCAGTGACAGGCATTCTTGTCACATTGTCAAGTAAAATGCACTATTCTCCAAAATTCAATGTCCTTACGGAACCCAACCAGACTTCCTGTCAAGAGAAACACAGCTCTTGTTAAATCCTGGTTCATGGTACATAAAAAAACATGTGAAACGCAAAACAAAAAAATGTATAATAATAAAATACTCAAAGAAAAGAGAGGTTCACTGCAATGGAAAACATGGACTCTGACTAATTTCTGAAAAAGAAACAGGTGTTAACAAGCGGTCCTACTCACTTTCTATAGCCATTGGGAAACCACTCCCTCACAGCAGCGGTCTTGTTCACACAACTCCAAAAGGAGCGATAACTATCAGACCGTAAATCAAAGTGAATAGACATTCTATAGTTCCTCTCTAATAAAACACATGAGAACACATCAATGCACACATTCACTTGTTAGCTCCTCCCTCAGAGTGTGACGTCACCGTCACGTTCAATGTTCGATACTAGGGTGCAAACCTATGATGTCATAGGCGGCCTGACCACATGTGAACTGGTCTTCTGAACCCAGAGGTATCACGTAGTTTTCATCACTTGAACTCGTTACTCCCATGCTCCTGGTCATGGCCGAAAGCAGTACATCAGGTGAGTTGAACATCCTCTGAATGCTGAATGCAGCTTTTCAAAAATGCGAACAAACTTCCACTGTCTGTATGTGCGAGGAATGTTAACACCAACATATAAACCACCTGCTATGGACAGGGCTTCTCGCACATGGAAAGCTATATTTTCATAGGCCAGCAATTAGTCAGCTTAACCAGTTTGTGCACCTGTATAAATGCTGACATAAAAATACCTGCCCTGTGTATACTTTATAATATATAATATATATATATATATATATATATATATATATATATATATATATATATATATATATATATATATATATATATATATATATACACACACATATACTGTACATATACATATAAATATACATATACACACACATATATATATATACATATATATATATATATATATATATATATATATATATATATATATATATAAATATATATATATATATATATATATATATATATATATATATATATATATATATATATATATATATATATATATATAAATATATATATATATATATATATATATATATATATATATATATATATATATATATATATATATATATATATATATCCCAATCAGGGGAGGAGATGGCATGTCCCAGAAGTCTTGTAAGCAGGTTTATTAGAAAAAATAGCAAAACGTTTCAGGAAGAGCATCTCATCTTCACGATAAAAGGAAACAACATAAAATTCACAAGCGAATTAACTGAATAAAATAACAGACATAAGAATATTGATAAAAGTGTTGACATTAGGTAAAAAGGAATCAAGATGGAAACAAGCATTCAGGAAGGGAAAAGGGGACAGAATGCCAATGTAGCAGTCCCCGTTCATGCACCTCATGCGGTGCACTGTAGGCATTGCTTAAGGTTCTTTGCAGCGTCCCTTCGGCTCCTAGCTGCAACCGCTTTCATTCCTTTTACTGCACCTCCGTTCATATTCTCTTTCTTCCATCTTACTTTCCACCCTCTTCTAGCAATTGTTTCACAGCGGAACTGCGAGGCCTCTTGTTACACCTTTTAAACCTCTTACTCTCAATTTTCCTTTTAGAGCTGAATGACCTTAAGGTTCCTGCGCTTTGAATTTCGTCCTGAATTATATATTCTCTCTCTCTCTCCCCTAATATAGGACCGCAACCAGACCAAACAGAACTCACGAGAGGTATAAAGGTGCCCAAGAAGAAGACTGGGCGTTTAACTGGGGAACTGCCCGTTATATAAATAGATAGACTCTAAAATCGCCAGCATTTGGTGGTTCTGTGCCATGCCCAGGACTTTAAAATCTTTCTATAGGATATTATTATATTTGCATTTTATGGGCATAGTCTCGGGTGCTTGAGAATTCAGGATTATTCCATTTGAAAACAGTGGGGTAACTGACGCCCTGTGACAGTCGATTCGTTCCTTCAACAACCTCAGTGTCGATCCCTCCTAAGTCCCCAGATTACATCCGGGGCAATCAGATTTATATACCCACCTGCGGGTGTGTGTATGTGAGTGTGTGTATGCGCGCGTGCATGCGTACGAGAGAATATACTCAGGAGTGATAAAATTTTCTATTAGCTGTTATTCTGACATTCTCTAACTGACAAGCATTACGTGAAAAAGCAGAAAATTCTCTCTCTCTCTCTCTCTCTCTCTCTCTCTCTCTCTCTCTCTCTCTCTCTCTCTCTCTCTCTCTCTCTCTCTCTCTCTCTCTCTCTGCGCATTTCTGTCCCAATTTGCACCTCACAAATCCCACAGCGGCTTCAGTTGAGACTAAATCGTGCCATCTATATGATGCTAAGGCTCCTTTAATTCCATCTGAGCAAGCAGTGAGAATAACATGAAGAGCAAATGGTCAAAAGGAGGAAGCAGATTTCCCTTCTTTAGCGTGGAAATTATTTGCTGCCAGATTATGCGGGTTGCAAGTTAGTGTTAGTAAGCAACGCCTTGCATGCATTCGCTTGCACTGTGAAATAATTGCTCTTAGAAAAATCTTTATGAGCTTTTGGTTATACATTAATATTTACTTACATTTGCATTCAGAGCAGAAGTGATAACTTATGCAAAACTTTATAAGTCAAGCTATGTACATTAGGGAGAATTTATTATAAGACTTTTCAATAAAAACTCACTATATATGACTGTATCTCTGATTTTTTGTCCACGTTACTTGTCACTGAGCAGTGAACTGTGAATCGTTCAGGATATTTATTGATAAAACAAGTAACACTGTTTGTTAGCTGCCCATGATAAATCTGAAAGAAGGATTTCGATAGAATATGCTTAGCTAGTTGGCCCATCTGGTGCCATGCAACAGGAACTACTCATAAGTAATGGGAATTTGCTTGGGAGTTAATGGTTTGGTTGTCATTGCGGCGTATAAACAAAAAATTAGCTGTTTGTCTTCACTTAATTCGGTCTTCTTGGGATGCACCAGGGTAAAACACATAACAAGTGTCTGATGGAATAACATAGCATAAGTTAGACCCCTGAGGTGCCATATTCAATCCAGTCCCAAAGTCACTTGTAATGCCCTGAGCGGCATTTTCTGCGAGCTTCAGTTCGTCATTTTGACGTTTTATTTCAGAGGCCGGCTTCTGGTTTGCTGAAAATTATTCTTTTAATAACACTTTGAATGACTTATGACGCTCTGAGGCGTCATTCAAAATCCTTTCACGAATTCAGTTACATTCGCAGATGCACCATTCTGGAATCAGTTTTCAGTAAAACATTGAATATTTGGGACCTGAAACTTCTGAATGACGTTGATTGGATGAGCCTGAGATTCACCCAGGATGTTCTGGAACGAGCTGATGACAAGCCCATATCCCACCAAAAGAGGGGGAAAAAGGTTCAGCTGTAAACTTCGTTCTTTCCCGATACACCCCACAAATGATCTCTTCTCTTTTGGCTAAAGCTCCATGGTCACTGAATAACGCCATGGATAGGCGAAACAGTTGTCGTGATAAGGACAATACATGGAAGGAGAATAACTTGGTATAATTTTTCATAGAAAATGGGAGTTGAGAATCGAAAGAGAGAGAGCTATGATAATGCAAAGACTCCGGTAAGAAACTTGTTGGTACCATTAATGCAATTGTCTTTTTATAATATATAAATAGATAAATAAATAAATATATGCATATATGTATATATTTATTTATTTATCTATTTATATATTAAAAGAAGACAATTGCATTAATGGTACCAACAAGCTTCTTACCGGAGCCTTGTATTATCAAAGCTCTCTCTCTTTCGATTCTCAACTCCCATTTTCTATGAAAAATTATACCAAGTTATTCACCTTCCATGTATTGTCCTTATCACGACAACTGTTTCGCCTATCCACACCGTTATTCAGTGACAACGGAGCTTTAGCGAAAAGAGAAGAGATCACTTGTGGGGTGTATCAGGAAAGAGCCAGGTTTACAGCTGAACCTTTTTCCCCTCTCTTGTTGGGACATGGTCTTGTCATCAGCTCTTCCCAGAACATCCTGGGTGAATCTCAGGCTCATTCAATCAACATCATTCAGAAGTTTCTGTTCTCAAATGTTCAAAGATTTACTGAAAACTGATTCCAGAATAGTGCATCTGCGAATGGTAACTGAATTCGGGAAAGGATTTTGAATGACGCCTCAGAGCGTCGTAAGTCATCCAAAGTGTTAAAAGAATGATCTTCAGCAAACCAGAAGCCGGCCACTGCAATAAAAAGTCAAAGTGACTTTGGGACTCGATTGCATATGGCACCTCAGAGGTCTAAGTTATACTATGTTATTCCATCAGACACTTGTTATGTGTTTTACCCTGGTGCATCCCAGGAAGACCGATTAAAGTGAAGACAGATGGCTAATTTTTCGTTTATGTGTCGCAATGATAACCAAACCATTAACTCTCTCTCTCTCTCTCTCTCTCTCTCTCTCTCTCTCTCTCTCTCTCTCTCTCTCTCTCTCTCTCTCTCTCTCTCTCTCTCAGTTTGCGTAGACTCTACAAGACCTCGTCGACTCTGCGAGATTCATGTTTCAGTGGTTAGGTTAATTTTAATGCTTTGCTCATGGAAAAATTTAATGATAGAATTTACGAAAAATTATCAGTATGGTCTTAGCTGCCTAGATTATGGTAATGAACAAAGTGGATGCATATATATGCACATACATATATTCACATACATACAAATACAAACTTATACATGTATATATGTATATTTTTTTAACTAAATTAATTGACTTCTTACCTATTTATTATTATGGAAGTAAGAAATGGTAGGAGTAGATGCCTGTAATTTAGTCTTGCTTACATCTGCAACCTTCCATTACTTGTAATGCGTTATTTATTATTATTATTATTATTATTATTATTATTATTATTATTATTAGGAAAAAGACCTTCTTTAATACAGGTTTTGTTAAACAAAATGGCAGTTTCAACAGCATTTATTTTATATAGTAAACGCTCAATTCGTCTTATAAATTGTTTTTCTTGCGCTGGAATGGTTGCAAGCAACTGATCAATATTCATATCCGGTGATTTAGTGATATGAATATTGGTCAATTGCTTGCGACCATTCCAGCGCAAGAAAAACAATTAATAAGACGAATTAAGCGTTTACTATATAAAATAAATGCTGTTGAATAATTTCGAATAATGTCAAGTGGAAAGTTAAAGCGATTCCATTTGTTTCAAATTTCAGTCTCGCAAAAATGCAGTTGTGGGTAATTTCATTTTCAATTAACTCTTTCTTAGGTATGTATATATATATATATATATATATATATATATATATATATATATATATATATATATATATATATATACATGCATCTCACCTATATGCAGGAAGTGCAATATGAAAGACGAGACCATAAACCACATAGCAAGTGAATGTCTGGCGCTTGCACAGAACCAGTACAAAAAGAGGCATGACTCAGTAACAAAAGCCCTACACTGGATCCTGTGCAAGAAACACCAGCTAGCTTGCAGTGATAAGTGGTATGAACACCAACCTGAGAGAGTAACAGAAAACGATCATGCAAAGATCCTCCGGGACTTTGGTATCAGAACAGATAGGGTGATACGTGCCAGTAGATCAGACGTGACGTTGATTGGCAAAATCAAGAAGAAAGTATCACTCATTGATGTGGCAATAACATGGGACACCAGAGTAGATGATAAGTATCAAGACCTGAAAATCGAAATAAGAACGATCTGGAATATGCCAGTGGAAATTGTACCCATAATCACAGGAACACTAGGCACGATCCCAAGATCCCTGAGAAGGAATCTGGAAAAACTAGATGCCGAAGTAGCTCAGGACTCACGCAGAAAAGCGTGCTACTAGAAACAGCGCACATAGCGAGAAAAGTGATGGACTCCTAAGGATGCAGGATGCAACCCGGAACCCCACACTATAAAATCACCCAGTAGAATAGGGTGGCTGTGACAGACCAAAAATAATAATAATAATAATAATAATAATAAATAAATAAATAAATAAATAAATAAATAATAATATTATTTGAAAGCTTCAGTTTTAAGTTAATGGCCCCTGTGGGATTGTTCTCAATGGACAGGGTTCACCTTCTGCACAATAATAATAATAATAATAATAATAATAATAATAATAATAATAATAATAATAATAATAAGGGGAGACAAGTATTTATTCCCGGGAAGTGTTCAGGAGTGGCAGACGGAAGAGCTGCTTCAGATCTCTCTTAATAGGGAACATAATATTATTGGTAGTGAGGAAATGCATTTGGAGATTTGCTTTTCCTTTCTGCGAGAGAAACATTTATATAATCCACCACTTTTTTCATTTGGCATTTCTTTCGTATATTATATTAATTTAACTTTCATTCATTGCAAAAGTAAAGGGACAATTTACACCAGCCTTTCTGGGAACTATTGTAGTCTTGCGTTGTTGATTTATTGCCACTACAATATGGCAATTTCACTACATACATACATACATACATAATATAATATAATATATATATACACATACATACATACATACATACATGGCTCCTTTAAAACATATATTCACTGATATCTGAACCTTTATTTATGTATTCAACACGTACGAAATGAGGGTGTGGAAACATATTTCGCGAAAAAGTCGAAAGGATTTTGAAATTTACGAGTCCCAAAGATTTTCATCCTTCGTTAGTGAGGATAAGGAGTCAAAAGGGAAGCAGAGAGAGAGTCTGTGAAGTTCCTCCTTGAGGCCTCTCAAGTTATGATCGAAAAATATTTCCTTCCGAAATAGATAAAATGCCGAATTTATTTGTGCCTCCGGGGAGACAAAAGGGCCACTTGAATAAGGAGTGCCCCTTGGGACGTCTCTCTCTCTCTCTCTCTCTCTCTCTCTCTCTCTCTCTCTCTCTCTCTCTCTCTCTCTCTCTCTCTCTCTCTCTCTTAACCGAGGAACGCTTTCTCCCGAAAGATGTGAACTAAAATTTATGTGTCAGGGGAAATAAGTAATTTCGATATGTGCTGGAACTTATACACATATTTCTACTTGACTCTCTCTCTCTCTCTCTCTCTCTCTCTCTCTCTCTCTCTCTCTCTCTCTCTCTCTCTCTCTCTCTCTCTCTCTCAAATGAAGTGTTGCGATAATTCGTTCTAATTGTTTATTAAATCTAGACTAGTCTGAATGTCAAAAATACTGATGTTTCAAAGCACTATCAAAACGCATGAAAAAGGAAATTATTGTTTCTGTGAACGTGGGAATTAATGTCAGTATTTTTTCTTCAATGAAACCAAATTCAGAATACAAAACTACTTTATAAAAAGTAAAAAAAAAATCGTCATTATAGTTTTGTTATTCACGATCGTATTTAGATTCCAAACCGAAGGAATATTTCATAATCATAGTTTCGAGATGATTTTGAAGTTTATGATCGGAGGAATCTCGGTTTCCAAAGTAAAGCTGCATCTTCAAGCAGCACGAGATTGGGGCGTTTCAGGTCTCTTGCAATTCATTCGAGGCTTTTAGAATATATATATATATATATATATATATATATATATATATATATATATATATAGATATATATATATATATTATATATATATATATATATATATATTATATATATATATATATATATATATATATATATATATATATATATATATATATATATATATATATATATATATATATATGTATGTATAACTGAATCACGAAAATATGGAACGTGATGAATATATAAATAAAGATAAAATCCACGAAGGAAACGGAAACACTGGAGTGCTGCGAGGCCTTTCGACACTAGTCCTTTACTTAGCAGACTGAAGAAATATAAAAGTATATTTACAAAGGAAGCTCATATAAATGACAGATGGGGATTATAAAGGAAACAGATGTACCTGGAATCCAACACAATTGAAGAATTAGCAGAACTTCCAAAACAGGATTAAATATTTAAGAGGTTTTTACAAAGGATTAGGATCAACCGTTCAGGAGCAGGGACAGGACAATTAAAAGATTATACAGGTTCGTGACTGACCACCTAAAAAACATTTTTTTTTTTTTTTAGTACAACACAATAATTCTCTTCTTTTTTTTGTAAACAATAACTTTTTGCAAGATGAACATTTTTACAAATAAAAAAAATTATATTAAACATTTCCCTCACTAGGTTGTGCATTTTTTATTGTAAGTTTATATTCTTTGGTGCATTTTACCAACAAATATTTGGTATGGCAATGGGCAACCCTTTATCCCCACTCCTCTTAAACTTGTACATGGAATTCTTTGAAAAACGATATATACCTAATATCATTTATACTCCTTTAAAGTGGTATAGGTATGTTGACGATATTTTAGCTGTTTTGCCTGCTGGTATTGATGTCAATGATTTACTCTGTAATTTGAATAACCAGGTACCATCCATTAAGTTTACGTTAGAATTAGAAAAAGACAATTGCCTCCCTTTCTTAGATGTTTTAATACATAGAGAACCATTTCAAAGTAAATTCAGTATTTATAGGAAATCAACCAGCAACTTAACTTATGTCCATTTTTATTCAGGCCATCAATTCAACATCAAAATATAAATTTTTTCCTCTATGTTTTTACGAGCCTTGCGCATTGTCAGTCCCCAGTATTTGGATAAAGAAATTGAATACATAGGAAAAATGGGGACAGATTTATGTTACCCTTCACATATACTAGATATTTGTTATAACAAAGCCCACAAAAAAGTTTTATAGTGAAAGTAACATGAAGAAAGAAACCCCTAAGAATATTCTGAGCTTGCCTTGTTTTAGTGGTTTTGAAAACATAAAATCATTGTTAAAACCTTTTAATGTAAACCACGTTTTTTCTTATAATAACACACTCAAAAGAATGTTAATAAAAAATAGCCCTAAAGAAAACAACAACATAATATATAAAATTCCATGTTTGGACTGCCCCTCTTTTTATATTGGCCAATCTAGCAAAGATTTAGATGTACGTATTAAGCAACATAAGTATTTAGTCAAAACTGGACAAGCATCCAATGCTATATTCATTCATTTAAGTGAAAACTCTCACAGGATAAATTGGACTGAAAGTTCAGTGATTGCCAGATCGAAAGATTTCTCTTCAAGAAATCTATTGGAGTCTGCTATTATCCAGCTTACTTCCAGTTGTAATTTTAATCTTAGCCCTGGCATATATTATTTGGACCCCTGTAGTAGAAAAATGTTCAAGAATGACCTAAAAGATAAAATCACTGACTTAATTACAAGGTAGCTACTTGATATATATTTTCTATA
>JANJGK010000027.1:9695005-9721635 GCA_039081455.1 Macrobrachium rosenbergii | reverse complement strand
CGCATGTATAGACCCCCTCCTCCATATTCTTTTTTATTATTTCCATCGTCGTCTTTACTGGTACGTTAGTGAACAGGGAAGTTACATCCAAACTTGCAAATTTGCAGTCTTTTACGTTAATTTTGGATAATTCGTTTATCAGGTTCATGTTATGTTTTAAATGCTATGTTATGTTTTGAATGAGGTCCTTTTAGTAATTCTACTAATGCACAGAACAATTGTGTATGTGATAAAGTTAATTTATATGACCTCGAGATGGATTGGTTCAGGAGTTTTAAAAGATGTATGGAGGCAGAGCCATGCTGGAAGTAAGAAACTATGAGAAAGTGAGACGGAGGATAGCGGTGACAGACAACAAAATCCGGTTCCTTAAGAATTGCATAGCAGACTGTGTGGCACCGAAATCGTTTGGACAAGATACGAGAGAGAGACACTGATGAACATCCGTTTCCTGGTTTTGTAGAAGAGATCATGAAGGAAGACATAAGGAAAGAAAAAGATCGAATTGGAAGAACTAAGGATGGAAAAGCAGAAAAATCAGGAGAGAACTGACGGAGAAATACGGAGGCCCCAGCCTAGACAACGTTTTTAAAGGAATTGCCAGTTATGTAAAGGTATGTGCCCGCCGTAGTTCTCAGCTACACGAGAATAGACTCGTTGCCATTTTCGATAGGTCGGGGTGGGTAAAAAAAGGGAACTTTGATTTAGTCAAGAATATTTCTAAGAGACTCCTAAGTAGGGATGAAGTGCTAGTGTTAGGATATGGCCTTAATTTTTGCATGGGGAACGAAAGTCAAGATTTCATCGAAATGTGTAGAAGCTTAAGGGAACTAGATAAGAACAAAAATGGGGATGAAGCAGCTTTTTGCAGGGGGGCCATGTGGGCGGGGATTAGGTCGAACAGATTCGTGTTTCCGGAGAGGTTACGTAAGCCCTTGATAGGTTAGGAAAATACAAGGACATAAAGATTTGTAAGGCAGACAAAGGGGGGGGGCAGTTGTAGTAATGGACGCCGCAGAATACGAGAATAAGTTAGAACAACTGTTAAACGATGAAAACACATATGAGGTTTGCAACAAAAAACCGGACATTAGGGGGGTACAGTGCAATTTTAACAAAGAAGTAAGGGAAGCGTTGACAAAAATCCACGACAAAACCAAAAGAAAAGATTAGAACATAGAGTAAAATCAATGGAAAGTCCAGAGATCCCATATATTTATGGTAGCCCTAAGATCCACAAGGAAGGGTGCCCGCTAAGACCGATCGTGGCATCGACGAGATCACCGCAGAGGAGGCTGGAGAAATTTCTTTCCAACATAATGGGAAAATGGGTAGGCTTAGTATCCGAAGGGCATTTAAAACATAACATGAACCTGATAGACGAATTATCCAAAATTAACGTAAAAGACTGCAAATTTGCAAGTTTGGATGTAACTTCCCTGTTCACTAACGTACCAGTAAAGACGACGATGGAAATAATAAAAAAGAATATGGAGGAGGGGGTCTATACATGCGACATAGATCATGACGTTTTAATAAAAATGCTAACAGCGGCCCTCAGCGTTAATGTTTTCAAGTGGGGCGAAAACCATTATATACAAAAAAATGGCGTGGCCATGGGTTCAAGTCTTTCACCAATTCTAGCCAATATCTTTATGGAATGGTTTGAAAAGGAAGAGGTGGGCAAAGTAAATAAAGGGAACTTAAATATCGTAAAATGGGTAAGATACGTTGATGACATCTTGATCATTTACAAGGGAGAAAGGGAAGATCTACACAAGTTTTTAGAAAACATAAATAAACTAAATGAACACATCAAGTTCACATTAGAAGAAGAAGAAGGAAGGAGAAATTCCTTTTCTTGGATGTCCTGGTCAAGAGGGTAGGGGGAGAATTTAAAATTCAAGGTATATAGGGAAGAAGACACACACCAATTCATACATACATAGGTTCTCCAGTCATAGGAAAGAAATAAAAATAGGATTAATGACAGGGTTGGCCATCAGGGCTTATAGGATTTGCAGTCCCGAATTTTTAGACGAAGAGTTGGATTACCTGAGGGGAGAGTTTTAGGAGATTAGGCTACCCTAAGTATTGGTGGGAGTGGGCACATATCAAAGCAAGGAAAAACTATTTTGGGGAGAGGGAAAGGATTGAAAAGGAACATTTGGTAGGAAAGAAAATAATTACAGTTCCGGACAACAACTCTATTGCACCCATCAACAGGAAGCTAAATAATTTCAAATTGATAGGCAGCTACAAAAACACCATTAGGAATAAAATAGTTAGAAACAAAAAGTCGGTAGAGGGGGAAGAGATTAGAGGGGGGGTTTATATGGCAGCGTGTCTAGACTGTGAAGAAGGGTACTATGGCGAAACTGGCAAATCATGTAAAGAGCGAAGCAAACAACATCTGCAGAACATAAGGCATTATAATCAGACGTCGGCAGTTGCCAAACACTGTTGGGAAAATGATCACAGAATAGACTGGGAAAATATGAGTTTTTCTGTACAGGAACACCAACAAAACATCTAGACTGGTTGTAGAGAACGCCTTCATAACTTGCGCCAACAACACGATGGCAGGGAACACCGGAAACGGCTTTGAAGACAGCATATCTAGAAAAATCATATACTCACAGTAGCAAGGAAACGAAGAAAAAACGCAAGAGAACGCACGGAAAACGGACATCTGGAACCAGGGATCAGAGAAAGACCAAGGTCAAGAGAGGGTGGAGGTCACACAGGAAGAGCTAGGCGATTATAGGATTAAAAGTACCCCAGCACACAGATAGATAAATACAGCCGGACTATGCGTTTGCTCATTGTACGGATACTTGATAATGTGGACTGTTTGTCCAAGAAAGCTTGTAACTTTTTGAATAAAAACTCTCATTAAATACCATCCAGTTTGAATGAGGTCCTTTTAGTAATAATATATATATATATATATATATATATATATATATGTATGGCATCTTCTCTGAACACACATCAACCAGAATATGTGACATTTTACGCACCAACTACATTCTTGTTATTTCCATAATCGTCGCGCATTCCAGGTGTCTATCTGAGGTCTTTCGAGCGTTCCAGTCTTGCAATAGAATTGCAAAAATAAGACGAAATGGCTTCGTCTCAAAATAAATGATGAAAAATATCGAGAAATGTTAGAGAGAAAGAATATTGTCAGTTCATATCGTCTAGTGTCTGTGGCAGAGAGAGAGAGAGAGAGAGAGAGTACAAAAAATATTCTAATTACCCATAGAGAACTGCAACAGGAATTTCATATCTCTTTTCAAGAGAGAGAGAGAGAGAGAGAGAGAGAGAGAGAGCGCACAAAAATATTCTAATTACCCATAGAGACCTGCAACAGGAATTTCATATCTCTTTTCAAGAGAGAGAGAGAGAGAGAGAGAGAGAGAGAGACTGGCTCTCTGGCATCAAATGACAGTGGACGAAGATGCAGCTTTTGTCAAGTTTTCGTGCTTTTATCATTAAGTTCTCTCTCTCTCTGTCTCTCTCTCTCTCTCTCTCTCTCTCTCTTGAAAAGAGATATGAAATTCCTGTTGCAGGTCTCTATGGGTAATTAGAATATTTTTGTGCGCTCTCTCTCTCTCTCTCTCTCTCTCTCTCTCTCTCTGAGCGCAGGCGACCCCAGACAAGAAACAAAGAAGCTGAAACCGGAACCTCGCGAATTTCGGAGACCCAGGAGAGAGAGGATCCATCATCGTGTTCCCAAGAACAGAAAAAATGAGAAGAAGAGGAAGGAGAAGAGAAAGGAAAAGAGAAAGTGGGGGAGAAAGGACACGAAGGGATTTGTCTCTAAGGGCGAGTTTCCTAATGATCTTGGTAAACTTATGATCCCCCCCCCTCTCTCTCTCTCTCTCTACTCTCTCTCTCTCTTCTCTCGTTTCTGTTTTTATTTTTTTTATCTGATTTTTTTTTTGTCTTATCGTTCTAAAGGGAGAAATTAAAGATGTATACAAAGGGATATGTTTGTTTCGTAATACTCATTTGGGAGAAGTACAGAAAAAGTTATATATATGTATATATATTAATATATATATATATATATATATATAGTATATATTATTTATATATATATATATTATGTATGTATGTATGTATGTATATACACACATACATACATAGATACACATTCATACGTACATACATATATATATATATATATTATATATATATATTTATATGAGTGTGTATGTATGTATGTGTATCTATGTATGTAAACCCACAACTCTTCCTTCACACAACTAATCCATCCATCAAGTGAGCCACATCAGGACATCCAACCAACCAATCAGAGTAAACTGAACTGAATCCCGAAAGGCGATTATTTATCCGGATTCGACGGAGTCGCCAATCTATTGAACCGTAAATTGAAAGGACAATAAATTAAAGGAAAAGTGATTCTGCCTTTTTTTTAATTTGAATTTGAATTTTATTTTCTGTTACTCATGGAAGAGTTATTTTGTCCACAAAGAAGAGAGATGACAATATATTCTTTTAACGATTCTGAAACCTATTTTGGAGTTCTAACACTTTGCAAAGACAGACGGTGGCTTTTAAAGTTGTTTACTGAAGTGAATATCATTTAACATAGACAAAATTAATCTTTTGACAATGAATTACTTTGATCATTACAGTATATCTAAATCAAATAAAATCAATAAAAGTAATAAATATTGCATAATATTTCAGTTTCCACAAAGATCTTCATTGAAGTAAATATTATTTATTACAGAAAAAATGAATCATTTCTCATTGAATTACATTTATCATTATATCTAAATGAAGAAAATTCAATTAAATTCAAAGAAAATACATAACATTTCATCTTCCATAGATTATTTCAGGGTGATAATAAGTGCGAGATTGGACTCAACAATTCATCAAATATTATGAATCCCTAAATGGATAGTTACGAATGCAAAGTTTATCATCGTTTTGCAATATTCATATCTTTATCAATTTTATGTTGTCTGTGTATTTACTAGCAATCTTGTGGTTTTAGAATTTATTCTGGATTCAAATCCATAAAGGAACAGCGAACATTTACATATCTCTGTGGTGGATTCAGCATTTTCTCAAATTTTGGTTCTGTGTGAAAAATGTTCAGCCTCCAATGTGAGATACTTTCAGAATCTCTCTCTCTCTCTCTCTCTCTCTCTCTCTCTCTCAAAGAGGTATGAAACTGCTGTTGCAGGTATAACACTTTTTGCGTAATTAGAATATTTACGTATTTTCAGAATCTCAATCTCTCTCTCTCTCTCCTCTCTCTCTCTCTCTCTCCTCTCTCTCTCTCTCTCTCTCTCTCTGTCTCTCTCTCTCTTAAAGAGATACTAAGAAGCCATTGCAGATATACCTTCCTCTTTGGGTAGTTAGAAGTAATTAGAATATTTATGCACTTGCAAACTCTCTCTCTCTCTCTCTCTCTCTCTCTCAATGTGATATGAAACTACTGTTGCAGGTATACCGCACGCTTTGGGTAATTAGAATATTTATATATTCTCTAGTACTCTGAATCTCTCTCTTCTTCTCCTTCTTCTTTTCTTCTTCTGCTCTCTCTCTCTCTCTCTCTCTCTCTCTCTCTCTCGCTGTCTTCGTATCCATGCAACTTCTCCCCTTCAGTATTATTTTCCACTTTTCCATCGAAAAAACATGAGACTTTTGACACTTTCGTCTCCACAATGGGAAGCCTTTAAATCCCTCAGAATCCCCCCAGGAATTAATCCGCGACCACTAAATTAATCCCTTTTCTTCTTCTTCTTCTTCTTCCATTCGCAGTATCTCCACACTTAATCCTTTGTAGTTGGCATTTAAAAAGAAACAAAATGATTGGCCTTTGTGCAGAGAAGGAGAAGGAAAGAGAGAGAGAGAGAGAGAGAGAGAGAGAGCGCTTACGCTAATGACGAATGATTAGCTTCAAAGCGATTCGGGGGATGAACGATTGTCTCTTTTCATTTATACCAGATATCCCTTTTAATGGCGGCTACCTTCTTTCTTTCTTTTTCTTTCTTTTTTTATATTTAATGTCATTTATCTTTGTCTCTGATTCTCCTTCTCACGGTAAAAGACGTCTGTGATTTCCGCATTTTATCTTTTTTCCAATTTCGTTTTACATTTGTTAACTTACCACCTCCAGTAAGGTGCACTGTAGGCATTACTGAAGGTGGTTTGCAGCGTTCCTTAGGTTCGTGTTGCACTCACTTCTTAGCCTTTTCCTTTATCTCCATTTCCTGTTCCTTTCTTGCTGTTCAACTTCTCTAACTATTACTAGTTATTGCAACTGTGTGGCTTTCTCCCAGTTCCACCTTTAGGTCCAATTTTTGTCTCCTTTATTTTCTGGATCCCTTTATCTCGCTGTCCAACCACTCTAACTGCCTCTTTCACTGTGCTTGGCACTGCATGGCTGAAAGTGCCCAGTGCTGGGCTTCTTGGTCTCATTTTCAAAAACCATAAATATTTATCTGTGGTCATTATTTTCTGAAATTGTTAACTCTTTCAAGTGAACACCTTAATATTCTTTGGAAGCTTGAATTTCCAGTCAGTGGCCCCTGTGGTGGGCTTGTTCAATGTGAATAGGGTTCTTCATCTTCTGGATAATAATAATAATAATAATAATAATAATAATAATAATAATAATAATAATAATAATAATAATAATAATAATAATAATAATAATAATCCACTTTTTCTGAAGTCCCAAGTTTAAACAGCATTGCCAAGTAATTTAAATTTCAGCTAAACTGATTTGTTAAAGTGTTACTTAAGATATTAATGAAAATAATTATTTGAAGTAATCAGTTAAATATTAAGTAATAAAAGCATTAATTTATAATAAATGTTAATTAATAAAAATGTCAATTGGTAAAAATATTAAATATAAAATATCAACTAACGACCCACATCTAATTACTTCTTTCACTCATTCATTCATCCATTGTTTACTTGTTTGTTTGTCTGTCTGCTCTTTGAGTCAACTACACTCAAAGGGCGTCTTGAATCACGCAGCCAAAAGAACCTCGCGAGCAGCCCCAAAGGAAGCGGGAGGAGGCTCCTTCGCTTTCCCCCAAGGGAACAAACTTCGTCTCTCCAGCCTTGTTTCCGTGTAAATGAAACTCTCCTTCCTCCCACCACCCCCCCTCCCCCCTCTCCTCACCTGAAGGAGGTTTTCACCTGCGCGGTTCGTCAGGTAATATTCTCTGGGCTCGAGAGAAACACCTTACCTGATCCACCAGGTGTCTGAAGTGTTTAATCAGCAGAGTTGGTCTAGATTCGCCTCCTATGTTGCTTTTGGTTTATCAGTCTTCTTCTTCTTCTTCTTCTTCTTCTTCTTCTTCTTCTTCTTCTTCTTCTTCTTCTTCTTCTTCTTCTTCCTGTGAACGGCAGCAAAGACGACAAAATTAACCCGAATGATCTAATTATTTCATTTAACAGTACATTATTATTATTATTATTATTATTATTATTATTATTATTATTATTATTATTATTATTGCTACTTCGCTGGTATGACATTAAATTTTACCTTGTCATTTTTTAAATTGTTCCTTCTCTCTCTCTTTCAGGGACGAAACCCCGAAAACATTGGCCCTGTATTCAATGGGAAGTCTTCTGCAGGGTAAGTAGGATACACAATGAATTCCTTGCTCATATTTTGGGAGAGATTGCCACTTTTCTCTAAGCATCCAAGATTGCTTTGGCTTCTATGTTTGCATGTATGTATTCATGTATTTACGTATACACACACACACACACACACACACACACACACATATATATATATATATATATATATCGTTTTGATATTGTAGTGGTTGGTTCTCCAGTAAGAATATGCAAAGCAGTACATATGTATACTGAATTTGATTGCAGTAGAAAGGAACTGAAGGTATTGTATCATATCAGGAGACACCCACCATGGTCCATTCTTTCGCTTTTTTGGTCGCAAAAAAAAAAAAAAAAGTTTCCTTTACAACAGTTCTCATTGCGTTTTTGTGGGGCTCCTTTTTTATAAGTTGGCGTTTTTCTTTAAATTGTGAAGAACTGCCCTTTTTTATAAGGCAGTTCTTCGCAACTGAAAGAAAAACGCCAACTCTGAAAAGCAGCAAAATAACAGATGATATTTTTTTTCAGCTTTGAATGTCGTTGTTAGGAAAGATAGATTGATTTAGGGTTTTTATTTGTTTTGAGGAGAGAGAGAGAGAGAGAGAGAGAGAGAGAGAGAGAAACAAACAGCTGTAATAGGATCCCTGGTGTGTTTTCAACTTTGAATCTGAAATATAACATCACACATATTAGAGTATATTACCAACTTCGGGAAACATCAGGGCTTAGGATTCATCATACTTGTCACTGTCAGTAACTAAGACCTGTTTAAAAACAAGTGGAAAATGCACTGAAGTTTCCCCGGCGCAGTCGAGTTTATTGCACATCTTAGAATGCTGTATGAAACTTTTAGCCTCGACCCATGAAACTTTCAGCCGCTGACTGGTTGTGGCCTGTGTTGTTGGTACCTATAACGCTGCCAGACGTACGATTATGGCTGAATTTAACCTTATGTAAAATAAAAACTATGGGATGTTTGATGATCAACATACCAATTTGCAGCCTTCTAGCCTCAGTAGTTTTTAAGATCTGAGGGCGGACAGAAAAAGTGCCGACAGACAGGCAAACTATCTCAATAGTTTTCTTTTACAGAAAACTAAAAAGATATATAAAATCACTCATAAACCACCATGCAGATATACGCTGTATACACACATACAAAATATACGTGCTCGCATACGGTACAAGCGTCCCCCGGTGACATATCATGAATCCCACAAAATCGTAACAGGTTGATGACGCAATATATCAGGTGAAACGTCCCTTTATTTCTAAAATAATGGCCTCTCCGCCCATCGATGTCTTACTCATCGATTTTCGTCAAATTAACCATAAATCCTCCTCTTGGTGAAGAAATTCTTCCCCAACTAAATAATTTGTTCAAATCCTCCATCACTGGAAACCATTTACTCAACACTCAAAGACGCACGGGGAGTGATAGCATCAATACCTTACCAGTTTCCAGACCCAAGCGGATAAAGTTTCCAGCGAAAAGAGTAACAATAAAAGAGCAACAATGTCAGCTGATGGAACTACACGAGTAACGCCAACGGTTTCCAGTCCAGTAGATTGCTGGAAGTGACGCTGGATGAAAAAACGTTTATACGAACACCAAGTTTTACAAAGGTGGATTCCATACGGAATGGGAATCCACGTGAAGGCAAAAGGCCTTCAGGAGTGAACTGGGGCAGTTCGGAGTTTTAGACGGATTGGTAGGAAGAGAGAGAGAGAGAGAGAGAGAGAGAGAGAGAGATTATATGATATCTAAACAATGGCAGCAGTTTGCAAAGAGGTAACCAATATTATTCCTTGTTATTGGTGATTAATATGACTTTTCATCACATAAACAGTGTTGAAAATGAGATGGGAAATATTTCAGCCTTAACTCACTTGCTTCAAAGATAATCTTAAATAGAACAACGTCTATTATCATACTTGCAATCACCCTCCAGTAATCCTTCATATCAGTATGAGGTTAGGATGCAGTTTAATCTAATTTAGTAATATTTTACATACATATATACAGCAATGCTATTCCTTCCGGGGAGTGAAACTAAATATTCATTATTTTTTCATCTCTGAGAACAGAGATGTCATTCTCAATTCATTATCAATTCATTACATTCAAAAGGGGTTGAAGTGTCAGTTCATATCCATTCCTACAATGCCCCTCCCAACCCCCACCCCTCAACCCACCCCACCTCCCACCCACTCCCCACTCCCACACACCACCCAACCCACACCCAACCCCACACCCCGCACACCCCAACACATGACTCTACCCCACACCCACCCCTATACTCCCAAACCCCCACACCCCACACCTCCACACACCACCCTACCCCACACACCATCCCACCCCCACACTCCCACACCCCCACACAACACTCCACCCTGCACTCCCACACCCTGACAGCCCCACACAAACCCCACCCCACACTACCACACCCATACCCCTACGCAACACCCCACCCCACACTCCCACATCCCACACCCCATCCCACCCCTACCCCACACCACAACCCACACCCACCCCACTCCACAACCCATCCCCACCATAACCCACACCTTACCCCACACCCCACCACAGGACTGCACCGTGAGTTAGCATCAAGTTTCTATAAAGTTTTTCCCCAAATGATGTATAAAGCTTATGGCTTCCCGTCCATACACACTGAAGAAACACGAAAGAATTTCTGGATAATCCTTCCTTGTTCATGAAGAAGAAGAAGAAGAAGAAGAAGAAGAAGAAGAAGAAGAAGAAGAAGAAGAAGAAGAAGAAGAAGTAGGAGGAGGAGGAGGAGGAGGAGGAGGAGGAGGAGACAAAAAAAGGAGAAGAAGGGATAAATGATTGGAAATAAATAATGACTGAAATGACAGGAAAATTCGTTTCTCTCTCTCTCTCTCTCTCTCTCTCTCTCTCTCTCCTGATATAATCGAGGTAATGTGTCCTTGCAAGCTATAAAAAACGTAAATCTAGGTGCTCTGGATATGAAAAGACCCCACAAAATGTGGAATGGCCAAGATAACATTTCTCCTCTCTCTCTCTCTCTCTCTCTCTCTCTCTCTCTCTCTCTTTAAGCATACATTAAATATCACAGACAATTAGAATTACTGGCATCTTGTCAGCATTTCAAAAAGTGTCAGATGTCACAAAACATGCAAGAAACACTTCATCTTTTCATCAATAGACAGAAAGAACTATTTAATGACATTTGCGAATCATTTAATTTCGTGACATTTTCCAATGTTCTGTGTTGTATTAAGACCTTTTATTACAACATCAGTTAAATGAGCTGAATGCTCTATAAATAGTTCGAGAAGATGAAAACAGAAAGATTTGCAATAAGCAGGCAACAGAAGCGACCATCTAAAAATGCTGAGTTTATTCAACATGAGACTTTTTCTAGTTTTCGCGTATTCTGCAAAAATATTCCTCTTAATATTTCAATAAATGCATAATTTACTGTTGTGGAAGACAGAGCTGTATTTCATTCCATTATAAGTATTGGAAAAAATTAGAATTCTAAGCCCATGTCCAATGACATTATTATTATTATTATTATTATTATTATTATTATTATTATTATTATTATTATTATTATTATTATTATTATTATATTATTATTATTATTATTCTAGTTTTAATCAAACTGATAGATACACGTCATTGACAGGACCCAGGGCTCGGCCCTTGTCTAAATTCTATATTCAATTCAATTCAATTCATTTCTCTGACGTATTCGATTATTTCTCCTAAATATTTCCCACCATGATTTATATTTCAGGAACTCACTAGACGTGTTTTTTCACCTCTCTAGAAACGTACACCATCAAAACGAGAGGGCCTCGATGAGGTAATCATCATCTGCCTCACTGAAAGAACCTCCACCTCTAACAAGCAACTGTCAGAGTAGATGTCTGAACAGAGTTGTTCAAAATAAACAGGATTTCTCGAGGCGGGGAGATGACACTTGGGTGACTCCCATCCAACTCGATGGGACTTTTGAGATGCTTTTCTTCTCTGCTACACATTTTTTTTTTTTTATCTATTTTTAGTTTTTATTGGTTTTACGAAAAGAAAACTGCTGTGCCGGCTTTGTGCGTCCGTCCGCACTTTTTTCTGTCCGCACTTGGTCTGTCCGCCCTCAGATCTTAAAAACTACTGAGACTAGAGGGTTGCAAATTGGTATGTTGATCATCCACCTTCCAGTCATCAAACGTACGAAATTTCAGCCCTCTAGCCTCAGTAGTTTTTATTTAATTTAAGGTTAAAGCTAGCCATAGTCGTGCTTCTGGCAACTATATAGGACAGGCCATCATCGTGCCGTGGTTAAAGTTTCATGGGCAGCAGTTCATACAGCATTATACCGAGACCACCGGAAGATAGATCTTTTTTCGGTGGCCTTGATTATATATTTAAGAGCTGAGAACCGCCTTCCATCCTCAGAGAATAACCGCCCTCTTTTCCCTCGTAAAATCACGAAAATCGTTCCCGGGTAAAACTGATACTGAGCACGAATATCTGCTCTATATCAGCCGACGATCGAGCGTAAAATGGGCGTATTTACGCCACTTGGGCGTAGAAGGAAGGAAGGAAGGAATAAAAGCGTGAAAGTGGAGAGATGATGGAATGAGAAATATGTTCAGCCAAGGGGCCAGATATTTTATATATATTGGGTTTTGGGATGGTTGATAAGGCTGCCTCTCTATCTCTCTCTCTCTCTCTCTTTATTTTTAATCATACTGATAAGGTATGTATGACTGATTATTAAATATATGAAATAAAACATTTTCCTCTTAAACAAAGGAAAGCCGCTTATCTTTAAAACAACACAAAAAGTCGACTCCATCTACAAGGAAATATATGAAAAACCTTTTAAGAGGATAAATATTTTTCCCTCTCTGCAGAGGAGGAGGAGGAGAACCTAATAAGGTTTGAAGATCTCTCGGGGCAACAGCTCCTGTCTGTCTTCTGAGTGCTGATATTGCATTACAAATCCTCTCGAGGGAGGAAACGGGAGAGGAACTGGAGACTGCAACAGGAGACGAGAAGCTCTTTATTGTTGCTCTGAATTTTTTTTCTTTCGTCGTTGATTAAATTTGGGGAAGACTAGACAAGACAGCAGTGAGTCTCTCTGTCTCTCTCTCTCTCTCTCTCTCTCTCTCTCTCTCCCTAGTTCCTCATTGGATGGGTCAATATCGTACTTGGCTAGCACTCTCCTAGGCCCGCGATCGATTCTCCGGCCGGCCAATGAAGAATTAGAGGAATTTATTTCTGGTGATAGAAATTCATTTCTCGGTATAATGTGGTTCGGATTCCACAATAAGCTGTAGGTCCCGTTGGTAGGTAACCAGTTGGTTCTTAACCACGTAAAATAAGTCTAATCCTTCGGGCCAACCCTAGGAGAGCTGTTAATCAGCTCAGTGGTCTGGTTAAACTAAGGTATACTTAACTCTCTCTCTCTCTCTCTCTCTCTCTCTCTCTCTCTCTCTCTGACACAACCCTTTGCTCAATCACTTTCGCTGATAAAATTCATCTCTTAGTTCCGGTAGAAATTCAGTGGGAAATGCAGAGCAAATTTTCATATACATATATATATATATATATATATATATATATACTGATATATTTTTAGCTGGGAGATCTACTGTAGTTTAACCAATGGGTTACACTAGGCATATACGCAACTTACCTTGGATAACACAAATTTGAATTCTGGCCTTGAGGTTAGGTAAAAAAACATATGCATCAAAACACGGCTGAGGGCCTACTTCACAAGGGGAGTGATTAGTGAAACTCTTGGGTTTAACTTAATTAATTATATTTACAAAAGAAAACACATATCAGAAGAATGGTAGCATAGCTGGGAGGGGCAGACAAGGTCCCGTAATACAAGGTGAAAGAAGCAAGTGACTGGGACTTGCTTGAAGAGACAATGGGAGCCTGCTTCAAAGGGCGTCCTAAATGGTGTTAGTGTCACTATGCACACAAGGTGATGCTCAGATCCACAGCTGACTACTCCTAATCTGTAATCGAAACACCTATGGTTACTCAACCGAATATAGCACTTTAATAATTAAGGAATCGAGGATTTACACAGAAGGTGCCTAGACTGAACTCGATTCCGATAACTCAAATTTTAGCGATTATGTTACACTTCAATTCAGTGCTTGGCAAATTAAACAGCACAGCTATAAAAAGCAATACAGGCCTCACTGTAGGAATGTCTCACTAAGAAAAAGGAAAACAGTTATAGGCTGACAGGGACGTGACTGGCTAAAAGAACCTAAAATTTGGCACTTTACCTTAAGCAGGAGGTGATTTTCCTCGTCTTCAGGGGGGCCAGCGATGGGGAGGGCAAGTGAATAAGGTCACAGCAAAAGTTACTATGGCTCCCGGCAGCCACTTGCATCCAGAAGTGGCAGTTCAGTAGAGCAAGGGAAAGGACAAGAGTCCTGGCGAAGCATCTGACAAATTCTGAGGTCTTTTATAGCCTCTGGGAATTACGGTCCTGCTCTTCGTAGAAGGTGCTGTTGTCGGTATGACCGCATGTCACTGCAGGTATAGGGCTGCGTGGGTCAGGTTCCAAGATGGCGGCAAGCACATGGTCAGTCCTTTCCCTCTATGCCAGCTGACTTGTCTCAGGCGAGGATTTCCATTCCTACTGGAGCAGCACCTGGAATTGAAGGTCCCGGCAGTCACTTGAACAAGTGGTGAATATTCTTTACACTACATTGTTGACAAATGAGATGGCGTGTGAGAGTTTTACTCTTGACAATATATATATATATATATATATATATATATATATATATATATATATATATATATATATATATATATATATATACACATATACAGTTTGTGTGTGTGTGTATAAATGTAAGTACGTATGTGTTTGTGTGTGAATGTGTATAATCCATGATGACCCTGGTATGTGTTTGTACCATTGTTTGTGCACAAACTTGTTTTTGCTTACTAAATGTTTGATATTTATGCATGTTTCCAAGTATTTCTTTACTCTTAACCTTAAACAAATACTTTGTACACATGAATATAATCGCATCTTCATATCCGTGCACCGGAAGTGAAGGTCGGAAGTAGCCCTCAGCCGAGTTTTATAGACCAAATCCTCACGTAAATCAGCTTTTTAAGTAAAAGCAGTTTTGAAATAAATTTTTCATTTACCAATTTCAGCAGAATTCAGGCTGGAATCGTGTTGAACCTTCATAAAAGCTGTAATTAATTTCCATTGTAATTTTTCCGAGTAATTACCGCTGATGGCAACATTTGTACATAAAGCGCTTAATTTCTTTTTTTATTGTTTTAGTAATGAACTGGAATCGATTAACGGCTGGACATTGATCGGCTCTGGAATACCAGAGTTGAAATATTTCAGTCGTTTATCTTTCCCCTTCTATGAATAACTTTGGGTTTAATGCAATGCTCATTTGAGTCTTTCAGTGCGATTATTTAGATTACATGTCTTCGGCATGATTGTTTGCTTACACACACACACACACATATATAGTCTATATATATATACATATGTACACACACATATGTAGTCTATATGTGTGTGTTTTTTTTCATTTCTCATTTTATTACCACCGGAACTAGGAGACGAATTTTGTCAGTGAATGTGAGTGAGCAAAGGAGTGTGTCCAAGAGAGAGAGAGAGAGAGAGAGAGAGAGAGAGAAAATATTCCTTCCTCTGAGGAACCCAATCTTCCATGGCCTTGACCCAGTCCCTTGAGAAGTTCTGATTGGTCATGACGACTCCTGAAGATTGTTCCCCGTCTTCAGAATCTCCCCTTCAGGAGAAGAACTTCCTTTCTGACCCTGAGTTTGTGTGTTATCTATTAGACAGGGGCCTTCGTTGTAAAGGGAGATTGTTTTGGTTCATTTTGCGGCAAAGGCCCTGGTAAACAAACAATGTATTGAGATTCCTTCAGACTACAGATGAGGCAGAATTTCTTAGTCACATTGAATCGAAACGACAGTAAATAGACTAATGATTTCAGCAGGTTTTACCCAGTTCCTTCTGATTGCTTTTAATATCCGATTAACCTGTACTGCTAAGCCGCTATTATTAATTATTATTCACTAATATCTTCCTAGATTCTGTCTTTATATATATATATATATATATATATATATATATATATATATATATATATATATATATATATATATATATATATATATATATATATATATGTGTGTGTGTGTGTGTGTGTGTGTATATATATATATATATATATATGTATACTGTATATAAATATATATATATATGTGTGTGTGTGTGTATTTCCCTTTACCTTCTCTTACTTCTTCCTAATGAGCACCATATTCTTTGGAAGCTTGAATTTCGAGTCAGTGGCCCCTTTGATAGGCTTGTTCCATAGGAATAGGGTTTATTTTCTGAATAATAATAATAATAATAATAATAATAATAATAATAATAATAATAATAATAATAATAATAATAATAATAACTTGACTTTCAAACACTTGCTATGGCTTCGACAACATTGCACTAGTTTTTTACCATCGTTTTCCCAAATCCTGAAATAATGTTTTTATTAATAAGCATCAGATATCCACCAGGGAATGTTCAGTGGTTTAACTTATTACATCTTTCTCATGAAAACAAATCCATTTCGTTTGAATTTCACTAAAAGCAAAACCCTTATCAGTGACTTATAAGTGTTTAAGAACGTGTTAAAAGTATTTCGAAAATATTAACATTTAACTAAAAATTTATCCAATGTTTGTATATATATTTTAGGTCATTTATGAACAAAATCTAATAGTTCAGTTTGAGCATGCTTATTTAAGTTGTGGGGATATATTGACATTTAACTAAAAATTTAGACAATGTTTATATCTGTATATATGTTTAGCTCATTTATACACAAGTTCCAATGGTCAATGATCTTTTTTTTATATTAAAATGAAAATACTTCATGTTAAAAATGCTTATTTAGTTTGTATGGTTATATTGACATTAACTGAAAATTTGTACTGTGTTTGTTTGGGAATATACTTCTAGGGCATTTATACAACAAGTCCAAAGGTCAATGAGTTTTCAGTTTTCTTTTTTTTAGTGTTCAAATGAAAAGTGGAGAAATAGATACATGTATACCAATACAGGACATTTAAGCTGATTCTTCAATGCTGACATGTTCGCAAACTTTCTTTTTGAACGCGCAAGAATCATCAAAGATTCCGTTGCCGATTTTGACAGGCAAGAAAACAGTTCCTTTATAGTGCCCACCTACTGGAGATAACCCCCCTTCCCCCCAAAAAATATGAGGGGTTAACCTTACATTCCTACCCAAAAATACGACGGTCCTCATCACAGACGTATATATATTTCCGGTAACGAAGAGTCCTGCCGTAACAGCCAATCATTCTCCAATGCCTGAGGTTTACGGAGAATTGACGGCCTTGCAAAAACACGCGATCGATCCTTCGTGGCGGTGAGTGGTAGAGGAGGCGACGCCAGGTTGCACAGGTGACGGAAGGCGAGAGAGAGAGAGAGAGAGAGAGAGAGAGAGAGAGAGAGAGAGAGAGAGAGAGAGAGTGCGTGCGTGCTTTGAGTGAGTGCAATTTGCATTAGCGTGGCAATTTTCTGTTCGTGTTTGCGTGAGCTGTTCTCATTTCGCTCCTGGGCTGTCAAGAAGAACAAGAACAAGAACAAGAAAAAGAAGAAGAAGAAGTGAAAGTCTTTGTTTTGTTTGTTTTCTGTAGAAAGTCTCTTCTTTTTTCTCTATTTTCTCTTTATTTGTTTTTTTATTTGTTTATTATCTAAATCTAGGCGACAGTAAACAAGCAAATAGATCTTTCCTGACGTGAAGGCTTCACTGTCAAAAAAAAGTCAGTCTCATTTTTTTCGTCTTGTGTTCAAAAACAGAAGCAAATCGCACCTTGATTTAGCCAAGGTCTCCAAAGAAGAGATGACTGAAATATATTTACTCTATTATAAACATTGCTATTCCAAGCCTCCATCCCCACGAAACTAGATTAAAGGAAAATGTTCTTTTGGGCAAACTCATTCAAGAAAGTTCCCTCAACGAAGTTATCAAAATAACTGATGACAAAAAGCTGATAAAAACTTTATATATTTTCCAAGAAGTGCCAATTTTCACGCGTATTTTGAGACCGCACAATGAATAATTCTCTCTCTCTTTCTCTCTCTCTAAGCTAATTCCAAAGGTCAAGGCTGGAAAATGGCTAGCGTTGAATGGATTCAGTGAACATTGCAGTGATATGCTGGGCTATTTCTAGATTCGAAATTTCAGCGACGGGAGTTCAAGGTGATGCAATTTAAAGAAAACGGCTTATAATAAATTTTCTGTTATTATTATTTTAATTTTAGCAGCTGTAACGCGACTCGATTGCAAAATGTCAGCTGCAATATCGTGTCTACGTTTCCGAAGACTTAGGTCAGTCAGTTGCAACGCATTGCTAGCAATTCACCTTGTATCTTCTTCATAATATTAATTTGTCTATATTTTCACCTAAACCCGAATGCATCTGTAATTATTAAATAACTTCAAAATGTATCGTTGAAATTCAAGAGCGGAATGACTTTTTGAAGGTTCGAGGATATTGAATCAATTACCCCTCCCCTCTGGTGAGGGTCGAACAGCAATGAAGATGGTCAATTATATCAGATTTTCAATAATGGAAAAACAACGATTTCTTGGTAAGATTTGAGCCCTGGGGGCTGGTCTCTGGTTCAGTAGGCTTATTGTCAATACACTCTGCTTAAGTTTTCATTCTCGGTTCTCGTTTAGTGAAAGACAAAGATGTCAAGTAGTGATGTATATATAAGCGTATCACGATTAAACATATTTCTTTCCGACAATAAACTCTCTCTCTCTCTCTCTCTCTCTCTCTCTCTCTCTCTCTCTCTCTCTCTCTCTCTCTCTCTCTCTGTACGGATAAAGTCTAGTCCTACAACGATCTCCCAAAAACTAAAGGTGGTGTACCTTTTCGCGCTGGGACAACGGGAGTAATAATTTATGCTGGTGTGTATATACATAACATCATATACCCGTTATTATTTTGTTTTCAGGTTTAGGCTCAAAAGAAAATATAACCATTTACTTAAAGAAGGAAGTTCAGTGGGATTTATATTTCCAAATAGCTCTTAGTATATGTATATGTATACATTCTAAAGATGCATTATAACGGCCATTGTATAAACATAGGAGTTGATTCCTTAGTTACATTAACTGGTTAGAAATTGAACATTATTTTTGTCAGTACCTTCAGTGACTTTATAGGCTGGATGTCAGACTCATTTGCATGGTAGATGTCTCCTAATTTATCATGCAAGAATACTGAACTCAGACATAATTAGGCTGGATTCTTATGTCTAGAGAAGCGTTGAAAATAAAACTGTTGCCTAAAGTCTCCCTCATGCATTCATGCCGCCCGCGAAAGACGGACGCATTTCCAAGACAAATAAAACCACTTCAGGAGATCAGACGTTTGACGTGACGCAGATGCTCATGAGAGAATTACCAAGCATATTCACCATCTTGCTATTTTACCGCTGTCATATCCTGTTTTATCGCTATTATGTCCTTTCTCCCACTGTTTTATACCGTTTTACTGCTGTCATTTCCTGTTTCCCATTGTCTTATCCTGCCTTACCGCTGTCACATCCTGTTTTATTGTTATCATATCCTGTTTTACCGTTGTCATATCCTGTTTTCCACTGTCTTATCCTGTCTTACCGTTGTCACATCCTGTTTTATCGCTACCATATCCTGTTTTAACGCTGTCATATCCTGCTTTACCGTTGTCATGTCCTGTTTACGCAGAGCTCGTGTATGAATCAAAACGCATAATCAAATGAGCGTTCCCCTTCCATTGGCAAACCGGGCGAGAGAACAAACAAAATTATGGGTTTGATTAAGGAATATTTAAGGTACAGAGGAGATCCTACAATAATCAAGTATTCATTTCGCGTTTGAAACTCAAAATTTTATTTGATTCCTGTCACCACGATTTCATTTTCGAATGACTCGGGACCTTTGGACTTTTTTACTTTTATATATTTCTGTCTTATCCCTTTTGCGAATCGGTAAAGGTAATTTATAATAACTTTTTTATAACTGAAAATATACTTTTAGTAAAGTCTTAGTCTATTTTTTTTATATAATGAGAAAATTTTGTGTATTTTTTATTGTCATCTTTCTTCAAATTGGTATAATAGTTATTCATATTAAATTTATTTTCTATAATAAATTTTTATATCGTATTTGCTTTCCATAGTAACCTTTCTAACTTATAGCCACCGTAAAGAGAGAGAGAGAGAGAGAGAGAGAGAGAGAGATTTCCTTGTGCAGTCAATATTCAAATGGCTTTTTCTCTCCCTTCTCCCATAAATTTAGCTTTTATATCTCCTGGAGAAGTGTTCCTCGTTCATTACTTGCAAAAGATAAGAGAGAGAGAGAGAGAGAGAGAAAGAGAGAGAGAGATCGCATATATGCTTCAGCCTTTGATGATCCTTCAAGGGTCTTTTTCTTCTTGTGAAAATAACAAAGGAAAAATTACGTCACCTCACACCAGATGGCTTCATTGTAGTTGCTCGTAATCCAAAGACTCCATATACCATGTTTGGTAAATAATATACATACTGTACATACATACATACATATATACATACATGCATGTATACATACATACATACATACATACATACGTATGCAACCCTATTCGCTTCTCATTTCTTAGCTTATTATATTTTCATGCCCTTTACAGATTTCGTTTTCTGCTAGACTATGTATTAATCATTCGTAGATTCTTTTTTATTTATTTTTGCATTATCCAAGATTCGTCTGCTTTAGAATGCAATGCTCAAGCACAGGTACACAGGAATAAAACACCACCTGTTTATTTAAAACCGAAAACTTCAGGAAAATCCTTTGGGGTTTAATTGTGGCGTTATATCTAGCCTATAATAAACCAGGTTTTTTTATTTTAGATATCTTTACTATACGATACCTGATAAGTAATCACAAGAGTCTGTAGATTTCTAATTTGTTTATTTCTTTCTTTTTCAACAAGGCAGGTGAAATTAACAATTTTCCTTTTAAAATATTGCAACAATATTTTTCGAAATGCGAAGACAAAGTTGGCAATAGTCTTTTGAAGAATGCAGTAATATTTACCGAAATGCCAAGACAAAATTGATAGTATTCTTTTTAAAAGAATATTTCAACAATACTTTTCGAAATGGAAAGACAAAGTTGGCAATAGTCTTCTGAAGAAGTAGTAATATTTCCCGAAAGGCAAGGACAAAGTTGACACTTTTATTTTTAGAATATAGCAACAATACTTTCCGAAATGCAGAGCTGCAGGAAGCTGATTTTTTCTCTCATATATAAAAAGCACCGTTTAAAAAGAACGAGATTGAACGCAACTTCTGAGCAGTTGCCTCCGAGTTTCCGCGAAAGTGAGAAAAAGAAGATTGGAGCGACAGGGAAACTCTGCAAGCTCAGCAACTTACAAAACTCTATGCTTTTATGCAGAGAGAGAGTTAGAGAGAGAGAGAGAGAGATAACTTTGTTACATCATCAGCAACTTTAGCGCGAATTCGCAAGAAAAACTTCGGTAACTTGACCAAACAAAGTTGATGAATAATTAGGAAACAAAAACTCCCAGGCTCTCAGTCAGAACAAAGGTCGATCGATCCTGAAACATTCTTGACTGAAATTCGCACTGACTGACTCATTCACTCACTGACTCAGTCACTCACTGATTCACTCACTCATTCACTTGTCTGGCTCACTCACAGACTCACTCGCTTCCTCACTCACTCATTCGTTCATTCACTCACAGACTCACTGACTCATTCACTCGATGACTCACTCACTGACTCATTCACTCACTCGCTTGACTGACTGACTGACTCACCCACTCACTTGACTGACTGACTGACTGACTCATTCACTCACTGACAGACTCACTTCCTCACTCACTCACAGACTTACTGACTCACTCATATGCTCACTCACTCAAAAAAATTGCTGAGACACCTTCGTTAATTGGCAGCTATGTGATTTATAGTAAACATTGTTAGTGCTATTTCTTCTAAGGCTGCTTAATGCTGGTGTTAGGTGAGGTTAAAGTGATATCGAAAAGGCTAAAATCGTAACTGTGAAAGGAAGAAGAAGAAGAAAAAGAAGAAGAAGAAGAAGAAGAAGAAGAATGTACGAATGCAAGAACCATCCAATAAAGATAAACAAAACTACTTCGAATTCTTTTGTCGAGAGCCTGCGATAATGTGTTTTCCTCCCTGACTTAAAATAAATACAAAACAAAAAAACTAACATTGGGTAAAACTGTTCGTACTGTTGACAAATCCATTACACGACATGTCATGTCAACAACATATCATCATCAACGATTTGTGCTAACGACCTGTCTCATCTCAAACATTTGTTGAACTGAAAGTATTGACATTCACTAAATCGGGTGAATGAATCGCAAGTCATTCACGCGCATGCGTCTTATCTCATGACGTGACGTCAGCATTGCTTTGTTTTGTTTTGCTGCTGTTCAGTATTGAATATGACAGCAACGAAAGACGACGTCAGAATTCCTATAAGAGAGAAATTATTTTTAAAAAGTGAGGCCTACGGAATAATATCAGCACTGAAATCACGCTCTTTTTACCGAGTACCAACTTTGCACTGGGCCAAGAGAGAGAGAGAGAGAGGACGAAATAAGCTAAAGATAAAGGGAAAACCGATCTTTTATTAGGAGTCCACATAAGTGAAAATGAGTGAAAGTCTGTTGCACAAATTGACATGACACGACCCTTGTATTCGACTTTGGGTCATAATGGACTGAGGAGGGTCAGAGGCCTCGTTCTGGTTTTTATTCGTGGAGGACTGTTGCTGACCTCCTCATCCTCCTCCTCCTCCGGGAAGGGACTTTTACTGTATATGGCACTTGTTGCAGATCCTCTTTTCATGATCATTGCATTCTGACGTCGACAGCTTCTCTTCACCCCACCTCACTTCACCCCACCTTACCTCACCTCACCCCCCACTCACCTCATCCCACCTCACTTCACCTCAACCCCACCTCACCTCATCCCACCTCACATCACCTCACACCCACGCCACCTCAGGTCCCCCCACCCCAACTCTCCCCACCCCACTTTAAGTCACCCCAATCCCACCTTACCCCACTTCTCCCCACCTCACCTCAAGTCACCCCACCCCACCTCTCCCCACCCAATCCAAGTCACCCCACCTCACCTCATCTCACCTCATCCCATCTCACTTCACCCCACCCCACCTAACCTCACATCACCCCACCCAACCCCATCTCAACTTACATTACCACACCCCAGCTCACCCCACCGCACCTCACCTCTCCGCTTTTCACCACACCTCTCCCCACTCATCTCACTTCACCTCCATCCCATCTCACCCTACAACGTCTCACCTCACCCCGTCCCACCTCACCTAACCCCACCCCACCTCACCTCTCCTCATCTCATCCCACCCCTCTCTCTCTCTCTCTCTCTCTCTCTCTCTCTCTCTCTCTCTCTCTCTCTCTCTCTCTCTCTCAAACACATGTTGCGCCTTGCCTTCCCAAATTGCATCTCGTAAATCCCTGAGAGCTCTTATTAAGTGTTAGAGAGGCCTATCTGTCGAAAGCTAATGTTCCTTCGTGCCCTTTATTAGTGTTTGGTATAAAAACATTGCATAATGTGTAATAAAACTATTAAGGTTCATGAAAGGTCCGTGTAATTGAATGACAGGGCAGTTATTCACTCGTGAAAGACTGTGTATACAAACACCTTTACACTCAGAATATAAAATTTTTTCAGCAATACAAAACTGTATTTACAGTTATGTTTGAAGTCTAAACAAGCCTGTTTGTACATTTCTGATAGAACGTTGTATAATACCCTACACGTATGGGAAGATAAACACACACACACTCATACATAAATATTTAATTCTAGTGAAGGTCACAGACAATTGCTTGATATCAGCAGGAAAAAGGTATATATATATATATATATATATATATATATATATATATATATATATATATATATATATATATATATATATATATATATATATATTATATATATATATATATATATATATATATATATATATATATTATATATATATATATATATTATATATATATATATATATATATATATATATATATATATATATATATATATATATATATATATATATATATATATACAAGGTCTAGAGAATACAAGGTCTTCTCACGGCCGACCCAAAATTGAGATTTAGTGCGCAGGTAAAAATCGTGACGTCACGCGGTCTACTCAAGGTGTTTGGTGATCTCTGGCTGATCAGTCTGTTTACAAACAAACAGTGTGAAGACCTTGCTTCCGCATATTTGATATCGGTATTGTCCATAATAGCGGCTTCAGTTTTTTTTCTTGCTGCAATAGTGATAGCTTAAGCAATATGCCCAACTCTTGTGCGGTATAGGCTACGGGTGCTTTGAAAATAGGAAAAAAAATAAGGATCTAATTCTTCACAGATTTCCTACGGACGATGACGCAAGGAGGAAGTGGATCCACCTCTGTAAAAGAAAAGATCTTATTAACACTGATATTGCACGAATATGCAACATACACTTTGAAGCCGATGCCTATGAGAGAAATATGATGTATGAACTGCTGGGTAGGCCAGTGCCTAAAAATCAAATGAAACTGAAGACAGGATCAGTCCCAACGCTGCATATGCCCATAACAGAAAACTCCCTTATGTCTAAAGGTAAGGAACTGATAACTCTTATTTTCTTGTAAACTAACGAACTGTGTTTCTTACTGTCCGAAAGGCATTCGATACATTGCCTTTTCATCTTCAAGTAGAGTAATCAACAGCTGGAAAACAAAGGAAGGTTTGAACCACGTGTTTGAACTATACAAAGCCTGTTCAAATCACAAGTGTGACCTTGAAAAATTCATTAATAGATTAAAGACCAGTGTATGCCCAGTCTATTAGTCAATGCTCTCGTTCCGTCTCTCTCTCTTTCTTTGTTATTGTGTTTCTCATGTCATATTCAGCTCACATTATATTTGATATGCAACACGTGCACAATTAACAATGGGAAAAACTGTCCCATATATTAGCAGGCGTCATTTATTAGTTACATTCTATTTGCTATAAGAAGCTGCACCACTATAATTTTCTGTGGTTGTTAATAATGCACTTTTGATCTTTAAGCAGATGTGCAGGGTTCCAGTACAAGGGAAATGAGAGCTGAGAAGAGAGGCGAAAAACGACTAGTACACGAAATCCTAGGCCAGGAAAATATAAGAGCAAGGAAGGTTTTATCGAAAGAGGTCGAGGCATTGTCGACAGTTGAAGAATTACAACGTGAAATTGAACAGCTGAAGAAGGATATGAAGGATATTAAACGGAAGTGGGAAGAAGATTCGGTAAAGTGGACACTTGAAAAGGAAAAGTGGGAAGCAAAAGGGAGGCAGTGGGAAGGAGAGAGAGCCAAATGGTTGGATGATAAAGTTGATTGGGAAAAAGAGAAAATATCAATGCATCATACGTTCCTTAACAATTTAGCGTCAGCAACTGCTTCTATTAAAGAGAATTTTATGGGATTTTTTTCATCTAATCAAGTAGAATGTCTTGTAGCCGGAAAACACATTAATTACTGGAAGGATGATGACATTAGTAAAGCTCTAACTTTACGAAGTTTGAGTCCCAAAGCGTACAGATTTTAAGAGAACAGTGGAAATTTCCGTTTCCTTCCCAAGCAACTTTATATCGATGGTCAAGGAAAATAGACGTGGATCCTGGCATCTTGGAGTCAGTGATTAAATTAATGAAATACAAATCAGAATCAATGAGTGAAAAAGAACGTGTGTGCATAATTTCCTGTGACGAGTGTAGCGTCTCAAAAATATGGAGTTATGATAAAGGCACAGACACCTTATATGAACCTAGATCTAAAGTGCAATGTGTGATGGTCAGAGGCCTAACCTCCTCTTGGAAACAACTCATCTATTATAATTTCGACACAGATATAACTAAAATCCTCCTTTTTGAACTGATTATTAAGATAGAGAGAGCTGGATTTCCTGTAGTTGGAATGGTTAATAACTTAGGGCCAACAAATATAAGGTTATGAAATACGTTAGGCATTAGCATAGATAACCCATCATTTGTTAATCCTGCGGATAATTGCAGGGAAATACATGTATTTGCCGATGCTTCTCACTTGATAAAACTAATCAGAAACAATTTCTTGGACCATGGATTCATGTTATCAGACGGTAGGATTGCTTGCAGTGAGTCAGTTAGGGAAGTAATTGTGAAAAGTAAGAGTGATCTAATGACAGCTCATAAACTATCTGAAAAACATGTAAGTGTCACAGGTATGGAACGTATGAAAGTGAAATTAGCGGTACAGTTACTCTCCGAAACCACTTACAAAAATCTCAAACACTTCGGAGAAAAAGGTCTGATTATGGATAGGCACTGGGAGAGTACAAGCCAGTTCGTTTGCCTAGTTGATAAGTGGTTTGATTTATTCAATTCTAGAGTGCCTTTAGATAGAAAGTCTTCACGGAATGCTTACGGGCTAAACTTAGAAAACCAAAACAAAACGTTGCAAGAGATGATTCGCCTATCCAGAACAATGAAAACTCTGGAGGCAAAGGACTTTACCCTTTCCAAAAAGGTCTTGTGATATCTTGCAAATCTCTAACGAACTTGCTAGGGATGTTAGGTGAAAAATTTGCAGTATCATACATTTTAACTTATAGGTTGAATCAAGATGGACTGGAGCACTTTTTTGGCTGTATACGGCAAATGGGTGCATGTAGGTTGAATCAAGATGGACTGGAGCACTTTTTTGGCTGTATACGGCAAATGGGTGCATGTCATCAACACCCATCACCTGTTGAATTTAAGCACCGAGTTAGAGCCCATCT